>JAVXUO010000931.1:0-261931 GCA_033065855.1 Escallonia rubra | reverse complement strand
CATAATAAATTACAAGCCTCCGTTCTTTTACCAAAGCACACTAATCTGACACAATTTGTTACAAGCCTGATAAATATGGTTCTTACTATGGCACTTCCTATCAGTCATGCAATTGGAGAACTCTGTCATTAGGTGACTAAGAATGGAGTGATCATGTAATTTGCACTTGAAACTGAACCTTTTTATTGTCTATTAGGCAGTTTGCTATGCATGCTGAAGAATTGATCATCTGTTTTGGTCTTTCTGAAGGTTATGGATTCACTTCTCTGCTGTGTATGTTTTCTCGGCATTTGTCTGCTACCTTCTTTATTTTGTAAGTATAGTATGCCATCACGCCTTTCTGGTTCATTGAGTGGAGAATAAAGCAATCTAGTTTCGACCAGATGCTGAAGACATTATAATCTGCAGGAGAATAACTACATAGCATCAAAAAGGATTGATTATTTTTATTCATCCAAGCCTCAGCCTCATCATTTCACTGTATTAGTTCGAGCTATACCTGCTTCCTCTGAAAGCAGCTTCAGTGAGACTGTTGAGGACTTTTTCACCAAGTATTATCCTTCTTCATATCTTTCACATTATGTTGTTCATCGAACAAGCAAACTTCAACGGCTTATTGTAAGTATCTTCTGTAAAATGTGTAGCTTCAGCCACTTTGGAGAAGATAGATTCTCTTTTTCTCGCTTTATCTTTTTTCTCTACTTACTGATTGAAATCTATGATGCGTGTGCATGTGTATCTAGCTCCCTACAAAATTCATTGTTTACCGCTTCTCTGGCGACAGAAAACGTGATTGATCTAGCTTTATTTCTTAAGAAGTTTGTCCTGTCCACGTTGTATTACCATCCCACATCTGGAGCAGTGAACATCTGCTCATGTCAGTTAAGCAGGATTTAAGATTGAGCATACTGCATTATCTAATGGGCTTAAAGCTCAAGGACCAGACTCTTTTTGTGCTCAGTGCTGACCTCCACCCACCCCTTGCCTCCAACCGCTCCCTGCAATCTCACAGATCTCCGAAAGTGTCCTTTGTTTAGTTGTGTCTATATGGGTCATGCATCCATGATCAGTTGGAGCATCTGTCCAATAGTTATTCTAGATACAACACCTGGGTTTCACCTTAGTTTTTAAGGCTTATCTATCCATTGCTTTTTCCTTTGTTGCAGCAAATTTCTCATAAATTTGTAATACTTCTTCCAGAGTGATGCAGATAAGTTATATAAAAGGCTTGTTCACATAAAAACAAGAAAGCACACCCAGAAACAATTTGGGCGTACTGGTTTCTTGGGACTCTTCGGACCCAAAGTTGATCTATTGGATCACTATGAAAAGAAGCTAGAAGGTTTAGAAGATGATGTGAGGGTGGAACAGTCTTCACTTGCTGGAAAGGTACATGTTTTAAGTAATATAATACTGGATTTGTTACCCATATATACAGCTTCATAAAAGTATAATTGTGTCATGGAAAGATTTCCTGTTTTGACCCATTGAAGGGATTTTTGTTTGAATACGAAGATATGAGATGCTGGATTTTCTATCTATATGTACAATTCCATAGGGCTATAGGAGTAAGATGATGTCATGGAAAGAATTTCCTGTTCTTAACCTGTGTAAGGGATTTTTTTGGTCATAAAAAAATGAAATCATGGGAAAAAAGGGGGAAAGGGATAGAAGAAGAAAAAATGGAATGGTGGAAGTACATGGATGTTCAAGCATGATATGCAGTGTTGGGTCCATCCTTTAACAACTTAAGCTTTTAGAGTAGATAGTAAATTGACATGGTACCAGAGCTCTGGCATGAATTGCATTTGGTCCCCTTTGCATGCGAGTGCAATTTGGTTGGTTGCACCTTGGCTTATTCGTTTACTTGGTTGTTTTGCACATTGGTTTCTTTCCCATTGATTTGCCTCTCCACATTCGATCAAGGGCCTGCACGTGAAGGTGAGTGTTAAAGCATGATATACATTCTTGGGTCCATTCTATAACGGCTTAAGCTTTTACAGATAAAAATGCAAAAAGCTAGGTTTTCGAGACTTGAACATTTTTTCTCATTAAGTATGAAAAACCTGTTGTATAAGGCATAAGTGAGTGCAGTTCCGAAATATTTTGAGTGTTGATAGCTTGCCTAAGTCAAGCTTAAGGTATTCAGAAACACCCGAATCCAGTTAACATATCAACCCGTGCTCAGAATACTGTGCGGGACATGTTCTTGGAAGCAATTGATGCAAGCCTGCAAATCTCTGACTGTATACTTCATATGAGAACAGAACATGTCTTATACAAATTTGCCCTTATTCTATGAAAGTTAGGGGTAGATGGAGAATATCATGTGGTAAGGCGAGGGTTACACTGAGAATGGGGTGGAGTAGTGATAGAAGACTTGATTGCTAGGGATTATCAAAGAACTGTCAATGAAAGGGAAAAAAAAAAAAGAATTTTATCGCAGGACATTGCTTGAATAAGGTTGAATGGCAGAAAATATTCCATGTAGCAGAGCCCAACTAGTTTTGGCCTAAAGCTTAATGACGATGATTTGATGAGAGTGCTTATTTATGTTATTTTCTGATACATATGCAGAGATGTCCTGTCTAAAGGGAAGTTTTAGCTTCCACATTCAGCTTCTCTAAATAGGCTGAACATGGTTTACTTTATATAACCCGGTTATTTAACAGGACATAGGCTTATAGTAATAGGTTTTTGTTTCAAAGCAATTACCTCAGTAGTGTTTGGCAATGCTCAGACTTGGCTTGCTTTACCATGGAAACACACGACAATCTGGCAACCAGTAACTATGTAATTCTTTCATTCTCTAAAGGCTAATTTGGCATTTGAAAGTTTTATGGAGAAAGTTGAAGCTGTAAGCTGATAAGCATTTCCGAAGTATTTTTCAGTATTGGCATTGTTGAGCTAAATATATGCTTTGGCTCTTTTTAAGAACCAAAAGCAGCACCCAAAAGCTTCATTATCTGTAAGCTGATAATTTTGGAATTAATCTGTGCCTTGAGAGTCTTCCATGTACTTCAAAATCTTGCTTCAAGGTGTTCTATATAAGCCTGAAGTTCGGTTACTTCTTCTCACTGTCATAGGAAGTTTCAGCAGCATATGTGTCTTTCAAGTCACGCTTTAGTGCTGCAACAATTTTTCACATCCAACAAGGAGTTAATCCTACAGAGTGGGTTACTGAGCCAGCTCCTGAGCCGCACGATGTTCACTGGCCTTTCTTTTCTGCATCATTCATGAAAAGATGGATTAGCAACCTTGTGGTTGTTGTTGCATGTATTGGTCTTACAGTCCTATTCCTTATACCAGTTGCCATAGTGCAAGGTCTTACTAATTTGGATCAATTGGAGACCTGGTTTCCCTTTCTGACGAGCATACTGAATATGTAAGTGCTTACATTCTCAATTCCCATCTTTATCTATGTATTTGCTGTATCAGCTGTCATACATGAATACATTATCTGCAGTTTAAGGACTTTGATATTTGCACAATCATCAGAATGTATTTATTTTGTAATAGGGTCCTTGTCCATCCTGGTTGGGCTTTGATTTAGAGAATCTCTGTACATAACCCTTTGTTGGGCCCTTCTACACTTCATCTGTACTGGGCCCCCTCTACCACTTTTTAGTGAAAAATTTTACATATCAAAAAGATAATAGAAAACTAAAGGGCTGTTCGTTTATAGTTTTCATTTTCCATATTTGTAATGGTGGGAAAAATATTCCCTTTTAGTTGTTCGTTTACAGTAATTTTTTTTTTGTGGAAAAAATTCATCCAAAGAGTGGAGGAAAGTGAAAACACCTCAAGGGGCGTTTTCACAATTTTCCACTGCTTCCAACTGTGTCAGAAAAAGGAGAAAAATGCACTGTTCACTCTTTTTCTGACACCTTTGTCACGTCCAACGGAAGACCCCTTCTCTCTCTCTCTCCCCTAGCACCACTGTAAGCCAGCCTGCTCACCACTCCTCGCCACCCACACCCACCAGAACCACCGTAGCGCCACTTGGCCCCTTCCGATCGAAGCCCCAGCGCCACCGTAAGCCAACCTCCTCATGACTTCTCGCCACCCACACCCACCATGAAAACTGTTGCCGAATACCAACAACCACCAGATTGCCACCCACAACAGCCATGAAACACCACCCTCAACCACCAACACAGTCGCATCCACAACCATTTTTTCTATCCACCACCATTCTCGACCCATGACTGCCGCTGAACCACCACAACACCATCCTGAACTACCACCAAACACCGTCATAGCCTCGCTTGCAACCATTAGATCTGATGTACCACCAATCGCCACCCACGACTGCAGTAGCCCACCATCCTCACCATCCACACCCACCATGAAAACTGTCTCCGAACATCAACATTGACCAGATCGCGACACAATAGCTACTAAAACACCAGAGCACACCCTCAACCACCTGTTCAGCCTCTTGATGACATTTATTAGTGGTGGATACATGTGTTTTGGGGCAGCGGTGGTTGAAGAAGAAGAAGAATGAGTGGGTTTTGCGTTGGGAAATGAAAAATGAGGGGGGTTAGCATCTGAAAAGAGGCTGATTAATGGGCCTGATGTCAGAATTTTAGGGTTATTGTAGCAACTTGACATATCAACAGTAAGGACATTTTATTATGTTACAGTGGAAAAACGGTTATGAAAAGTGCAAACGAACATGATTATGTGAAAGAAACAACATGAAATACTTTTTGGAAAACTGTAGACGAGCAAGATGGTATTTTTTCTTAATTCGTTTTCAATACAAAAACACTCAGAATACATAAACAAGAAATAAAAACTTAAAATTGGATAGTGTAAACAAACAGGCCGCTCAACTTCCACTTGATGCATCTTATGTTTCTCCGCATTCTCGGATGTTTATGTAAATATTTGCCATATCAGGTGTCATCCATCAATATATTGAGAATACTTTGAGGCTTCTATATTTGCACATAAATCAGTATACAATGATCTGTTTCATTGTCGATCCTGGTTGGGTTTTAATTTGGAGGATCTCCATACATAACCCTTTTTTGGGCCCATCTTGGGCCCATCTACACTTCGTGTCTACTGGCCTCATCTACCGTCTTTTAATGGAATCTTTTACACATCAAAGAAATATAGAGAACAGTGTAATTAACTGCTCAACTTCCACTTGATGCATGCTATATTTCTCTGTATTCTCAAATGTGCACAGCCTTGTTGCTTTACACTTTACGGTGAGGACATCTTATGGAAGTACTAAACCAAGCTAATTTTGCCGTGCAGAGCAATTATCAGCCAAGTCATTACGGGATATCTTCCTAGTCTCATTCTAAAGCTATTTCTGAAACTTGTACCACCAGTCATGATAACTCTTTCCTCAATTCAGGGGTATTTTGCACTCAGTCAGATTGAAAAAAGTGCATGTACCAAGGTACTCTGGTTCACCATATGGAACATTTTTTTTGCAAATGTACTATCAGGAACAGCTCTCTACCAAGTTAATGTCTTCTTGGAGCCAAAGAAAATTCCCAGCATTTTAGCTGTTGCTGTTCCTGGACAGGTATAAATATATTGTAATATTTATCACTTTTAACATTCAAAAAGATTGATTCAGCTATTGAGTCGCTGATCCTTTTCTTGGAAACGAATTTCGGTAAATTCTTGTGTGTACTGTAGTTTCTATACAGTTAGAAATTCTCAGGATAAAACGGAAAATATGTGAATTTGTTTGAAGAGTGCATGATCGAGAATGTTCCAACTTGCAATTGAAGATCTCTCCACCAGACCTCTAACAGTCTTCCCTTCTGGGATAAATGATATTGGTAGTCTCTATGTTTACTGATGCCAAAATATTGATGTGTTGTGCTGGTTGAGGACAAAAGTCTAAATAGAGTACTAAAGTAAGTTAGGGAGAAGGTCCTTTTTGGCAGAAGGTGGTAGATGGGAGGTAAGGCAGGTATGGGTTTAGGTGAAGGGTCACCATGGGTTAGGTGTGTGGAGGAGAATTGCTGATAGCTGAGGCATATTTCCTTCGCTGTGAGATGGGAAGAGGGTAAGTTTCTCGCTTGATGGCTCAATGAGGGAAGAGCTACCCAGAATTCGTTTCTCAAAGTTAAATGGATTTAGGTGTAGATCGGAAGACTAAAGGTAGTGCTTTCTGCTGTGTTTCAGCTTGGGCCCAAGATTTGATAAGATCAGCAAAACTGTGAGGATTAGTTGTTACACTTGTCATCAGTATTGACGGAATGGAGTGAGGTTCCTGGAGCAGAGTGATGATCTTGTTTGGTGAAAACCATGTAAACCAGGGGATTTTCTGTTCATGCCTTTTATGCTGTGTGGTACTGGGCTTGTCATTTCCTTCGAGGGGCTATGCACCCCTTATGTTGCTTATTTTGTTTGGTCAGCAGCCAGGAAAGGGGTTGGGAGGTGTCTAGACTATTGATAGTTTCAGAAGGAGAGGGCAAATCTTGACTAGCTGTTGTGTGATCTTCATTAGGGCCGGGAATCAGTTAGGGGCTGTACGTTTATGTTTTTCAGTTTTCATTTTTGTAATGATGATGAAAAAAATGCTCTTTTTTATGTATGTTTACGTTTTTGCAATTTCGTTTTGGATAAAAAAATCCAAATAGTGTCAAAAAGCTGAAAACGGCCAAAGGCGTTTTCACCTTTTTTGTTGGGTTGTATTCTCCCTGTCAGATAAGTCAGAGAATTCAGAATCCGGTCTACTGTTCACAGTTTCTTGGGCATGCCCTTCTGACGCCCCTGCTGTTTCGTGAATTCATAGCCTCTCCCAGCTTTTTCTTCTTTCTCAGCTCTCTCTCACTCATTTATCTGCTCTCAGATTTTCATGAACAACCCCTCTTCCGTTCATTCTCAAGAAGTCAATCCCAGATCTGAAGGCGTCGAAGGAGAACCTGCACCGGAAAAAAAACCCACCTACGGCTGCCAAACAGTTTAGGTCATCGTTGGTGGGTATCGGTCTGCTTCAAGTAGGAGTGACTCAGGGAGTTGTGGCAGTAGCAGTGGGGATTTTCAGGCGGTCGGTGTTCCCGATTAGTGTTGTTGATCAGGAACCAGGGGAGTTATCAAGCGAAAGTGGGTCAGATGAAGGTATTGATTCTAAATCGCGGGCCAAAGATGGTAAAGGGTTCTGCCCACGCAACCCTCGCCTCTAAAATCCTCGACGACGATTGTAATTCCGGCCTCGCTGTGGGGCTGACTTCACTGCTGGCATCAGTCTTCAGGGCTCCGTTGACGGGAACCATGGTGATCTCGTTGTTTAAGCCATCCTCGATTGTTCCGTTTCTGCAAGGGTCAAAGTGGCTGCCGTACAACGAGGTGATTGTGGGTTCGAAGGGGACTGCGGTGGACGAAGGAGGGACGCGCCCGAGTGAGGGCGTGATTAGCGGTAGCAGAGTGGAGGATGTGGCGAATGCGGTGAAGGAGTTTAGTGGGAAGGGGTTTGAGAGGAGGAATTGGCTGTCAAGAGTATCGGGGTTTTGTTTCCTGTAGTGTACAAATAGTGTAGGGGTAAAATGGAAAGATTAGTGTACAAATAGTATAGAAAATATTAAACATACAAGATTGGTTCAGAAAAAGTTGATAAAAACGAAAATAAAAATGGTAAACGTATAGAAAAAACTAAAAAAGTAGATACGGAAAAGAATAAGAGTACACAATACGATTTTAGAATTGAATACTAAATTCTGAAAAACAAAAACAAAATACAGAATACAGAAAAAAATCTCGTAAGCGTACAGCCCCTTAAGTATTTGCTCCTCCATTGCAAGGTAGCTACCAGCTTATGGAGCCTTTCTTGGTGTTCAATGGGTCATGTCAAGGACAGCGAAGGACTTGTTGAGAGGTTGGGATGGTTGAAGATGCGACGAGGATTGAAACGGAGATGGTAGTTGGTGTCTTTGTGCCTTATGTGGTCCATTTGGGAGGAGAGAAATAGAGTAGACGAACTTTTGCCAGAGTTGAGCTACCTTTGCATCACATCCTACCTCTGTTTCTTAGTCTCTAGTTTTTCTGGCTCAAGGAGGATTTTCCTAACTCTGCCATGGGATTTGTTCATTTTTCACTGAGTTTCTCTTCGGGGCTGTAAAAGCATGACACATTGTTTGGCCCATTCTCTAATGACTTTAGCTTTTAGAGTAGGTGGCTGGCTATCTTGCATGGTATCAAAGCTCACTGTTGCACAAATGTTTGAGTTTGTTTTTTCCCTCTTGTATTTGGTCCGTTTATGTATCTCTCATCGATTTGCCACTCAGTTTTTTGTCAACGGGGGAAGAAGCATAATACCAGCTAAAATCACAGACGCATCATCGAAAATCTGCGCCACTCCGCAAATATTGCCTATCAAATTCCAAGTGAGATCACAATCACTTGCCGCCAAAAAAGCAAAAGATGAAAACCAAAGCAATCTCAGTGAAAAGTATAAACCAAAACCACAAAAGAACTCACCAAAATCCAAGGGGGAAAATGTAAAACTGTAGAAGCCAAATCTAGTCGGGCAAACGGAGGCTGTTGTGGATGCACTCTGTTCGCTGTCAAGACCCTAGGGTCTGAACCGTAGGCTCTGATATGGTGATACCGTGATAACTTCGTTGCTAATGACCGTTTGGCTTAATTCAAAACTTTAATTGGTGCAAATAATAAATTGTGCTTCTGCCAACTGACTTACAAGCCTAACCATCTTCTACAGAACTCTCTAATGGAGGCTATGGTGTAATTATTTTTGCTAGCCCCGGGCCTTTGCTTGGTGTTATTAATATTGCTCAACTAGGTTATTTTTGGGTTTCTTATTTTTCTTCCTTTCGTTGCTTGTATTTGTTTGGTATACAGGGATTTCCTCTCCTCTGGGGCCTTTTCAATACATTGCAATCATAAAAAGATTATATACTAATGAACGAAAGCTCAAGAGACTTAAGAATTTATATGTGATAAGATCACACAATAATGCGGTTTTCGTGATCAGATAAGTGCAATTCTGATAAGATCAAGCTATACTTATAATCTGGTTGCTGGTTGGACAATTTGGGTTTTCGAGTGACTCCGCAAATTGATTTGCAAGTCTCTTTTTGTGGGACTCAAGATGTCAACACATCCAGTGTGTGAAGTTTGGACAGGAACTGAAAAAGGTTGGCTCAGTGACAAGGCTCCTCCATTATGGGTAGAGGAGACAATTGCTATATATAACCTCCCCGACCTTTTAGTAGTATAACTAGAAAGAAAATCTAAGGCAATGTATCTCAAGACGTAAGAGGTAATATCAACTAGAGACATGATGAGAAATTTGATGGAGTTGAGTTCTGCATTGTGCAAGGGACCAGTGAATGATCAATAAGGTCCTTAGTGCATTTTTTTGCTGCGTGGAGAAGGTAACAAAAAGAACATGGATTGATAGAAACATTGTCCCTATATAAAGGATTTTACAACTGCAGTATAAATCAGGCTAGGGAAATTGTCGAACATCATTAGGTTTGGTGTGACGTAAGGGAAATTCTGTTTGGTGATGTGGACCTTCTCTGTAGCTCTTGGTTGATGTGAAGCAAACTTTTAATACGGAGTATCTTTTAGTTGGCTTTTTCTGGATCATTTTATCGACTTCATCAAACTTTTGCGTGTATGTGCAATTTTTTATATCAAGTCTGTTTAATTTATATGGTTATGAAGCTGAATGGGATTGTATGCATTTTGTGATTTTATTGAGTACAAAACTCATACGAAGCATTTCTAATTTGTCAGTTTTTAGCATTCTATAGCACTTGTATTGAATTGCTGAAAGTTAAATCTCTGGCTTTCAATATAAAGCATTTGTCTGAGCTGCATATTACTTTAGGATAATGTTACTGACACTTGCTCTGAATGTTACAGGCCTCGTTCTTCATTGCATATGTTGTGACATCTGGCTGGACCAGTACATCTTCCGAGCTCTTTCGACTGATTCCCTTTATTAGCAGTTCTATTAAAAGAGCATTTTGTGGGGATGCTGATGATCACTTTGAGGTTCCTTCAATTCCTTACCACAGTGAAATTCCTCAGATTGTTTTCTTCGGGCTTCTTGGTATAACATACTTTTTCCTTGCACCTCTGATTCTGCCGTTTCTCTTGGTTTACTACTGTCTGGGATACATTGTCTACCGTAACCAGGTTAGTTTGGTTTGTGTTCTATTGTCCCTATTATGTCCACGACCTTATTATCTTCTTTAAACACGGATCCAATTAAGCTCATGTAGACCTTCCTTTATGAGGCACCTAGTGCTTTTTGATGTGTACCTGTTAGGCCTGCCTGAAAATTTTTAAATCCCTCACTGCTGAATATAGTAATACACAGTTAAATGTTTGGTGAGTGTAATTGAGTCTTTTTGACTGCATGTGAGTGGTTTTTCAGATAATTTTAAGACTTCTTTTTTGTTCTTTAATCTAGTTCTTATCTTCATATTTGCTGAAATTTAGTTTAATCCATTGACTAATGTAACATGTACCTGCCGGAACTTATTGAAAGGCATACTATTGGGTTGTATCACTCATCTCGTGGGTAACTCATTAATCACGAACATGCTGTCCAATTTTTCTTTTTTCCCAGTAAATAATGCCATCTTGATGTTAGCTTCTTCTACGTATATGATCTTATTTACTGGAAGTTCATTCATGATGTGGAGAATGTTTGACTGTGCTGGCATTTCTTTTGCAATACCTCGCCTTGTCAATATGAGGCCCACTTCTTGCATGTTCATGGAAGTTTTTGAGCCTTCTCTTTGTTTGACACGAGGACTTTCCACAGTCGACTATGGTGTTTGTTGAGACTTGAGTTTGTAGATGCATTGCGTCTTGCAGCCATGATGTAGTTAATTTTTGGCTGGCCCTGTACCATGGCTGTGTCTCAGCTTTTGTTTCTTGTATTCTTGTTCTTGTTCCTGTTCACTTTTTCTCTTTCTGTATACATCTAGTATACATGGGTATCTACTATTTAACTTGTATCATTTAACACACGCGCGCGCGCATATATATGTGTGTGTGTGTGTGTGTGTATATATATATATGTATGTATATATGTCTATATGTATATATGCTCATGTGTGGGTGTGTGTGTTTGTGCTTATGTATCTGCATAGGTATGATTGAGAATATATATGTTGCCCATTGGATTGTGGAATCTTTATTAAGTTTTAAGATACTTGCTCTGGAGTTCCCTAGGTTGACAGGTCGGTCATTTGTGTTCTTCCAAACATTCTTTTAACTGCAAAACCCCCACCTCTTATGGTGGGGTTTTGGCATTGACCCTCGCACATACGATTTTCTTATTTTTGGGGGAGGATAAGAAGAGAATAGACCTGGCAAACGAGTATACCCGCTGGGTACAGGTAAAACGGGTACGGGTAAAAATACCTAATTCTTTCCGGATAGCTTTTTCCTGTACCCATACCCTACCCGGGCTGGTCGGGTATTACTTGTGGGTAAATCCAGTTTTTTTAACCACATTTTATTAATTAGGAATATTTTCTTCTTTTCCTTCCTTTTTTCTTTAACTAACACGTGTCTTCTTTGTTGTTAGAAGTACTTCAATTTTGACAAGAGTATAAAAAATTATGTGAATTACTCATAGCTCGTAGTCTCCTACTTAATAAGTCACTACTTGCTTAGTACCAGCTACTTAGTAGCATGATAAACTTTGCATCCAACGAATTGTCCATGTTCGCACTTTTCAGCAAACTTTGCACTAATTCACTATCCTCAGGTACTTCACCTAAATTTAAACAAATGTGGTTAACCTAAATCCCCAAACACATAAATAAACTTTTTAACTTTAATGCTTCGCAAATAAAGATTTACTTTGAGTTTTATAACCAAACAATCAATTTCGTCCTTAAACCAAAGCTTGTGCACGGGAGTAAGTGAACTCTGATATTTTGTGAGAACTTTTGCTTCAATACTGAAAGCTGATTCAGAAGCACGCGATATTCGAAAGAACGGGATACCTAGAACGACTATCTTTCCAATACTCCAAGATATCCAAATGTGCATAATCCATGCAATCATACTCCAAGATATCCAAATAAAGATCCAAATCCGACTTCTTCTTGGCTCAAGTCATCGCTTTATAAAGTACTCCTATATGTTTTTAACATTGAAATGTAGACAGTTAACAAAAGAATGTAAACAAGTAAGAAAAGAAATGTAAACACGAAAAGGAAATAACTAACTTTGATGTCATCTTGCTGCCCAGGAATGTCTCTTTTACCAACAAAAGCTTTATCTTTTGGAGTAACGGAATTTTGAAAAACATATTCTTGATAGAGCTTCTCGATACTCTTTTTGAGTTCCTTTCCCTCTTCTTTCCCATTCACTGAATCAATCTTATCATAGCAATATTCCACAAATCCTAACTTGTAACGAGGATCAAGCACAGTCGCTATGGCTAGTATAACACTATAAGACTCCCAATACTATAAAAACTTGGGATACATCTCACTAGCCATGTTTCTCAAAAGTATATCCTCACTTTTCATCTCTTCCATATGCGCAACTGAATTATCCACACCGAATTAAAATACATATTTGACGTTAGATACTCAGTCTCGGACATTCGTCATTACAGCAAATGGGGCCAAAAACTTTGCAATTTTAGCCCCCCTATCTCATTCTTCATTAGTTGGACAATACTTGTGATTTGATTTAATAAAAAAATAGTTGACAAATGCCGACCAAAATTTAACCGCACACTCTAGCATAAGAAAAGTAGAGCTCCTTCGAGTGGGAACATCCATGCGCAAACCCATTGAAGTTGTCACACCAACTTGTTCACAACATTGGACAAACTTTATCAACCTACTCTCAGATCCTTTCGCATGCTAATGCTCTCCCTAATCTTGTAAATAACCTTACCAGCAACTACCCATCTTGAACAATGAGGTTCAAGATATGTGCCGAACATCGTATAGAAAATAATGCCCGTTACTCACCAAGACTTTGTTAACTAGCATTAAGTTCTTCAAATGATCTTGCATGTTATCACAGCTAGAGGCATTATCTAAAGGGATCGAAAACACTTTTTCTCAATTCCCCAATCCTTCAAAAAATAATATGCTTTGTCACACAAGAATTTACCGGAATGTGGCAGAGGAAAATGGGAAACATTAAGAATTCTACTATGCAATTTCCAATTTTCATCAACAAAGTGTGCAGTCAAGCAAAGATACCCCTCCGATCTAATTGAAGTCCATACATCTGCCGTGAGACATAGTTTACCACTAATTCTAGCCAAAGCAAGCTTAAGCACGTCTTCCTCCCTCAAGGCAATTTTCAAACAATTAGCTTTTGGGGTATTACGAGTATGCCCCAAGGCCCTCATGTTCAACAATCAGGAAAGGATAATTATGCTTCAATATTGCAATGCCCATTTTTTCACAATAAACATCTTGAGAAATCTTTTTGAACTTTAACTTCGCAGAATAATATAGCTGGATTTGTTCTGTATCCATGAATAACGCTTATAGGCATTACAAGCCTTAAGATGTTTATGCATATTTGAAGTCCTATGAGTACTCTTGCATGGCTTCCTAAGAGGAGTGGTTCCCTTGGCAAACCTGAGGAGATTCCTCGTCAATGTCTACAACCTCAACATCAGCAACATAGGATTTTCAGTGGGTGGATTGTCGTTCACAGATTCCATTGCTCCTACAATAGCCACAGCAGGAAACAACAAATAAGAGGGGAAAAAAAAATGACATCATGCATAACATTTTCAGCATACATAACCTATAGATGATCATAAATTTTCTGCATTACACTTGTGTTTCACAGATTCCATTGAATTTATGCATAACAGTCTCAGCATACATAACCCAACTTGAACATTTTCATATATTTTCAGCATTTCACAGGTATTTTATTTTCAGCATTTCGGCATTTTAGAGGTATTTTATTGGCAATAAAGCACTTATATTTTATTATAGTTGTGAAAAACTTGTGTTTTCCAGTGTTTCAGCTTTCAAGACTCACTCAGTACATCATCTTTAGTGGTTTAAATTAGTGTATTCTATCAAACAACTGTTTTTTTTAACAAGAATCTACACAAGTTTACAGCATTTTCTTCATAACTGCATTTCAGTGATTACCAATTTTTTTTCCAGTCAAGTGTTTTTTTCAGTGTTTTGTTTTTTCACACAAGATGTTTTTTTTCCCAACTGAATATCAGTGTAAACTGTAGTTGATTACTTCAGTGTTCTCACAATTTTCAGAATTTTCAAGTTTCAAACAAGTGTCATGAAAACTTTCAGCATTTTTTCCTTAATCTCAAGTACATGTCTAGACTCCAATTCCAAATATCAAACACAGAAATGCATTCAACAGTCCAAACTTTCAAAGTTCATCATTCAGTGGTGGGGTGTTCATAGAAAAGAAGGATTTTAAGGAGTGACTGACCTCCCTTGTAGAAATCTGTGACGAACTGCGGTGGCAGAGGTGATTACGGGCGGTCGGTGGTGGACTTGAAGATTGGCGGCGGCGATCTATCAAAGGAGACTTTGACTGAGTGAGGGATAGAGAGAGGGGTGGCGGTAGGCAAAGGAGGAAGGTGGTTGTCGGTGGTAGACTTGAAGAGTGGGGGGAGGCGATAGTTTATTTCATTCGTCTTTACCCCATAATCAAGACCTTTAGAATCTTACAATAGCTTAAACATAAAAACGATAGAGTTTCGAACTCACTGGAATCGAAGGAAGCCATATATTACCAAGAGCTTTATTCTGATGATGAAAGAACGCTAAGATGCAGAAGCGAACGCGTACTTAGGTATTGATCTTCACTACTATTCTCTATCCTTGACGATGGAATAGAGTTGTGTAATTTTCTATTAATCTAGGAGGCAAAAGAGTAGCAAAACATTATGATGCCCTAGCCTCCAAAAATTAAAGATATTTGTATAGAGAGAGTAGCGGGATCAACACTAAGCTTGTCAAATCTCAACCGTCCATCAAAGTGGTCTACAAACCTTTTATACACCATAAATTATTAGTGTATTGGATGCTAAAATTAAATAGGCCCATAATGTTATTTAGCCAATTTAATTTATTAATGTTCAAGTCAAATAAATAGTCAACATTAGTATGACTCGTTAGGTCACCTAATTGGATTGAACCGATCAAATCCAACATTCTCCCTCTTGGCCAAGGGTTATACTTAGGTTAACCTCATAAGGTTTAACATAATGGAATTGAATAAAACATGCCGTAAGTTAGGCCAAATCTAACAAAAATTGAATCGAAGATATTATCTATGTCTCTCAATGTCACAGAACCATTCTTCGGTTACAATCTCAGAACTTTTGTCAAATATGACAGTCAAATAGCTTAATAGACATGAACTGCATCGTTCCATAATAAACAATAAGATGAACGAGTTGTAGTGATCCGTACATGAGTGTTTGTTTCAAAATACTTTAAATGTGCACTTTAACGAGAAGTAACAAACCGTAAGCATAATATCCAGAATCTAAAACATAAGGTGATCACGTAAATAAATGTCTCAGATAAAAAACCTATCATCTAAAGGAAAAGTTATCGACCAAACCCATGCTAGCAACATGTTCTCGAAAGAGATTGGGTGGCAAGCCTTTCGTCATGAGATCCACTAACATAGCAGTCGTACTGATATGCTGAATAGACATTATTTGATTCTGAATTCTTTCCTTCACAACGAGGTACTTAATCAATAATCTCAAGGGTGTCTACACACCTTACATAACCAGAATCAAAATAACTAATAACGTCATGGTTATTTGACTTCCTATATGCAAGCATGAAATCCTTGGTACCATGCTAGGAAGCACGGACACGGACACGGTGTCGGACACCGACACCGACGGGGACACCGGACACCGCAATTTTCAAAAAATTGGATTTTGGACACCGCAGGACACCGTTATTTTTTTAATATTTTTATTATATATATATATATATCAAATACATTCCAGAATCTAAAATAACAAATAATAATGAAAAACTACCAAAACAAGGAATTCAAATACAAATCATACTTAAACGTTAAATCCAATATAGTACAATGTACATGGTACATAAGTAACATAACATAAGAAATTAAGTTGACAAAATAAGTTGACAAAATAACTACTGAAATTAATTAAGTTGACTTAATAACTTCCAACATCATACATGCAAAGGGAGTCAGGGAGAAATAAAAAAAGAGTCTTGACTCTTGAATGTTGACTCAACAGTCAACAGACTTAACACACTCAACACTCAACAGACTCAACACTCAACACAGGGAGAAATAAAGAGAGAGAGAGAGGCACGACAGTCGCCTCACAGACGACTTCGAAGAGAAGGTACCTGTGACCTCCGGCGACGGCGGCGAGGACCTCCGGCGACGATGCCGTGACCTCCGGCGATAGCGACGGCGAGTCGCAGCAGCTGCTTCAGTCTTCGCGAGGGGCGACGGCAACTGGAATCGTCGGCGTCGGCTTCGGAATGGTCGCGAACAGCTCCGGCGACAGCTACAAGTCGACAGCTGCTTCAGTCTTCGTAAGGTGAGATTCGCAGATCTTTGTTTTTTCAGATTAGGGATTTAGGGTTGTTTTCTCTTAAAAAAAAACCCCACTTCTTACATTTAAAACCGATTGACCCCCGAAATTAGTTCCAAAAATTCCAAAGTAGCCCCAAACGGTCGGACACTGCACATCACCGTGTCCGACACTCCTCGATGCAGTGTCCGACACGGTGTCGGAAAATTAAAAAAAAAATAAAAAAATTCGGACACCGATTGGCCGTGTCGGACACGTGTCGGGCGGTGTCCGGAGGGTGTCGGGGTGTCCGTCCGTTTAGGACACCAAACCCCCCCCTAGGAGGGGTGTCCGTGCTTCAGAGGTACCATGTGTGTAGCCCATGACTTTCTTGGCTGCTTTCCAATGGCCCATTCCTGGGTTTATTTGGTAATGTCCAAGCATGCCAACAACATAAGTTATATCTGGGCGAGTACAGACTTGAGCATACATGAGACTCCCTACTGCTGAGGCATAGGGAATATTCTCCATTTCGTCTTGCTCCAGTTGGTCCCTAGAACATTTTAGCAAACTGAATTTGTCACCCTGGACAACAGGGGCAACAGTGAGAGCGGCGTTATGCATGTTGGACCTTTTGAGAACCTTATCAATAGAGGTTCTTTGGGAGAATCCCAATATTCCACAAAACCTATCTCAATGAATCTCAACGCCTACAATGTAAGAGGCCTCTCCAAGATCTTTCATATCAAAATTCTTAGGCATAAATTTTTTTCGTCTCATGTAACATATGCCTAATACTAGTAAGATATAATCTACATACAAAACTAAAATGATAAACTTACTCCTACTGATCTTTAGGTATATACATTGGCCTATTGCATTTTCTTTAAAGCCAGATTTACATATCACATCATGGAACTTAGGATACCATTGTTTAGAGGCTTGCTTTAATCCATATATGGATTTCTTCAACCGGTTTTTCACGTGTTCCTTGCCTTTAACCTTAAACCCTTCTGGTTACGTCATATAGACATTTTCATGCAAACCACCATTAAGAAACGCAGTCTTTACATCTATTTGATGCAACTCTAAATCGTTATGAGCTACTAAAGCCATGACTATTCGTAAGAAATCCTTTTTCGACAAATGAGAAAATGTTTCATTATAATCTATCCCCTCCCTTGGAGTGAAACCTTTAGCGACGAGTCTAGCCTTGTATCTTTCGACATTACCTTTAGCATCTAGCTTAGTTTTGTAAACCCATTTACAGCTTACGACTTTGGCCCCTTCAGGCAAGTCAACAATGTCCCAAACTTCATTTATTTTCATCGACTCTAACTCATCTTTCATGGCTTCAAGGCATTGAGTTATCGCTCATAATAGCTTCTTTAAAAGATATAGGATCATTTCCTATGCTAGCCTCATCTAGGTACACAATATTGTCATCAGGGATGGCTGTCCGTCTCTCTCTTCCCGACCTTCGAAGAGGTTGCTCATTAGCAGGAACTAGAGCAGGATCCATAATAGAGGGCGCATCACTAAGTACAACCTCAGGTGCATCGTTATCCTCTATATAAGGTGATGACGCACTAACCTTTTGGAAAACAGGAATAGAAAAATGATCCTGAATTTCCTCAAGGTTTATTATTCTTGGTGTACTGCTCCCATTATACTCAGCATCTTCAAAAAAATACTGCATGCCTAATTTCAATAGTTTTAGTGGTATGTGATGATGGACAGTAAATCTGAAACCCTTAGACCTTTCAGGGTAATCTATAAAATGTCAACTTATGATCTTGGGATCGAGTTTCTTAGTATGTGGATTGTAAACTTTTGCTTCAGCTAAACAGCCCCACACATGAAAATATCCTAAACTTGGTTTCCTCCGTATCCACAATTCAAAAGGTGTTTTAGGCACATACTTATTGGGAACCCTGTTTAGAATATGTACATATGTTTTAAGTGCTTCAACCCACAAAACTCTAATAGAGTGCTTTGGCATATCATACTTCGTACTATATTGGTGAGGGTACGATTTTGCCGTTTAGCTACACCATTCTGCTGGGGTGTACCCGGCATTGTATACTGAGCAACGATGCCACATTCTTCCAAATACAAAGCTAAAGGAGTAGGGTTACGACCTGTTTCAGATAATTTTCCATAATATTCTCTTATGTCAGATCTTACAACTTTAATCTATAGGTCGAGTTGATTTTTAACTTCGGCTTTGTAAGTCTTAAACATGGCAAGTGATTTAGATTTTTCATGAATGAGGTAAACATGTTCATAACAAGAATAGTCTTTAATGAAGGTGATAAAGTATCTATTGCCACCAACACCCAGTGTAGGGAAAGGTTAAAAAATGTTAGTGTCGATAACCTTTAAAAGCCTCATACTTTGAGTGGCACCATCCTTATTGCCTTTTACTAATTTTCCTCTAGAACATTCAATACATGCGTCAAAATTTGGGAAATCTAAAGAATGAAGAATTTAGTCCTTGATAAGGCGTTCCATTCTACCTTGTGATATGTAACCTATACGTTTATGCCACAATTTAGCAGAATTTTCATTATCTCGTTTTCTCTTACCACAAGTTTTAGCAACTACATCATTCACGTTCATTATTTTCAAGGATTCAGTAAAAAAAGCATCCAAACGTAATTTGTAAAAGTTTCGCTCTAACAAACCAGAACGACTAACTCTAGAGCAAAGGAAAAGAAAGAAGCCTTTATCCTCAAACTTGGATGAATATCCATAAGCGTCAAGTTTAGAAACAAAAATAAGGTTCTAGTCATACATGGAACATAAACAATATCAACTAAATTTAAATTGAAGCCACCCCGAAAACTAAACGGAGAGTTCCTACAGCTTCAACTTGAATTTTCTCTCCATTTCCTAGTAGAACATTACGGTCCCCTTTTAAGAAGCATGGGTGCATGTGCGGATACGACTCGGGTGCGGATACGCAGATACGGCAAATTATATATATCTATGTATATATATATATATATACACACACACACACACACTATGTACACCTAGCATTTAATTTTTAAACAAGTTGTATCTTAAGAAAGTGCATAAAAAGACATGATGCAATTTAATTTAACCATTCCACGGAACTATAATACCATCAAATACATAATAACTACCACCAAATACATCATATTCATAACAAAAGTAGCAACATAGCATCAAAGTTCAAACTATCAAACAAACAAAGTACTCCATCAAGTATCTAAGGGTTCCATGGCCACAACATCTTCATCTTCGTCTATCTCTCCGTCACCATCATCCGTAAAAAGTATGGACTCCAACTCCGGCTCATCAAGTGAAAGCTCTGCAACCGCAAGTACACTAACATCATCCACGGTATCAAATTGATCTCCTCCAACATTCCACATTTATGTCGGTCCTTGTGCATATTATGGAGATCTTCTTGAGAGAAGACGGAGATTGCTATGAATAAAACCAAGTCCTCCGCACGTTGTGGTGTCAATTTGTTCCTTCTCAAGGAATGCACCAAGGAGTAAGTACTCCAATTCCTCTCAACACAAGACGACGAAGCGGGTTGTTGAAGTAGTTTCAAAGCTAGAGTTTGGAGCATAGGTGCATGGGGACCGTGGCACGACCACCAATTATGAGGACTCATAATAGCCCGGTTGTTAATGGAATCGATATCACTGAAGTGGTCGCTCTTAGAAGAAAATTGGGCAAACTCAGTATTGACTTTTGAACGATCTGTCGGATTTGGAAAGAACCTCTTGACGCATTTTTGCCTTTCAAGATAAATCTCCTTATCTTTGTGAGGAGGAACACGAGTAGGATCCTCACTATGCCATTCATCACTATAGTACCTTCATAAACACGTTAAACAAATAAATTATAAAAAATTCAGATTTAAACTTTGCTTATAATAGCGTGAAAGTTACCTCGGATTCAAAGAATGTGCCATACAATGAAGTGGCGTGTTGTTCTTGTTCCAACGATCGACAAGAATGGTATGAACAATGTCATAGAAGCTAGACCACTCATCATTCCTCTTTCCCTTCTCTATATATTGCACCTTTCACCTTCTCAATCAGAGTATCCCACAAATCATAAACCAAGTGAAGACAAGGCGTATCTGTATCACATCGTCGAAGCATGTCATAGGTAGGAGAAGTAAAAGCAATTATGTAGTTGATCTTATCCCACCAAACCTCGTCAAGAACCATATCCCTCACAAATCTTGCCCTTCTAACATCATCCTCCCGATACGACGACCAATCCTCGCTAATCACCATGGTTTGGAGACTTTGCTTCAAGAGCTTGAATTTCCTAAGCATCACAATAACACTAGCAAACCTTGTATCGGCCGACGGCCATCGAAAGCAATTTCATAGTAGAATACTTGTTAAAGATGTCTAAACTCATGGAATGGTTCATGATAAAATTCTTGATTTGCATTACACCGCCATAAACTTCCGTGATCCAAGAGCATTCATCATAAGTTATCTGATTGTTATCCGCATTCTTTGCCGCACAAATGTTTTTCAAGGCAAGATTCAATGTGTGCACCACACAAGGAGTCCAAAATATAGTAGGGAATTGTGCTTCTATCAATTGCCCGGCCGCCTTGCAATTAGGATCATTGTCCGTAATTACTTGGACAAAATTTTCGGGGCCCATGTCATTAATCACCTCCTTGAACAAAGTGGCAATGAAAAATTTGTCCTTAACTTCCCCTGAACAATCCACCGCCTTAAGAAACATAGGTCCACCTTCCGTTACCGCCATGCAATTAATTATCGGCCTCCTTTGCGGGTCACTCCATCCATCACTCACAAAACTCACGCCCTTTTCCTTCCATGTGGCTCGAATAGGTTGCAACAAATTTTGGATATTTGCCTTCTCCTTTTGTAAAAGAGTTGTCCTTAACAAGTTGTAACCCGGAGGCAAATAATCCACAAGAGAGTTAGAAGCGGCAAATGTATATGAACTCACGTAGTATGGATTCTTAGCTAGGTGAAATGGCAAGCAAACCCCCGGAATAATACATCCTAGCAATCTCGGAGTGCAAGCGATCTCTTTTAGCAATATTAAAGCAATCCATGATTGGATTGCTTCCTTCTAGACTTCCACTAGCACTTCCACTTGTATCACCCTTTCACTTCTTATGGGGAGTACCGCTTTGGAAAAATTTGCTTGTTCCACCCAAAGAGCTACTTGGTGGAAAAGGCGGAATCCTTGGAGCACTTTGCTTTACTTTCTCAAGCACATTATCCTCTAATTTTCGCATTTGGTTGATCTCACTAGGTGTCACTTTTTTACATGGTTCAATTCCCGTTCCTTCATTCTTCAACAAATGAACCCTAACCCGAGTGTACGAGCAATTAGAAGCCTTGCCACATAGATTGCACTGCCATCTCACATTTCCACCCCCTTTACCATCCTTTTCAAGCCTAGTCACATGCTTCCACAATGGTTTTGTCTCATCATCACCAAGACTAGAACTAGGAGTAGCAATACTATCTGAAGTTGACATATTTGGCTTTAATTTAAGCCTTTAAACCTTTAACACACAAAAAAAAACACACACACACACACACTGTCACCATTGTAAGTCACAGCAGAATTTAAAAAAAAATTGATGTGAGAAGTGAGACTATATGAATACACAAAAACACCTAACAATCCATATCGTCCAAGTCACAGCAGAAACCAAAAAAAAAATTGAAGACAAAGGAAGACAGAGAGGAAGTCAGAGACATACCTTCGAAGCAATGCTGCTGGAGGTGAGTAGGGTGGTCGCGGGTGGTCGTCGGAGGTCCCCGATGGTTTTCGGTGGTCGCGGCTATTGGGTGGTGTCGTGGGTGGTCGCGGATGTTAGGTGGGTGACGCGGGAGGTCGCCGGTGTCAAGGGAGGTCGCCACTGCTGCGATCTCTCTCTCTCTATCAGATGAGACTCGTGTGCCCTAATTTGGTTAGTAACATTGATTTTATGTTTTCATCCCCACAAAAATTAAGTTTCATGTTTCAACCCCCTAAAATTGACCCGTAAGTGTCGGATCCTCACCCAAACCGTATCCCATCCGCACCCGAGCCGTACCCGAATTTCGGTAAATAAAAAAAAATAAATGGAAATTAACGGGTGCGCACCTGACACACACCCAAGGCGCTCCTGACGCCGATACTCCCCCCCTTTTGAAGTACCCGTGCTTCATAGGTCCCTTTTACTTTCAAATCACTGTCTGTGACATTCTTTCTTCGTATGTCCTTTAGCTCTACAAAAGTGACACTTGGGACCAGAAGGACCCTTGGTTCCGGAGGAGCTTACCTTATCAGTCATAGTTATAAGAGCACTCTTATCCCCTTGCACGTGACCTTTGCCAAATTGCTTTTCTTCTCTTTTAAATGGACCTGTTATGGCAACGTGAGCACCATCAGGTTGTTCGGATTTTAGCCTCTCTTCTTTTTAGACACGTGAAAATCAACTCGCTCATCTTCTACTTCTCTTTTTGCATGTAGTTGATCTTGAAAGGACCAAACTGCACAGGAAGGGAATTCATAATAAAGTGCACGAGAAAATCTTTAGAGATTTCCATGTACAATCCTTTTAGTTGAGAAGCCTTATCATTCATCCGTAAAATATGCTCACGAACACCATTGGATCCACTGTACTTGAACGTAACTATTTTAGTGCAACGTAACTATTTTAGTGCAAGAGTAGTAGCATAAGCCTTGGAAGACCCTGAAACTTCTCTTTAATATGAGCAATGTACATCTTAACATTTTTAGAGTCGGGAATAGCTCCGCAAATTGCAATCATAATGGAGCCTTTCATAATTATTAGGGATATGTGGTTGGAACACTCCCACTTTTCATAAGTCGCTTTTTACTCAGTAGAGCTTTCATCCGTAAGGGTAGCATAATACAAATTAATAACTCCAAGAATTATGATAATCTGCTCTCCGTAGGACTATACGCTAAATAATAACAATAATCATGCACGTTAGTACTGAAAATCCATATGAGGGAAATAGTTAGTTCATCATTTAACATAATAAAATAAATTGAGGGATAAACTATATATTTGTATGGAAAAGGTAAATACACAAAACCTTTCTCAAAAGAAAATTTAACATATCACTAATAACCTTCCATTAGGCCAGTTATTAACATACAAGTGTTTTTCCACCCTTAGCAATTTGGAAATCATTACAAGTAACATGAGCACAAATTATATCACCTTTGGGCAGAAAATAATATGACTCACGCAACTTATTATCTCCTGTCATTCTGCTTAAAAATTCAAAAAATAATCTTCCGTTTGGCAGATTAATGTTCTTAATTAGTAAGCATAACGTGAGGTGGTTTTATCATTATCAAAGACAATAAACATCTGTTGGACCACTTACTGCCAAAATAAGTCAGACCACTAATTGTTTGAAGTTCATTATAGTAGTCTAAACATGCCAAACGAGACGTAAGGTTTTAGCATGATCTCTTAATTTTAGACTAATTCTTGAAATTATGATAATATTGGCACTTTATAGTCAGTAGTATCCCAACAATATGAGCCAATATTAAAATATGTATGTTGTCTCTAATAACATTTCAAATAAACAATTTAATAGGGATATGCTATTAAGCGGCTTTGCAAATATTATTTTGTAAGGCCCAATTAAAATACTAATAGAGTTGTGTAATTTTCTATTAATCTAGGAGGCAAAGAGTAGCAAAACATTATGATGCCCTAGCCTCCAAAAAGTAAAGATAATTATATGGAGAGAGTAGTGAGATTAACCCTAAGTTTGCCAAATCTCAACCCTCCATCAAAGTAAAGAGATTAGGATCTAGAGACCTTTTATACACTATAAATTATTAGTGTATTGGATGCTAAAATTAAATAGGCCTATAATGTTATTTAGCCAATTTAATTGATTAATGTCCTAGTTAAATAAATAGTCAACATTAGTGTGACTCGTTAGGCTACCTAATTGGATTGGACCGATCAAATCCAACAGGAGGGGCTGACTACTTTGTGAGTCGTGACTGTGACAGATATATGGCGGTAGTCGGCGGTTGATCTGTGAGCGTGAGAGTGTGAGGGACAGAGGAAGAGGGGCGGCGACACGCAGAGAAGGCAGGTCTTGGTGGTGGCAGAGAAGGAGGGGCAACGGTGAGAGGAGGTCTGAGAGGATTGAAAAGCGAAAACCTAAAATGAAGTGGGTTACTGCCCTAGTGGGTTTGGTGGGTTAGGGCAAATTGACATTGTGTACCTGAAATAACCGGGTTACCCGTAACCGAACCTGAAACTGAAATTTTTTTTGGGGGGGGGGGGGGGGGGCCAACTTCAACGGGTAGCAGATTTGGCTGCCTGTACCCCTCAATTTCTCAACGGGCTAGGTAGACCCGCGAGTACACGCCAAAAATTGCCAGGTATAGAAGAGAGAGCACCGGCACATAAAATGTGCCTCTAGCAGAACCAGCTTTATCCACATAACAGGCATTTCTACATTCCTCTGGCAAATCATTGTGCGAGCATACGCTTTGAAGAACTTATGAACGTGCGCCAAGCTGCAAACTTGTCAGCAGCATAGTCCCTCCTTATAAATATGAGTAACCTTCATTCATTAACCACAGCCTGATTGCATGACCCCTTGAGGTATATATTTTCCAGAGAGAATCACAACAGCCTGCAAGAAAATCTATTAGAACATTGCAATAACAATTTTAGCTCTAAAGGCTGTTCCAAAATTACTTAAATATGGTGTCCGTTGTTATAGCTGTTGAAATGTTTATTCATCCAAATCTGAGATTGGTGAAAATGAACTGATTAGATATGATGTCTGACTTATAAGCTGCAGTGCATTTTTTGTGCAGCTACTGAATGTTTATTCTCCCAAATTTGAGACTGGTGGAAAGTTTTGGCCTATTATGCACGTTTCGACAATCTTTTCCTTGTTACTGATGCATATTATTGCCATTGGGATATTTGGGCTGAAGAAACTTCCCCTAGCTTCCTACTTAATGGTTCCTCTTCCAGTCCTCACAATTATATTTAACAGTTATTGCCAGAGAAGGTTCCTCCCCATGTTCAAGGCTTATTCTGCTGAGGTACATTGTCACATCCCGATGACCGATAACTTTGCATGCCCAACTGTATATGCGATATGTTCAGACTTCTAGTAAAGCTAAGTTGGAGTTAAAATGTAGTTTGGTTCTGTCTTTTCTCTCAAATTTGTGTAATTTTGTTCCCGGAATCCTGTATTAGAAGTTACATGGTGTCTGACGTGTTTGTATGTATGTGTGCACGCGCGTGCATGTATATCTTATGCATAGCAAGGACAATGAGGAATTATACGTTTTATCATGATAGAACGTGACTGCCTTGACATCCACCTCAGAGCTGAAATTTGTTTTGAATAGAAATTTGTTTTCCTAAAAATTTATTGCATGTGTCTACGTGCTTGCATGGTTCTCTCCTTTTTTAGGCGAGGTTTTGTGGGATTGGGAGGAAGGGTGGGAGGGTGTTATTTAATTACGTTTCTCCTGTCCATCTGTTTTGTAATTTCCTTTCCTTTTACTTCACTCTTCAAAATCTTGAAAGTGCCTCTAAGTTCTCAACTATAAAGAACTTAAATTGTGAAGTTTCCTTTCTAATTTTGCTGTTGGGTTTGACTTTGCATCACGTCACATACTTTAATTAGATGGTGTGCTTTGTCCCTTGCATGCCAAAAATTTATTGTTGAAAAAGCAGGCAGAACAGTATTTGTCTGTGCGTGTTCGATTAGTTACTTTCGTCTTTTTCTTGACCAAAACTTCCCGCTTCTATTGTCTCTTCATATAACCATTTTCAATCCTTAATGTCTTTGGTACAGAGTTTAATAAAGAAAGACAGAGATGAGGAAAATGATCCTACAATGGCTGATTTTCATGATAAACTAGCTTCTGCGTATCAAGACCCGGTTCTAATGCCAATCCAATATTCTGGAAGCAGTGATAGACACAACTCTCCCCTTCTTCATGCTGCTGATGCTTGAAGTCTCGAGGTAATGGCTTGTCATGATATCCAAGTATTGGAAAGTAGGTTTTTGGGGTGACACATTCATATATTTGCTTTTGCAAAGTGAAGGTTCAGGGTTTGTGGTGGGTTGTCTGTGACTCTTTGTTATGCAATTGTAACGTACCTCATTGGTGTGTTGGCACTCTGTTTCATTAATGCCATTTGTCGTTGCGTGCATTCTATTGCTATATACTCAAGGAGCCTGGATTAGTCAAAAAAAATTCTTCCTCCAGTTGCTTTTCTCTTCATCAGTCAATAACGGTATAGAATATTACCTTTGCTGTCATCATCTTGTTCTGCTAAGTGTTTAAGCTCCAAAGGTCACCCCTAAATGTGCTGCTAAATGAGTTTTTTTCCTCCTCTTTTCTCTCATTTTCTTACTTTTTATCTTCTGCGAGTTTACCTGTACTTAATAGCCGCTACACATTCCAGGTATAAAATTAACATGAATAAAGCTTGTATGCATGTTGAATGAGCAACATCAATTGAGTACATTACTTGGTTGCTCAAGGGGAGGGCCCTTTCAGATTTGAGAGCGCAAGCCAGGAGATGCAGGCTTTGCGAAAGTTGATTGGACTATGGTGTGAGGGATATAAAAGTGGATAGTTTGTTGGTTCCAAGAGATTGAACTGCTAAAGCAAGGCTTGAAAAGCCTTTGCCATGGGACAAAAAAATTCCTTGATGATAACGCTGGCACAGAATTCTCTGAATGGACAGATTGAAGCAGGATGTTGTAGAGCTAGAGACATTAGATCTAACTGGGAAAGTTTGTTGGAAGCCATGATTTAAAGCTTTCTAGCTATAAGTGGTGAACAGTAACAGGAGGGCCAATTGCCAGCTAGTAGTCGATCTGAGCATTGGTGACATCTATACACCAGTGAATTGAGCAGACTTGGCTAATAGCCTAATCCATGCTCTGAAATAGTGAGTCAGAAAGAGGAGAGAGCTGTAAAAAGGTATCCACTGAACCTATGCACTCCTGTTATGACCACAATGCAAGTTTGGCGTTTTCATTGTAAATGTTATTGTCTTGAAGATAGAAGAAAGGAGTTCCAGATTTTGTCTGTAAGTTGCAACGATGCTATAGAATGAGGGCGGTGGAAGGTGGTTTTGAGCCTCATAATGAAAGGAGGCAGTGCTTTCATTTTTTGTGGTCCTTGGGGCGGACAAATTGTTTGGATAAGTGGTTGGGTACGCAAAATGGATGAGAATCACGAATCGGTCTTTTTGCTTGAATGGGATAGTTTCTGGGGGTGAGCAGAGAAATATTTTTAAAATTATACTTGAAACAATGTGTTATTAATGTTTAGTTTGGTAACTGAAGAATTTTTCTTGAGCTTACAAGGACTCCCTAGGGAATTTGAGTTCCTTTTACATTTTCATCTCACTCGTGCTGTCCTAGATCCTCATATATTACCGTAGAACATTTCGAATGAGCTGGTGCAGGAACAGGTCCCTCTATGATTTTGGAGGGCGTGCAATCACACAAGTTTATCCCTGCTTGAAGAGAAACTTTTTTTGTTTTTCCTGGTGAATGCAAAGAAGCTAGAATTACTACAAGATTTGACAAATATATCCACTAGAAAGATTCTTCTCAAGCTCTAGAGGACATAGGGCGTCTCTTTTCTCTTTCCCTTTTGCTGAAGTTGTTGCGTCAAAGCTTATACTGTTAGCTAATGAGTCCAACGATATGAATCGTACTTTTGGAGCCCGCATGCCAAGAACCAAACCAGGTCCAAACCTGACATATAGCATGAAGAAATACTGAAAAGTTTAACACAAAATCTTGGTCAGAGACTTTCTGACTATAACTTCATTTTCAGGTGGAGCATGTGGGAGCAGGTGTTTCCTTGGGTATCTAATGCTTTGCTTTGTGTGCACTTCGGTTTCGTGGCAGCAGGCAGCCTGAGCTACGTGACCTCCCAGGCCTCTAATGCATATTTTTTGGAAGGTCTTACTTTCTGGAAGTCCGAGAAAAGATACAATCAAGACTTCAGTTTAGCTCCCTTGCGTTCACTCCCGGTTTGACCCTTTTCTTAGTTACTTTTGACAAGCGAGATTCTTTCGCTAACACTGTGTGTATCCTTGTAAGCATATACTGAAATTTTGTCCAAATTTGTATTTCTCCTAAACTATTGTCCGGGCGGTGACTACTCGATGGTCTTTAGTGAGATGCAGATGATTTGACTCGTTATAACGATCTTGACCTGGACACTGCAAGCACGACGTGAGCAACACGGGCGTAAAAATGTAACCACCATCGGTGGGGGCATATTTGCAGGTTCATGTAAAGGTGGTCGACAGACCATCTCGATATTCGGGGAAAAATAAAACTTTTATTTCGTAATAAACTTCATTAGTGTCTCAAAACACGTAATTTAAAGCCTATTGAAACAGTCATCGACCATCTCATGCTCAGAAAATTCTATGCTGGCATGAATATATTGACCACTTTCATGTTCTAATCCCAAGTCTGCTATTGACTCCTGATTGCGTGAAGATTAGTGTAAACTTAAAACCGCAGCCACCAAGTTATTAGTTTTAAGTGATTAATTTGCTGCCAAAGACGTTGTCACAATCCTACATCACTGAGTTTAACCACTGGCTTTGTCGTCGAAGATACATGTGGAGGAGCTAGAATGGCCATTGACAATGTCGTTGGCTGACTGTATCATTCGTGTAGGCGCTAATATAGTTTCCATTTGGCCATTTAAGCCGAAGAGTGAGACCCAATTAATAAACTATATATTTATCCCCGTCTTGTGATCTGTTTCTTTCCCTTGCACTAAGAACAACTGGACCTCCATGTGGCAGGAGCTAGCATGAGTTTGGCCAATAATCAAGTGGGCATGACATGAGAAGAGAGAGGGGTTTGTGTATGTGTGTGTTGGGGAGTGGGGGAGGGGAGAAAAGGATGGTTTTGGTTAATTTCAAGGTGGGGGGGTTGAGTTTTAAAAAGAAACAACACAAGAAACAGAAAGGGAGGATAATCGGATGCATTGTTACCTTTTCGTCTCTTCTTTTGCTGAACTTTTTTTATCCGCTTTAACATTTGCCTCCACCCCACAAGATCTTTTGTCTCTTTTCCTGTTTTTTTTTCCCTCTCTTGAGAAATCAAAGCGAGTTGAGTTGATTCACTCTTCGATTTGCTGCAACTTTTTGTTCTTCTTTCTGTCATTTGAGAGATGCTGCGTTGTCCATGAGTGAGTGACTTGGTGTTAGCGCCGAAGTCAGTGGGTCGTGCTAAAAGAATATGAGCTTGGAGTCGTGTCTACACCGAAAAGGAAGGGAGAGATTAAAGGAGGGAAGGACGATACAATGCTCAAGCATCTGATACATTAAAGGAGAGAGAGAGAGAGAGATGTGATTCACTATCTGTAATGACCTGATCCAACTCTCCCGTCCTTCCACAGGGTATGTCTTCCTCAAAAGTACTAACCAATAAGTGTTTGAGATATACTTGACAAAGAGTTCATTAAAAAAAATGTGAAACATAATGTCACTTCTTCTTCGATTGTACATAATCCAGGACCTCTCATAATACACAGTTGTTGTAGTGTGTGGGCTCTTAAAACTACATAGCATAACCATAAAAAATTAGCATATCTTCCACTACATTAATTTCGACTGGAATAATGTAACTTCGGTCCGAGACATCATTTCTCTTTTGATACGTTATTAAAAAGGTGCAAACGTAGTTAGTTAAGTAACGAGATTGCACTAGATGGATCTAGTGCAGGACAACGGCACAAACAACATACACGAAGATCCGAGTCCATTAACGTTCCATTGATGTACTTGACGTAGGACATGATAGATTGATGTATGGCAGCCAACAGAAACTTTCAACTCACTGGGTCAGCTCAGAACGCATCGCACGTAATCCAATCTACTCAGTAGTCTCTGAAGGTCGCTGTCTCTGGCTTGAGGCTGACGATAAGCCCATCAAGAAGTTGATAAACAAAGACAAAACGCTAGAATAATCAGGGTGGTTAAATAAACAAACTATAGTGGCTTGGACATGCTTCATTGTCGGGAGGCTTTGGAAAAATCGTCTCTCTTGACGTTCATCAGCAATGACAAAGCCTATTTCATTAAGAAAGTACTTTTACATTGTGTGCTTTATGATTTAATCATTCAGAGTTGATGCCATTGACCTATTTGAGCCTAATCAAGTAGTATACGGTTTTTCAAAAGATTTCGTTGCAACGGTGATAATACGTCATCACACGTCAGTACGTTTAGAAGATTAACCGCAGCGCTTAGTTAATTAATGACTCCGTTCAAAAATAATCTGACATTGTTACAACGTTTGGCGAAGTAGTAGGGTGTAATTAACTTCAGATGTCCGTGTCACGAATATGGGAAGGGTACAATTAGTCTCTTTCCGGACAGTGATAACTTCTATGTTAATCCCCTGATTAGAGCTTAGAGGTATTTCTCACCAACAGAGTGGAGATCACTGCTTGATATTGAATTGTTCTCAAATTGTCATTACTTAATACGAGAAAGGATTAAATATCAACACAAGTGTGTGTACTGACCAACCCACAGGTTTGCATTTTCGTTTTATATAATACTAACATAGAGGAGGAAGCAAGGCACTGTGCTGTTTGGCTGAGTCAAACCATCTCTAAATTGCATAAAATAACACATAAATTTATAATATTTTACCTCTCCCTCTCATGTACCAAATTGAGAGGAAACCTCCAAGTGGTTTCATGGGGAGCCGAAATTAAAAAAGAACAAAGAGGTGGGAACAAGCAGTAAAAGACTCTTTCAGCTCGAATCTCTTAACTGACAGGATCTGCACGACTTCTCATTATAAATATATACACACTTGTGAACTCTACAAGATCTTAAGTCACCAGGTAGTACAACATAAGGAGAAAAACACAGAACAAGAGAGCTAAAAAATGGCAAGGAAGAGAAAGGCTGATGAAGGAGTGAATGAGAGGACTGGTGAAGAAAACATGGGATGGGATGAGATGGTGAAGGAGGCAGCAGCACTAGGTGGAGCCAGGCGAGCGCGGAAGAGATTTGTTGGTGTTAGGCAAAGGCCATCAGGCAGATGGGTGGCTGAAATTAAGGACACCATACAAAAGATTAGGGTGTGGTTAGGCACCTTCGACACGGCTGAGGAGGCAGCAAGGGCCTACGACGAGGCCGCTTGCTTGCTTCGCGGTGCCAACACTCGCACCAACTTCTGGCCGTGTTCCCAGTCATCTTCTTCCACCCCAGCGTTGCCTTCAAAAATCACCAACCTTCTCCTCCATAGGCTGAAAGCCAGAAACAGCTCTTTAGCTGCTGCAGCTGCTTCATCAACTTTTTCTTTCCCTGTAGATTGCCAGCAGAAACAAGTAGAATATCAGGATGACCTGACCGAATTTTCAGATACCCAATTCACTGATTTTCTGAATGACGAAGATTATGCCCCTGACAGTACTATGATCACTAGTAGTGACTCATGTTTGACAGGAAAAGATGATAGTTATGAGGTCAGTGAACTTGGTTTAGACTATAACTGGGCTGGTGATGTGACTCAGACATCGAGTGGGGATGGTGATAATGGAGGGGAAATAGAAGAAGAAGATGAGGAAGAAGGCGGCGAAGAAGGGACTGGTGAAGGAATAATGGATTTCCAGTTTGTTGATGAGATCGGCCCGTTTTATTACTCTCCTTTCGAGGTTGCTGAAGAGATAGCTGAGCCTGAGGTTGAAGGCGATGAGCCGTCGATGCTTAGCGAAGCAATGAAGAGGATGAAGTACGAAAGAAAGTTCTCGGCCTCTCTTTATGCTTTCAATGGCATACCGGAGTGCTTAAAGCTACAACTAGGGTTAGGGAGTGGTAAGCGGAGAGAAAGGAGATCTGATCAGTTGACCAACCTCCGGAATGCATGTAACAAGAACCAAGAGAAGGATGAGAAGAAAGTAGAAGTGGAGGAGAAGAAATCGGCAGAGGAAGAGCCACAAACTTCAGTTGATATGAGATCGGCGTCGTCTTCTTCGAGTAATGATGGAGAACTGTCACTCTGGAGCACTCTTGATCTTCCTCCCATATGCTTCGTTAGCTGATTCATTTTTTTAGTATACATTCCGTACCCTAAATTTCTAATCAGGAGTGAAACAAAACAGTTCACGATGTCACATCTTAGGCTAAATCTTCCCCTGTGAGTAGCATGTTCCTAATCGAGAAAACCAGTGTATCTTCTGTTTCTCACGTTCACGGTTCATGAGTTATGCAATATGAAATGGAAATGTAAGAAGAGGGGCGAATTTTTTCAGAAATTTCTTAAATTCTCTCTGCAAATGCCAATTCCATCAGGTTCTTGCGAAACCAGCCGTTCATTGAAGGATCGATGCTCGTGGCACAAGGAGAGAAGAGATGATCTTCAGCCTCTTGTAACGGGAAATGTGCTTATTATAAGTACGCGCCAAAACAAAAATGAGAACAATTCTGTTAAGGGTACAACAAAGAGGAGGCGCCATCGGCCTTAACATCAGAGATTCTGATGGTTACAAGGGCAAACTTCACAAGGTTTCCCTGTCAAATCTCAAGGGTCTTCTTCAGATTTGACAGAAATGGAGTGCCTGACGCTCTTCTCCCCTACATCTCAGCCAGTTTTTCTTAGGTATTATTTAGGATCAACTAAATTGTCCATTGAAAGATAAGTCATTCCTCAATACTAAACCCTGAAGAATAGCAGATTTCAGAGTAGTAACCACAAAATCCCCAAATAGCAAAAAGATTTATGGAAGAAGACCTAACAATATACCTGTTCTACGATGGAACCCACTTGCCATTAACATACTCCTGATGAACCCTCAAATCACTCGAAGAGTAAGCATCCTCATCCCCAGTTGACTGAAAACGCACGAAGTACTTTGCCCCAATTTTCCCAGTAATCTTCCCAACCCACCACCCATCGTTGGCAAAAGCATCAACCCTGTCACGCAGATTAAACCCAGTTGCCGGAATCTCAGGCGGAACCGGCCGAATTTCGACGGGGGCAACGATCTCCCTCAACGGCCCGGACTTGTCCTCCTTCAAGAGTGTCATGTACTGCACTATGTACTCCTCCTTCGTCAGCTCTGATACTACGGTTGCGGGAAAATAGGAACCCGCAAAGCCATCTTCTTTGCTTGATACTTCAACCTGGTCGCCTCTCCGAAACGCCATGCCTGACAATTGGGGAAAAGAGATGTTAGGGTTCTGGTGATTCTTGAAGTCCAAGGAAAGATCGAAATGGGCACTTGAGCAATTTTTTTGCTTACAACCTCCTTCCCTTTATTTTCCCCTTTTAATAGATGTAAAGATGGAGTTTCCATTGGGTTTCTCTCTTTTGATGTGTGTAAACATTGAATTGAACTCAATAATCAGATCAAATTAGGATAAGAACAATAAACAAAGTCAAATGCAAATTCTTAGGATTCGCAAATTCTTAGGAGTGTCTATCCTAAAAATTTGCGAAAAATCAAATTTCCACTTGATTCCACGGTGCATGAATCACATCGCATTAATAGATGTACGATAAAGTTTTCCTACTTGATTTTACGGTGCATAAATCATGTAGTCTTATTAGTTGTACGAGTGTGACACATGCGATGCGTGTGCGAAAATAAAATTAATAATATAATTTAAAAAAAAATCGTGTACAAGTGTTTATTGTCATATACAGTAAAATGAATCTTAAATTACAGATACGTGTCCAAACATAAGTTAGCAAAATATTATTATCGTATCAAACTTGACCTTTAAATTTTACTTTAACTTTTTTGATGAATTTGTGAAAACTAAACACAAATTTATAGATAGTTACTTACCAATTAAGATTTTAATTTTGTGTCACTTTTTAAAAATTCTCTTGAAATGCCGCTTGTTATTATTATAGATTGGTAATTATGTAACACCAAATCAAGAGGTGTTACACCAATCAAGTTTTGGCTTAATACGTGGTATAGATGATGAAGTTGGTCAACTATGAATCATGTAATATTGATAACATAAATCTTTTGATATTCTTAATGCACCGTTGAACAAAGTTAGTAATAGTTCATAATTTTCACAAAAATCATGCGATATTATTAATGTGCTCACAGTATTGTAGTAGTAGTAGTCATTAGAGTACCGTTTGGAGAGAAAGAAGAACCAAATTGAAGCCGTTTTAAGGCGACGCTTTGGTTTGTGCTTTTTTCGCAAACTCAAAATGCTGATCAAGCAAGGGCTCATTTGCTTCAAAATCAGCTATAGATATCATATCATCTCCCTAGTTTCCTTTGTCCAACGCTATGTTATTATCCAATGAGCAATAGTAGGCTAAAAATCCTTAATATTAACATCATTAAGGAAACCAGAGTTACAAGTTGAGATTAAGATCTGGTCGTGGCAAGCTCCAGCTCCTAATGAGCAGCAAAAATACTGGCCTGACACGAAAATTACCTGTTATAAAACTAAAGAAGTTTGGAAAAGAAAAATATTAACGCTGGACTGGATTTGAGAAGACTGGTTATATACATCATAAGCTTTTCTTCACTAGTATCAGAAAAGATTCAAGGAGAAAGCTGGTCTTCTCATTAGGCTGCTAGTGTTAAAGGACCCGAAGCTGAGCTAGGAAAGCAGCGCACAGATCCAGGAAGAGAAATTGTGGTCCCTGGACCCTCTGTAAATCAAGCAGATACTTGTCCTCCCGAGTTTTGTAAAGCTGTAGACATATATATTTACGAGATAATTAGGGTAACAGTGATTGCATTTTGCAAAAGTAACACCAAAATATAAACCGAGATTTTGTTATCAAGGAGGAAAAATTCAAAGTACAACCAACGCAACCAAGGACATATCAAAGTACAACAAATGCAATAATCATTGCTTCAACAGCTAAAATGACGGTCAATTGTCAACTGTCAAGCCAAGTGTCACCGATCCTATTGAATCGGGAGTTGGTGTCTCAATATGGTAAAGTTGCAAGTTGAATTGAGACTCCCGTTTTGACTTGCAGCAGCCAGCGATACCCCATTCCCATAGTTCCCTTGCCCTGCTCCACCACAACTACATCAAGGCCCGACCTCATTTCTGCCCAACTCATCAAACTCGTCAGTAAAAGACGATATAGCCAGTGTTAGGGATAATATTCTTAAAATCCTTCACGTTAGGGGATAATCTCGTCAACTACATTGACTTTCAAATTGCTACTTATAGATCGGAGATCTAGAAAATTTATAACAAAAATGTCCCTCCATTTTGACGCCGTCTGTATTTTTTATGTTATTTGCTTATGTCAGCATACCGTACATCAGAATACCAATACAGGACATACACTTACTGGCTAACTCAATAGCATTCAACCCTTTCCGATGAGTTGACTTGCTACAACCACACCCCAAGATTTAAGCCCATCTCCATATCCCAAAATCAGGTGCCTAAATACGTAAGCAACACCAAAGGCTGACATCATTTCTTCAATAATTCCTTGAAGAGTCATTTGCTGCTACTACTCCACCGCCTAACCTCGATCTCCAACGTGGAACTATTGACTTTGCTTCATTCACCAAATTAGTCGTAACTTACCCATAGGCCATCTGAAAAACTCAACCAAGCAAAGAAGACCCAAATACGGAAATTGTGGACTTCCGTTTCATCACCATTTATGACGGCGAGAAGCATTGAGTGGGTAAAGGTGATTTTGGACAAGATAGGATTGCGACTATAATTCTAATTCAAGGGTTCATCATGGAATTTGGGTTTATGCATTAGTAGACAAAACTAAGGGTAATGCTTTGGCTCTGCAATTGTATACCATTGTAGGGTCAGGGCGAAAATTGCAAGTCAACGTGAGTGGCGAGTGGGGTGGAGGTGCAGGTGGCATTCGGCAATGTAGTTTAGAGAGTAAAAGAAGATGGATTAGAGAGAAACGGTTTGTGGAAGAAGATGGATTAGAGAGAGAGATGATTTGAGGACAAAGTCATACAAAGCATTTACAGGGAGAAGGAAAGTGTGGTGATGGTGAACAAGAAGAAGAAAAGAAATGAAAGAACAAGATAAACAAAAAAAGAAAAGAAAATTGATGCAGTAGATCAATGGTAGGAAGAGAGAGAAGGAAAAATCAAGACATAATGAGGGTCAAATGAGTAATTTCATCAAATTTGTTACCTTCATCCGTATACCATTCAGTCAAACGACATATTTGATATTTTAGATGATCAGCGGACATGAAGCGGATTACTCCCTACACTAAAGGGGCTTAGGGATATTATTATCCCTTAATAGTATGAGCTGTGGTGGCACCAAGCACGTGTATTGAAGTAAACTGGAAGTTTTAAATCACGCAGTTTGTTCCTGATAGCAAACTACATGTGGAAAGACCACAGTTAAATTACCAATCATGCACCATACTCTTGCTGTAAGTGACATATACCTTAGCAAGGTTCCATAGATCAGACATGTCTAAAGTGTTCAGATGGTGTGAGTAAGTGGAAGTGTCTTTTATTGATCACCTTTGACCCACGCATTGGTATCCTGGGTAAGGTTTCATGTTCCATTTGACTTTGACCGCATTTTACGGTGAGCAAGTTCGTACAATCTGGGACGTGGCAGGGCAAGTATAGATGAGCAGCCCCAATTGCCATTCCTAGTAAAAAACACTATAAAGTTTTGTCTAAGATCGTATATTCCTAATAGCATTTAGAAGCTCTACTGAACATATGCAACAGCGAAATGAAGTGCCTTTTATCAACTAGACGTGAATAAATAAAGAAGTACTTCAAGCATTATATCTTTCAAAAACTGCAAAGTTGCAACTCTAAAAAGAAACAGTAGTAAGATATGTTACCTGCACTTCAAACTTCACCACGTTGGGTGACCTTGTAACACCATCACTCTCTATAATGGTAGATTCATCCCCAAAGTAATGATTACCGTGCATAGAATTGTTTGTCATGCCTTCGTGATGACCAGGTAAGCCTGGAACCCACCTGCATTTCATATTGTAGTGCCCTATCTTTTTCCAACACACATTAAGTTCTTGCAGAGCTTTGAGCACTTCCGTCATTATCTCACGAGGATGAGCTCGGGACTGTCAGAGAAAGGCACTAATACAATTAGTCATTGCTAAACAATTATGACTTTCCACAACCCAATTAAGAAACTATTCAAGTTGCCCAATTTGCTGCTTAGAAATTTTACACAAACAGATTTAAAGAAACCAACTCAACCACTGACACCTATGTAATCCCCATTAAATAATCTTCATAGGGAAGCAAGCTTACATTGCAAGCCATGGTACACCAGTGAAGAGATAAGCTTGGAAGAGCAGAAAGCTAACCTGAAGCCCAAGAGCCCATTTCCTCTCAATTGGAAACTGTCTTGTCCCCATTCCTTGAAAATCCATATGTCCAGGAACTCGTTGCCCCACAGGTGAAGCTACAGCATCATTTGAATTCATACGGGTGAAACCATCCTATAATATGTGTCCGATGATATAGCATTATCGCAAAGAAAGATTAGGTAAAAAGGGCGGGGATTTTAGAAGTTCATAAAAGAGACAGAAAGCTTAGCGACATAAATTAATTTTAAAAAAAAAATTAACACACCATGGATTCCTGAAATTCAGCTCCAAGATAGCCGCTGGCAACACGGAAGCGGTTGTCCAATAGCAAATAATATGCGACAGTACCCTGGATATATGAAAGAAATTAAGAAGACAGTTATCTAGGAAACATAAGCTAAAAATTCAATTGTATATACCTCATTTTGAGCTCGGGTACGAAGAGACTCAACAAGATTGTTCCTGTCAAATCCCATCTTAACCACCTCTTGCAGTATATCTTCATCAATCTGCAACAGAAAAAAAAATACCACAATTAACCGTGAAAAGCACAATTCTGGTAGAATATCCGCAACATGCATGGCACCCCTATTTCCATGCAATACAACGCAATTAACTTCAATCAGCAAACAAAAAACTACCGCAAATAAACACTGAAAGGTTATTGTGGTATAGCAGCAACATTTCAATGCAATATAAAGTGCAATTAACCTCAGTATGCCGTATATATGCATTAATCAGATATTTCAGATTTTTGTTAAGTACGAGCTTCCAAAGAGAAATAACATAAGTTGCCTAGGGGAAAACATAAGATTAAAAGAAAAGGAAAAAAAACCTAACCATAAGGAGGCGAATCTAGACTGTGCAACTGTTTAACTACTTAATGCTATAGTAAACACAACTGTAATACAGACATCCAGATGATCAGGTCATTAGGCTTCATTTTCTATACTTCTCGGACCTGGTGTAAATAAGTCGAGGTACATAATTGTGGTCTTTGACTTAATCACCCGATTTAAAGTTTTCCAGATGTATATGGTATCTTGTCTACAGGAAGATAACATATATTAGTTGAGGTAACAAATATGAAACAATAAGCTATAAAGAGAAGCCATGTAGCAAGATAGATGAAGTACATTTTAATGCAGCAGTCAAAGTGTCATGATACCTTTTTTGCTTGTTGCGTTGTATCAGGTGGAGGTACAGCTAGATAACGTGGAAGATGAGATTGAAACCATGGGTGCATACGGATTTCTGGAATAGTCATTCGCTTCATCGGGTCAACGACAAGCATTCTTGGGATCAAATCTCTAGCACTCGGAGATAAGTGACTGGGAAGGGTATAAATTCCACCCTAACCGACAAGTACAAAAGGTTCAGATTGAAATAGTAGCAACTTCTATCTTTAAAGAAAGCAACACCCAGGATGAGAAATCCGAAACTCAGAAAAGATGGGTAAGTATACACAACAGTAGCATAGGAGGAAAAGATATAATAACATAGTATCTCCAGTATCATCTCAACTTTCCCACATAAAGGCCAAGTGTCTTTTTAGCAAAAGATTCTGCGTTGACACCTATTTTTTTGGGAGATTCGAAATATTTTGAGAAAATAAATAATTCCAAATGCTACCACCTCCCAGCCATAGATATAGGCGAAACAATTGTCGTTGGGAGCCTGCATCTTCAGACACTAGTTGGATACAAATCAATGAGTAATCCAAATATAATAAAACCTCGATTTAGGACCAATTGGCCACATTCGAACAAATGAGACAGTAATTATGTGTTAAGCAGATAGATTCAGTTTCAATTTCTTGAATTTGATATTTATAATGTACAATAATCTTCTCAACCTCTGGACTAACTAACCGAAGCACCCAAGCAGTAGCAAAGGCAGAATTAAGAGGAAAGGTTAATGTTATCAGTCTAGAAAAATTCAGAAATTAAGGTGGGCAAAGATCTGTTTAGTATACTTGATCACCATTTTTTTGTAAATAAGTGTGCATGTAATACTTGCAAAAAATATTTCTTCTCAAATCAAGGTGGGCAATTAAAACATGTCCCCAGAATGATGGCAATTTGGTCTGTGGTCGATGTTCAAACTACATGAACTGAATATCAGCAGCCAGTTTAGGCATGAGAAAGACAACTGTTCATGCCATTTACATCAACTTCGAAGATTAAATCGAAAAACTAGCACAAAACAAAAGGCAAGCACTGAACCATTAGAAGGAAAATAGAGAACCAATTCTGAGAGGACAATGGAAAACCAATAGAGCCGAATGACTACCAGTATCTCTTAGAAGAAAAAATAATGAGTCCCCATTCGCAAATACTACAGATGATTCAGTGACTTAAGACGTGCACATATGCACTTGTATTGTATTTAATAGGAATGAGATAAAGGCAACATGTGCAGAGCTTCAGTCCAAAACTAGAGAAACCTTTAGTAATGACAGTGCAAACTTAGCCAATATGACGAACAACAAATTCAACTGGATGTACCTTTATTTTCTTAAAAAGGTTAGGAATGTTTTCATCGTCAAAAGGTAGGGTACCACAAAGAAGAGCATACAAGATAACACCGCAGCTCCATACATCCACCTCAGGCCCAGCATACAATTTCCCAGATATGACCTGAAAAATTAGACGGATATATACCTTCAAATATATACCGTAAATTGAAAGAGCATTCCATTGGCTCCCGACTTTTGTTTAGTACATATAATTCCCGCGGCATAGATCGTACCTCTGGGGCAGCGTAGTTTGGGCTTCCACAACTTGTCTTCAAAAAATGGCCATCACGCATGATATTGCTCAAACCAAAATCAGCAATCTTGACATTGCGTTTTGAATCCAACAGCAAGTTCTCGGGCTTAAGGTCTCTATGAACTACCATATTCCTGTGGCAGTACTCCACCCCAGAAATTATCTGCTCTCGAAGAGTAATCCGTGTAAGTTTCTTATTGCAAAGGTATATGTGCATGCATGTTCGTGTGCGTGCATGCATGATTGTAGGAGACATCGGAAAATCACTCAGATTGTTATGGCATTTCTACCTGTTGGAAGAAATTGCGAGCTTCTTCCTCCTGTAGCCTCCCTTTCTCCACAATGTAATCAAACAGCTCACCGGACTTGACGTATTCCATCACGACATAAATATCGGTGGGCGTCTCTATGACCTCATAGAGACGAATTATGTGTGGATGCATAAACAGTCTCAGTATTTTTATTTCTCTTCTAACTGCAAAAGTCAACCATGTTACATCTCGTAATTTAACTTTAAGAAACATGCCTAAGAGATGTTTTTTCTTAAGAAAATGCTACGTGAAAACTAACAATCACATAGAACACCTAGAACGCGTCATCAGTTTTCATGACCTCAACACCAAAATGCAGAACAAACAGGAAACAGCCACAAGAAGATTGGGCAAACACAGTATTTTTTAGACAGATGACACAGCTAACAATAGCACTGTAACAGTCACAGTGAATCTCCAACAACTTATTAATATATCGTCCGAGATAAGCCTACCTTTTTCTTCCATCTCCATGTTCTTTATTTTGCGACGGTTGAGAATCTTGATAGCCACTTTATGCCCCGTCAATGCATGTTCCGCAATCTTCACCTTTCCGAACGAACCAATACCAAGAGTTTTCCCAAGCTTATAGTTCCGTAAAAACATATCCACACTATTGCCGCCATGGCCTGATCCATCCATTTTCTTATCCTGACATAAATGGCAAATATAGTAACACTTCACCCACTTTGTAGATACTAGATTTGAAAAATTAATTTGGAAAAGTAAGTTTAATTGCCGCAAATACATACATAGACATGTTAATCCCAACTTGACTAAGCAATTCCAGAAATTAGGGGTCAATAACGGAGCAGAAATTACCGTGGTGATTGGATTAGGGAATCTGGATGCGAACGCCGATGGCCACCAGAATCCACGGTGGTGCGACAATTGAGGCTGTGCGGTGGTTGGCGGAGGGGTGGGGCTAGGGTATTGGACGGGATGCGGAGGTGAAGGGTGGTCGGAAAGAGTGGGGCGATGATGCGGTGGTGGTGGTAGTGGTGGTGAATTAATAGTGGGAGAGTGAATCCAATCCAACGGGGGCAAAATAGAAAAGTGGGGGGGCTGTTTGGTTGTAGATTTACAGTATCACTGAACTGGTGGCTGGTAATCCTGCTTTAATCATGGGGCGCGAATCTTTCGCTTTCCTTTTTATAATATTGATCGAATCTAATTTGTTGAGTCACCTATTTTGGTATTTTAAAATGGAAAATACCTTCTTATGCTTTTCTACATTTTTTATTCATCTTATTTTTAAAAAAAAAAGCTTTACTCGCCATTAAATAAGTGACAAAATGAGAGTGAAAAAGATCTTTCGCTTTCCTTTTTATAATATTGATCGAATCTAATTTGTTGAGTCACCTATTTTGGTATTTTAAAATGGAAAATACCTTCTTATGCTTTTCTACATTTTTTATTCATCTTATTTTTTAAAAAAAAAGCTTTACTCGCCATTAAATAAGTGACAACATGAGAGTGAAAAAAGCGTGAAAAATATCTTCCAAACTTTTTTCTTATAGTTATTTTCCTCTGATTTATCAAAGCATAAAAGTGTATTTAAATTTGAATAAGTCCAATGTCTTTAAATTATTATGCTTTATGTGCTCACACACGACAGTAGATGCGTTCATTAAGCAATTTGTGAAGGAATACTTGAGAAGTTCATTGATTATATTTGAATAAAACTTTCTTTTTTATTTTAATAGTTAATGGTATGCTCGGATCAGCACTTTCCACATTGCCTTGATACATTCTGAAAATTATTTTCCTTGGATACTAGTCCAAAGGTTTGAACCAAAAAATGAAGAAAGGTTCCAAACCTCCTTGACTAGTCCTTGTGGTTTGTAAACAAAATTCTCCATGCACATAAGGTGTCAAAAACAACACTATTTTCTGCTACATCTCTTTTGTCATTATTGTAAGCTTGGTATCCAAACAACAGCAGTGGCTGTGAAGGAGAATCCTGTTGGGATCTACTCAAAAACTGGGTGGGTAGAACCACATAATCAGAAAATCTCCCCATCTGTAGGTTTGATTAGGTCCTCTGTGCACCCTTTAGCTTAAACATCCATTACTGATTCAACATGATATTTGGTAATGTAGTTGGACTGTTGGAGGCATACACCACCTCCTTTTTTTGTACCAAATGAATATTATGAGCGAAGACTAGCCACCGCGCCTGTGGGCGGTATACACGTCTAGCATCCATATCCGCTTCCTGCCACAGATCAGCCGAGTATCCAGCGTTCTATCCTCGGAAACATCAGCTTCTCTCCAAGCAAGCAATGTTAATCCTTGTAGAAAATATAAGCTTGCAAAAAATGACAATCTTCTGCTTCTTTTTCTCAAGGAAACAAGGTAAAGATAAATCACGTTAATCAAGTTAAAGCCACCCGAAACTGGGGTTATATGAACAAACAAACAAAATTTCGGAACAAACAAGATCCTGTTTGTTATATGAACAAACAAAATACAGATGTAGCAATGCAATTCTATACAGCAGATTTATGTAAACATTCCAACCATAGGAGAATAAAAGTGGCGCTGCAGTAGACCAACATGCACGCTTCAATACTCAGGAATGGATGCAAATCGATAGCCTTGGGCACCCCTCCATGAATAGTACGCAATTCGAGTCTCATAGAAGCCTGCAGCCATAAACTTTGGGATCATTACTCTAAGAGAGGTGGATAAGAAAGTATGGGGGAATTACAGAGCCCTGCGTGGCAGAGCTGGAGTCCTATTCAAATGGATTTTCATTACGACTCAATGTCAAACTGCCATAATACAGGGAATCACAGATAATAATCAATGCCATATACTTATCAGAACAAAATTTCCTGCGATCGCCTGTGATTGCTCATAGTTTTCCAAGGCTGAAGGTGCTAAGATAGGTCTCCCTCAAAAGGTCATCATTAGAGTATCTAGGGACAATTTATTCCCTTGAGTAGCACAATTGTCAGCCGAAGTATACGCGTAGTCATGTTACCAGAGATCTCACTAAAAAGGTCATCATTACAATAATGCAGGGGGAAATATTCCTGCTGGGCAGTGATTAACCCTGCAAGGTGGGAGGGCCACAAAATGGGGAGGGTGGAGGCTCCATGAGGTGAGACCCTGGGGTGACCTGCGAGGTTGGAAGTGGACCTATGAGGTAGAGCCCAGGGACACTTGGATCCTGTTATCTCCCCAGCACCCTATGTATGCGAAAGCTTAGACTCAAGCGCCACCTATCGAAGAGTGTAGTCGGGATAGATTAACATTATCCTGTTTATTGCTTTAGTAGCTTCAGGGGAAGTTACTCCCTTCGTGCAACACGTCACATATGTGACAACAGCCGGATGTAATGCGGACTTGATCGGCACGCGAGCATATAAGTTTTAACACGTGAGGGGCGTGTGTGGTTGGTGGGGGCTTGGTGGGAGAGAGAGAGAGAGAGAGGGAGGGAGAGGGGGAGGGGGGCGGGGAGAGAGAGAGAGAGAGAGGCCTAGTTCACACATGCCAAAAATGACTAGAAATAAAAAAAATCTCAACAGTGACTACACATCAGTGCATTAAAATGTTAAAAATCATATGGTTACATCTTATGATGCCCCCACAAGTGAAAGGTTCTTGACGAATAACGTACCAGGGAGGAAGGTAAGGATTCCAAGTCCTAACAGGCCATACGCTTGGGACCTGTCTCCTCCCATGTGACCTGTGAAGATGAAGAATGAAAGCAAGAGAAGCCCACACCCAAGAAAGAGGAGGAACAGTGCGAGTGCAATTGATTTCCATGGGATTATATCAAAGGCTTTTGGTGAATAGTCAAACCGAGGGTCGTGCCTTCCCCCATTTCCGTCATACTCATCATCTGCATCAGCAGCAAGGCGACTGTAATGAATGTGCCGCTTAGATGCCATATGACTCCGCTCCTACTCTTACTGATACACAGACGTCCACAAATGGCAGAAACTTTCGAAAACGGACACAGCTGCGTTAAAATCATTAGCAGAATAAATATGGGCACAATGATGGCAGTTCGTAACTCAATAACAGAAAATTTCAACATTAGAGTGCAGAACTCCCAACTTCAAAACATGATGAGGTATATATAAGGCTAAAGAAGTTACAGAGATCATGTTGTTCCCAGATGGAGATTGTATAATAATGCATGCTTCGAGGAATATCTAGCACTAGTAACTAAAATCCAGTACAACCATCGAAAGAACTTTACATGAACCAGGAAAGCAAGAAAGATTTTCTGCATTGCTAGACCAAGCATAGAACTACTTTACTTGAGCAGTACCCAAGAAATATAATTCAATTGAGCAGTGAAAAGAGATAAATTGATACTCAAAACCATTCGAAAACTTGTAGCAACTAATATCTGTCGCGCCCAAGATAATAATTATCAGACAGGAAGATGACCAAAAATATAGTTCATGGAAAGTTTAGAGCAAACAACCCAATGTGCAGAGAGCATAAGCAACTAACAAATCTGCATTACCACTAAGAACAGTAATATAAAGAAACCATTGTATCGGTCAAAAACCAACTTGAAAAAGATGTACCATGTCGTCACCTCAACTTTTTAACCAAATTTGAAAGACAAACTTCTCTTTCACTTAGGCAACTTCTTTAGGATCCATATGTCATGTATTTAAAAAATAATCAGCAGTATGGTATCACTGATGCTCAAACTTACACTGACAGCTAAGAATTACAACCAGCAAGTCTCGATCAAGCACATCTGTTTGCCACAGATCTCGTATGTGTCTCCTGCACATACCAGCTGAGTTAGATGACAATAATCAGGGTGCTCAAAAGATCTTGTAGTTCACAAGCTATTTCAAGAATGCGAGAAATGACTAACAACGCCACTGGCAAAGATGATACACAAGCAATTCTCAAAAAAGCATAAAAGTTTGGACATGGATTTCTATCGCTCGCGTAGATTAAAGTTAATTTATTTTTTGACTACCATTTCTATACAATATTCTGGCTTCTCAAAATGTTGGTTGTGTAGTTCCTAAAGCAATTCTGTGACTTTTGAAGCATGAGCTTCCAACCTAAACTCATTGGAAAGATAATTATTGTGAATAAGAAACAATTATCCAATTCACAGCTTCGGGTATCTGAAGTCTTCTATCGGGCTCGTAATCTCGAGGCATGGCCCACTGAAGGTTGCGATCATGTTTACTGTGTTGGATCTATTGATGCCATGCAACCTAAATTAGGGTATCGGACATACGTCTACTACTACGGACTAGGTTTGCCTGCTGACTGAATAAGTTAGCAGCTCAGTTCCATTTTTCCCTTCCTCTTCCCTTATGATCTTTGCACTTGTCCTCTCAGCAACTCCACCATATGCCAATTATATTTAACTTCGAGCCATCCAGCTAGTCAAAGAATTATCAAATCAAATTTTCTCCAATTTGAATGGTGATAGAAACCTTTTATTAAATCCAGGATGCTTGAATGTTCATAGAAACCTTTATTTACAGCTTTTTTACACGATTATCTATATCTTTTCAAACAAACAAGCACACAGCTTTCTGAAGCCCAAGTGTGAAGAGCAGGAAAAGAAATCTTTACAGTGATGTACTGTATTGGTATTAGGTTCAAAACCTAAGATAGATACAAGTATATACGATTGATATCATAGAGATTTGACAAAATCCATCAAATGGAAATTTTAAACAACGCCAGAATACACATAGAAATTCAAATCAAATGGCGGCCCACATCAAATCCAGATGTGCTTCAACCAAAATATTCGAAACATAGAAAGAATCAAACCCATCAGGCCATGATAAACAGAAAGAGGAATCATTGTGAAAACCCATTTACAGAAACCCAACCAAAAAAGTACCAAGAATAGAGCAAGATAAGATCAATAAGTTTAAAGAAATAATACCTGATCTGAGAGAAAAGAAATACTGGGGTTTAGGAGCGAGAGGAATGGGAATGGAGGCTGATCGCGATGGACAAAGAAACTGCCGGCGACGGGGAGAGTCTCGCGGCGAAGGAGAGAGGCGCTGCCCGGTGATTGTCACGGTAAAAGGAGGGCGCCGCTTGGAGAGAACCAACGGGCACGGCGAGTCGTGAAGAGTGTACTCAGATTAAGGGGTCTTTTTTATCTTTTGATTTTATGACAACCCATTTAGACCCACGGGGTGAGTCACCCAACCCACTCAGACACTTGTTGATATGACCAACCCAATTCTGACCCGCGGGTGGATGGAGTGATCATCCACGGATTTAGTTGGGGTTGACCCTCAGTGGCCGCGGGTTGCGTCGGGTCTTACGGGTTGGGTGTGCTTCCATGAACCTGTACGTTAGCAGTAAAATTGTCACCGAAATTTGGATACAAGTTGGGCTCTCGAACGTGTTGGGGAATTAGGAATAGTTTTCCATAATTATTCCAGTGACTGCATCTTCGCTAATTCTTTACTTGAAGTACAAGACGGCGAGGTAGGTATTCTTGCTCTCATTCAAATTATCGAGTTCTCCCTCTCACGATTTTTTTCTCGCCCTCAAACGTCTACAAATATTGCTCGAATTGACCCGTCCATTTTCTAAAGAGTGCTTTATTTTGCTTGCAAGGCCGTGGATATATTTATATTTACTTAAATATAGCTGTATGTTAAGTTACATTTTGAAAATTGCTTGTAGATACTCTGTTTCATTGTCAATTGCACTAAGTAAATAAGATAGTATGTTGAATACTTGAAAGACCTCCAAACAACCACCCATCACCAAAGAGTTATAAAGACGGGCATAGCTTCAAACCTCTTGAAAGAGCATTTAGCAACTGTACTAACCCATACCACCATCTTACAAAACAAAACTGCAGATGAGCCGTTTTCAACAAAGCTACATCCACACATAGAGCACTGCATTACCTAGGTTTGTGTATCCTACTTTTAGAATAATCCAGTAATTCAATTATCACCCACCAACCTCAAATAAAATGCTAATTTTTTTCAATGTTTTGCAGATTTTTCATGAAATCCGTGACTCAGTCAAGACTCGATCGAATGCGCAATACCCCCATAGAATGAAACTTTGCAAGATCTCATACATGACTAATGAAGTATATGGAGGAACCGATGAGGAATTGACTGTGAACAAGGGTTACCTCTTCAATGTCGGCGTTTAAGTCGCAATAAGCACTGCTCGGACCCAGCTGTACAAAACCCAAGGTGGGAGAAAGATGGAACCCAGTTAATGTTGATGTAGCAACAACTATGTGTATCAAAGTAAATCATCACTATCGAGCATAATCAACGGATCTCAACCGTATAACAGGCATGTAAGTGAATTTCTAAAGAAAAGAAAAGAAACATGGTGGGTTAAGATCACCTTCTGGAGTGAGATCGCCGCTCTGTAACGTCGCCGGTGTGGGTGGTGCGAGGGATCCCCTTCCGGTGTGTGAGCGAATATGAGAGGATGACACGCGGCTTGAGTCGACCGTTTTGGAACTATGATGGTATCAGTCGTCTTTGACGTCCTTAATTGTTGGCATTTTACATTTTAGACCCCAAAAATATATTGTGTCATATACACATTGGAAAGATTGTTTTGGCCTAGAATGTTAAGTGGCACAAAACTATAACAATTGATTATTCGATTTTTTATTTTCTTATTCGGTTACTATTATTCGATTTTATCTGGCCAACATAAAAATATACATGTTATTTTCAATATCGTTACTTTTGACAGAATATACGAAAGAAAATATATGTTTAGCTACAAACTTTAGCCGAAAAGGCTGAATTTAAGACATCTTACATCGTGCAATTAGGGTGGACGATGGTTGTGACTAATGAACCATCTATATCGAACAATACACGTGATCATTAAAAGTTTTGAACATATATGGGCTTATTTTTATAACAGCGAAACAAATAGATCGACTATTTGACAGTCGTGAACCGATGCCTGCTCCAGGTTGATTCTTTATCTCGATAGAGAATGCATTAACGCGATAGAAATTTTAGCTAAATTAATGTTTTGGACAATTCGATGTGCATTTCAGTTTTGATAACTACGACAAACAAAGGCCTTTTTTTCTGTACATGCAATCGGTGATGAGAAGAGCTTCTTTGTTTACTATGTTTGTCTTAACTTTTGTTAAGGAATAATTTTAAATAAGTTTTAGTAGTTTTATATCTTCATTCTTTTTTAGGTTATTTGACTGGATATACCCTAACATATGACACGGTTACAGGGTAATACTCAAACATATCAAAATAATACTTTTTACCCTCAACTTAAAAGTGTGCCGAAATTGGTTTACAACAACACAAAAATGGATTTTCGGATTTGAGTTTTGGGGAATTTGTGTGGTAAATTGTCCATACAATATCTATATGCACCAAAGTATTTTCTGGTAAATTTTGCATACAATATTTATACGCACCAAGGTTTATTCTAAAGATTTTTAGAAAAAAAGGTTGAATTAACATGGAGGAAGTAACAAATAAGACAGCCGACTCTTTCAAAGTAGAGAGTACGCGTGTCTGATCCATCCAGCAATGGGCCTGAGACTGGATACAGAAGCCCCTAGGCCCAGCCCATTGAATAATATGAGTAGGCATGTGAAGGTGCTAAAGGATTTTTCATTATTTGGGCAGAAGCTGGCACCAGAGGCTAGGATTCTCTACTGGACCAGGCCCATCCAAAGTTCGGCTACTTAAACAAGTGCTGGAACTATATACGGAGTATTTTATTTGTTGCTGAAGTAAAAAGTCGTCGAAGATGAAAAAAAGAATAATTACAGTAATGTCTCTGATGTTAGAATGAAATTACATGCATGTTCATTATTTTAAACAAATTATACAGAATCTTAAATTTTTTTTAAGAAAATAACTTTATTGTCCTTAAGTTCGAAGGTTATTTTTTTTTTCTCTTTTTCAAATGCCATTTAAAAAAATCAGAGTTTGGTGTTGAGGTGTCGTGCATTCTGGCTTGTCCACTTTCTTCTCCATCTACTATGTCTCTAACTTGTTATCATTCGCTGCACTTCGACTCTCCTTGTTCTCTAAATTTTTTAATGTTGTCTAGTCATCTTCATCAACCCCAATCTAAGAAAAATCTTCCCCCACCCACCCAGTGAAGCATTACCACCATTCTCAGACACCATCACCGTCACCGCACCACAAAGTCGTTGTCCCTTCTGATCATTGTGCAAATATTTCTCACTAGTTTTCTAGTTCCTCCCTCACCGCCAACATAACCTAATCGTGATTGTAGATCAACATCACCGACCTTAGCACCTCTTCTCAGTTTGCACTATTCCTTTCATTTACCTTCCGTTTCTAAATGAAAACAGAATTATGCATGTCTGTGTGTTATGCATGACCACCCAAAATAATGAAAGTTGCATTTTTATCAAGTATAAGACCAAAAGCATCTTCTCGATTTTGTAACTTTGCAATTAATTGTTGGTACCACGGTGTTGAGGTGATCCAAAGGCAGTGCGGCAGGGTGGGGGGAGGGAGGGGGCGGCGGCGGTGTAGGGGGTGTTTGATAATGTGTGCTTGAAACCCTAATTTTCAAGTTAAGGTTTAAAATTTTAATTTGAAAATCTTAAAAATTATTCAGCATTTACAATATACGGGCAGTATTGTCATTTTAAAAATGCGTAATGATGACTTCATAAAAAAAATATACTTTTTGGACGAAACTATGAAGATTGACACAAGTGTTACCTTTTTGACGTTTTTTGTCACAGCATGTTACATTTTGTAACATAAGTGTCATTGACTGTAATTTCACCCTAACCTCAAGGACATTGCTGTAATTATCCCAAGTTAAATAAAGCATCGCCTATTTGTAGAATAATGTATATTTGGATAAATTACACACGATACCCTTGAGGTTTACCCTAAATTACACACGACTCAGCCTATCATTTTTTTATTACACTCTACTCCCTGTGGTTTATAGTATATTTATACAAAATTCCATTCCGTTAAGCATCCGTGAATAAAAGTTAGGTCACCACATAATATATTGTGATATACTGAAATTGCCCTTCAAGATGTCTTTCCTTCTTCACCCACCGCCATTGACTCCAAGGTACCGCCACTGGAGCCACTGTCATCGCCCACTCCAAGCACCACTGCTCACTGCCTCTCTCCTTCTCTCTCACACACATAAACACATTGATAACAAGATACTTGCCACCACAATCAATAGACTTAGCACCACCATAACACCATGTTGCCCACCAAAGTTGGTTACCCATGCCACGTGAGGTGCCACAAAGGATGCAGTCTGCGTTGGCTTCCAGCTAGACAAAGTGGGAGACAGCAAAGATGGAGTAAGGGCGAGAACAAGGCTCCCCAGGCAGGTCGCGAGGGCTGGCAGCGCCGCGTAAGCAGGGAGACGACGAGCAGGGGCGACAGTCAACAGCCGACAGTTCGCGTCAAGGGTGCAGCGTCAAGAGTCCGATGACAGGAGTGCAAATGTCTTTCTCTCACTAGAAATCCAGAGAGAATGAGCTTTGAGAGAGAAAGTGAAATGTCCAAAATGAGAGAACAGTCCTTGAATAAGCTCTAAAGTCCACTATATATAGGCACAAATATGCGTGTATCATCAGCCGACACGTGTCGTCCTCCGGGAGTGACACGTCGTCGTAGGGGGTCCTGCGGTATTGATCGTTCGTCGGATATGCTGGCCCCCGAGGTCATTCCGCCCTGCCCTTGCGGCGTCACTCCGCCTGTCCACGGAGCCTGCCCCCACTGCGGCAGCATGGTCAGAGCAGCCCGTTGCCCCAGCCTCCAGTCCAAGCCTTTACTGCAGCCCAGGAGATGCGTCAAGAGACGCGCCGAGATCCTGGCAGCGGTGAGGGCCCCCTGCAGCCAACTGCCAGGCGTGCCGGACACAATGCCCTCCGAGGACCTGCTCTCGTCCCGGAGTGACTCGCGGTTCATTGCCCTGACGACGTCGATGATCAACGGTGATATGAGCGCGCATGTTCATGGCTTGATGCTCGGAGTCCGTAGCGGTGGGTCCTCGTGCCGGGGCACTACGAGCGGAGCCCCCTGAAGCCCGTCGGGTGATTGTGCCGGCGATGGCCTTAGGGTCGTGAGCCCATCCCCGTTGCGAAGGCCGGAGCCTCCGGTTGATTGTGCCTGCGAGGGCCGGGGCCCGTCCGTTGATTGTGCTGGCGAAGGCCGGAGCCTCCAGTTGATTGTGCCCGCGGGGGCCGGAGCCCGTCGGTTGATTGAGCCGGCGAGGGCTTAAGGGTTGTGAGCCCGTCCCGCCGCGAGTTTGATTGAGCCGGCAACAATGAGCGTCGCACTACTGAAGATAGCGGGGGGGGGTGGTTGGAGCGAGAAGCTAGTGTCGTGCAGCAGATTCCCCCCTTCGCGGGGCAATGGAGACCGACCCCCTTGGGGTGGTCGACCCTATTTGGGGGGAGAACACCTTTGATCGCCGTCCGGATGCTCGAGGCGCGGAGTACTTTAACCGAGCAATCTTGTTGAGCGATGTTGACCGCCAAATGGGTGACGTGTCGCGCCACTAGGATCTCTTAGCGGGCCCTGGGGTGCGGTCCAGAATAGGTTGTGAACACACCACTAACAAATCTAGCACCACCAAAATGTTACCCACCTCTAAACACATACACGCAGACAAACCAACCTCCCCGTTACCTTCTTCCCCATTTTCCCAGATCATCCTTCACTGAATGCATTGTATCTAATTACGACAAAAAAAATAATTCAAAATCATCAAAATTAATCAGATCAAGTTATACTGAATCAATCAGATCAGTTGACGAATATGTGGAATTAAACCTTGAGCATTCAATTTTGGTTAAAGAAGTCGGCACCGGCACCAGAGACAAGTACGGATTGGACTCCGCCAACATGGTAGTGGCGGAGTTCTCAGCGATCAGAGTGGGGCCTTCAGGCGCGGGGAGGATTTGAAAGTGACAGCTGACTGCTCCAACAAAGGCGGTGGGACAGGATCGGAGGTTGGAGGATGTTGCCGGCAGTATCGCGAGAGTGTGTTGTCGAATGATGGGTCGTGGTAGCTGCCATGGTGGCATATCAGTAAGGTGAAGGGACGGGGCTGTTAGTGGTCATAATCGGTAACTGGAACGAGTTGTCAGTCACTGGAGGGTGTTTCCTGTCGTCGGTGTGTGTCACATGAGTGTTGGCCGTTCACATGGGGGGTTGTGTGTGTCTCAAATGTGTGGGTGGTTCACAGGTGGGTGTGTGTGTGTGTGTTTGTGTGTGTGTGTGTGGGGTGTGGGGGTGGGGGTGGGCGGGGGGGGGGGGGGGAGGGGGAGAGGGGTTAAACTTATTGGTTTATAATGGGTGTCGCAATCTTTTCATTTATTCTATTAACTTTGTTAACTGAAAAATAAAAATGTATAGCGTAGTGTAATAAAAAAAAAAGATAGACGGAACCGTGTGTAATTTAGGACAAACCTTAGCGGTGCCGTGGATAATTTATCCTATATATTTTAGTTCTCAATTTTTTTTTCTTTCTAAGTGAAGAGTAGAAATATATACCAAGATAACTGAGAGGGATACAAAGAATGCCTAAATAGACAAGTAAAAGACTTAGTCATCCTCATCCGATAAGAATAATAATAAAAGCAACAAAATAAAAACAAAACTATACTAGTTACAAAACAACAACATATATGATTTTTCTTTTAAATTTTTTAATGGATAATCACTAACAATCTTAAAAAACAAAATCTAACCAACTAAAGCAGGATAGATACAAACTAAAACTATATAAATACTAACTAAAAACAAGATAATATCAAACCAATTAAAACCTAAAAACACCACACTACCACCCACCATCCCGCTAATAAGATAAATGTCCCATCACTGCAACAATGTTTCGATCTGCGTGCATCCACGACGACACCAGAACCCCCACCTTCTTAGGCCATCGCACCGGGGCCTAGCGTCAGAGTACCCCAGACATCAACAAATTGCACCAGTTCCAAAGACATTTACTGAAAACCTAGATAAAGATAGCCCTGACGGAATCACCAATTTATTTGTAGCGAAACAGAGGAAGCCCACACCTGACAGACCACCGTCGTCCATTTACGGCAACCGACACCGACACCGACTCAACATTAGCCTCAACGACCCAAAACTACAAATCACAAAGGGCACAAACACTACTCCACCTCGGATCACAACCATCAAACCTTTCTGGGGGGGGGAGGGGATCAATTAGGGGGAAAGGGAAAATAAACCCTAAAAGAAAATAAACTAAGCATAGACTCACCAATCTTCTCAAAACCAGGGAGCTCGGCACCCACAATTTCAAGAGTGAAACCCGCAATCAACAACCAACATTACCGAATCAAGGACAACCCCGACAGCAAGAACACTCGCATCCTTCGGCCACCACAATCGAACCATGGAGCACCTACAGATCCCGACATCTTAACCCAACTTCATTCGCCAACAGATCACCGACATCAGAAAACTGAAATAACCACAGCTCGCTGATTACGATCCATCGCAACAACAACAGTCTTCCAACTCGCCGAAGCCTCCAAAACCTCAAACGAAAACCTAGGCTAAGAGAGATCTATGCTACCACGTCACACCACCCACCGGGAAAATCGGCAGTGGTGATGGAGATGGATATGAGCGAGAGTTATGGCAGCGAGAGGATTTTCTCTTTTTTTCGCCTCTCTGCGAAAAAGAAGTTTTTTTTGACACCAGTTAGTTCTCAGTCAATTAATAAAAAAATTCTAAGTACTTAGTGGAACGATGCAGTAATGGTTATTGTTCAACATATTCAGACTGAGGTATGGGCGGATCTAGAATCTTACCTTCGGGCTTGGAGAGGCAGAAGTATATTCGTGAAATTATAAATAAATTTTTTTTACCCGATCGATATGTTTTACTATTTATTATTTATGACATTTAAGAATTCACCAAAATTACAATACAGATGAACTATTAGTTGGTGTTTTAATTGTTTTCTTATTTGTCAATTAAACTTCATCGGGCGAATCCGATGATGATTATAACGGGTGCATGGCTTGATTTAAGGCAGAACTGACACATTTATACTGATAAATTGTGTAATAATATAAGGTAAATTTCCAAGATCTTTGGGGGTGGCCAAGGCCTCTACTTGCCACCTCTTATCTCCGCCCCTAAACTGGGAAATGTCTATTTCCACGCCATATAACGTTTCTTAACATCCTCATTAGTCGTTGAAAAATATATATTTGTAGTTAATCTACCATTCAACAATAAAATGAGGATTTAGAGCAACATATAAGGTGTGAATATAAACTCTTCTTTCATATGATTGTTGTTATATTGTGTCACACAACACAACACAAATTGTTCTAAATAATTTGAATTCATTAGGATGACTTATAACCTAATATTAATTTCTCGTAATGTAGATTAGATTAAATAGGCGGGACGACTCTAAACCATAAGCAATTTTTCAAGGAATTTAGGAAAGTAGTCTAAGATTCTTTGGTGCAAGTTAAGAAATTCTTTCTACTCTTGAAACAGATTCTCTCTTACCGATAATACAACGTTTCTAATACTTAACCAAAAAAAAAAAATTGCATGTGTGCTGCCAGTTGATTTTGTAAGCTCGAGGAAGTTCCTCATCACTAACTTTGTTCAAGAAGATGAGCACTCATTTGGAACTTAATCAAGAAGATACTTGAGACTTAGGATATAAAGCAACAAAAATCTCCCACCTAACAAACTCCTCATAAAGCAATGATAACTGGAAGCGACAACAAAGTCAAAATCACTGGTACAAAACCATGCTTGAGAAGTAGTTCAAATTGTTGTCTCTGGTGCTTGCTGGGTGTGGATGTGCTTAATATGTGAAGGTCGCAATCCAACTACCAGTGAAGAAAATCAAGGGAGGGCTCCCACCACTTAGACTAAAGGCAGAGCAATGATGCGTGGAATTTTCAATCATACGCAGAAGAAGGTACCATCACCATTTTATCAGGTAAAGACTATGTTCTTGTTAAGGAGATTAACTTAAACAGCTCCCTGTTTTGTTTGATTAGTGTCCAATCAGAGAATCAGGGTGGTTAAGTTGTCTCTCTTGAACTTGGTTTATTATGGAATAGCTTTGTTGTATTATGGAATAGCTTTGTTGAACAAAATTGCAACATTTGTTGATGTTTTATCCTTAAAATAGTATTTAGTCCCTACTGGGTTGGTTACAATTTTTATATTAACAACCAAATATAAGTTGTTACTGTTAGGGAATTGATATGATATTTTGATTCCAACTTTGAACTGTCTTACTCTATTTTATTGTCCAATGTCGTGTAATTGAAGACCATTTAGAGAATTCAAAATAAGAGTAAGAATATCAATTCTCTTTTTCTATTTAAATAATAAATGTTATCAAAGGTTGTAGGTTTGAGTAGGTACAACAAGCACTATATTTTTATTTTTCGTTGCAGCAAAAGTCACCATGTAACAACCATATTTTCCACAAAAATCTAACTTTAAAAATGAATTGCCACAAACTTTGGTTTAGGTCAAGTCTCACCTAGACCCACAAGACATTGCGCACGTGCTAAGTCAGCTTCAAGTCATCTCACACGAGTTCATGTATATATGCCCCCCTTATGCCGCCGCTGGAATAACAAAATACCAACCTACTAGTTTTTTCTCTACTTTTCAATGTGAGACTGTACAGTTTATTGTGCCTTGACTTCAAAATTTCCTTATTTTTTTTGTCAACTTTGAGACCTTCAGTTTTTCAAAATTTTCTATACGCAGTTGCTAGAACGCCCGAGCATGGACAATCTTCGAGTTTGAACAACTTGAAATGCAATGTTTCGAATATGTCTCAAATCGCTTTTTTAGAAGCAAAAACAAAGCACAAAGTGGACAGTAGCAATTTGTTTGAAAATTCGTTGCCAGAATAGAAAAAAAAAATGACGAGCCTTCAAAATTTAGAATTGACGCTACGAGCCTTCAAAACTGTCGTTGAAAAATAAATCAAGTGAAACTCAAATAATTGTTGTGAAGCATATAACGAAAACGCAAAAAGAAAGGCCCATCTCACCAACCACTACATCCAGCAGCCTTAAGATCTATCTTAATTGCTGCACACGAGATGGTGACCCTATTTTATGGTCCTTTCTGTTTAGAGCCTTGATATCTAGTTTACAGCTGCTTCCACAAAATAATGCTGGGAAGCTGGAGCTAACAAACAAATGCAGCTGTTATCGGCTGTACACTTTATTACAGAGAGCACTCCTCAACAACAAAAGCGTGGTTAATTACCGAAGGACACTTTGGCTCATTGTGCTAGCACTTGTCGCCATGTGCTCTGTGTCTCTTTTTCCAGTCAAGTCATTCCGGCGAAGACTTGCACGAAATTGCTATATATATATATATGCTAGAAATGGTATTACGTCCTTTTCCGCCCAATCTTTTAAATCATCACGAAATTTTAGAACTTCTTAACTTAATTTTGTAAAGTTTAATGTTTGATAACTTTTGCGTTTTGGATGTTGCATAACGATAACTGTTATACAATATATAAGTTACAAAATAGGATAATTAATATATGGCAGAGAGAGAGAGAGTTGAAAACGTAAAAAGAACCGTGAAAAAAAAAAGTCTTTACTAAAATAGTCTAGAATAATTATTTGAACTGGGAATGTGATCCTACCAAAATCCTCTATCAAATATAGAATATTTCAAATTCTCTTTTGCAGTTGCCTTGCCAAACAGTGAATTTTATTCAAGGGCTTTGAAATCATAAGACAAAGTAAAATTTTCAGTTAAAAAATCTCATTCAAACACGCTCTTTGAAACCTCAGAATTTTTGCAAATGGAATGGTGTAACAATAATTGGTCAAAGAAAAAATGAAAAATAGATGGATGTGAATAAAGAAGAAGGGGAGAGAGAGTGATAAATGGTTGAAAAAACTGAGAGACATGCGACACAAAAAACATGTTTGAATTGCGGAACGTACTTTTTCTATAAAATTGATAAAAAAAAAACTAGTCTCAAATGATTATTTCAACTAAAAACTTTGGTCGCACAAATTATTGTTTCAAATCTCTTCTAGAAATTCACGAATCCTCTTTTGTAGTTACCAAACAGTAAATTTTATTCAAATTGAAAATCACCTGTCAAATTGAAATCTCTAGTTAAAATACCTCATTCAAGCACACTGTGGAAGAATATGCAAAAATCCCTCTTTTTTCGTGAATTTTTATCGGAACAATGCTCATCCCCAAATTTAACCCTTAAATGATGTATTATTGAGGTCAAAAGTTGGACGAAAGTAACTAACTTTAAACAAGAGATTGTACTCGTGATGCAAAATCTTAAATTTGTGAGTGAGACGAGGAAGACTCCGGTGATTAATGTTGTACCAACTTTTTAACGAATTTAGTAAATCCCACTTTGGAATTACTTTATGCCATTGAACTAAGAGCGTATTAACTCGTGACACAACTCTCTAGTCACAGTTTCCAAGAACTTGACCTTGAAAATTTTATTTAGATTAAGATCAGGATTACTTCTCAATCAAAGTTAGTGAAGTGTTGACTTTGATTAGGGTAAATCTTCAAGGCAACAAATCTGCACCCTTTTGCTTTCCCCGGTGCCGCGCACGAGGGCCGCTTAAAATTGGTTCTAGAGCGCCCCCCGCCCCCCCCTTTTCCTTCTTAAATTGGTTCAACTTCTTTTTCCTTCTTAAATTGGTTCAACTTCTTATTAGAGGCAAGCACAGTTCTTTTAATTCGGTTATGAAGCTGATTACGAAACTGAACGAATAATCATCAGTTTAAAAATAATAAAAAAACTCAAAAAGGGAGTTGAATGGTTCGGCTTCAACGTTACGGTTTAGACAGATCAAACGGATTGATTTAGACGAATTGACCGTTTTTTGCTTGTAGTTACTTTTGGACTTATTTGGGCATATCCATCGACTATTGGTCTTAATAATATACATGGTCACAATTTTTTTGGAGCTTGCCTATTGAAATTAGCGAATAACTTACATATAAATGTTTTGGATAAGTTAGAATTAGAATAAAAACTAGATAATCATTAGGACTAAGTAGAATCTAAATATTTTTAATTTGCATATGTACATGTTTAGTTTGGTCTAGAGCGGTTCCAAAGAAACCACACACAGAACATTTGCTTTGAAAAAAAGAAGAAGAAGAAGCAAACCAACTATTTTTTTAAAATCATATTGTTATTGGTTGGATTAGTCGGTTCTGTTTGAACGAGTTAAATGCTGATCCTTACTTCTTATAGACGTAACTTTCTGTTGTTGATATTTTTATTTTTTTGTATCGAAATAAAATTTTATTAACTAGAAGAAAGAAATACAGAGCAAGCACATAATCGAAGAGACGATTAGCTCTGGCGACAACATGACCAACATGGTTTGGAGGGAAATCAAACGCATGACAAAAACTTTGTGTGTTATTGATAGAAAATTTGCATTTCATAGCTTTGTTCGATGCACAAGTAATTTGAGGCAAACATGACTTTTCTAATTCTTATTCTCCAAAACCGTTTAGATATCCAAAACAACGTTAAGTTGATAAATGAGGTCTTGTTTTGTAAGTGATATACCGAATCCGAGACATATTAACACATGATTTTAAAGAGGAAGCTTATATTTTTACACGCTGTTAATTTCGTTATACTATCTTTTGTCACAAAATGTATTAGTGACAAATTATTAAGCTTTATAACGGTCAAAAATAAAATTTATGAACGGTGAATCACATGCTTCATAAAATTCATCAATAATAAAAAATAATAATAAGGCAAAGTGACACCAAAATAGAGTATCGGGCAAGGACATAGGATAAATATCTTTAGCGACAAAACTTATCAATAAAAGGAAGTTGTAGTAGGCAAGTGATTGGGCCATTGGAAGCTGAAACTTCGGGTTAAGGAGGAGTTGTTGTCAGAGAAAGCTGGTGATGACGTGGACGAGCCGAAAAGGACGGAGACAACGAAACACACTTTATAATCTCTCTCTCACACACACACACACACTTGATTTAGAAAATAAAAAAGAAAATAGAATAAAAAGAAAACAAACTTTCCTCAGGAAAGCTCTGTAATATTAAAATCTCCATAATAGAAGTCACAGAGCTCCCCTCTTCATCCTCCTCTCCACACACACACACACACATTTCCATATATATATATAGAGAGAGAAGAGAACGGTCCTGACCGATTACATACGGGATCCGACACCGTCGGACCCCCCCCCCCTCCCCTCTTCTCTCTCACCTGTGCCTCCATTGTTGTGTTGCTTCTTGTTGCAGAGAGAAGGTCCGCGGCTCGGCTAGGCTCGGCTTGGCTTGGCTCATTCTTCTTCATTTGCAGGTCTCATCTTCAACGGCATCAAGTAGTTTATGTATCCGTATCTTTTATGATTCGTCAACCAATGCCCTCGAGATTATCGAGTTATTCTGATTCTCCATTTTGATCGTTCGGGAAGTTCTTTTTCCTTCTTTTCTTTTTTAATGATTAGACCAACCTTCACTCTCAATCTATTATTCTTTCTCACATTTTCTCAATCTATATGTATGGACCGAAATACATACATGATACGTAGTTTTGTTTCCCTTTTTATTTGAGTACGTATGCTCATAATGGTACAAAGATAGACATCCCTCCCGTCTCCACTTTTTTGGATTTGTCCTCATTAGATGTGGACCATATTTCCATTTTCTTTCTTTCCGATAATCATTATTCCTTTGATCTTTCAAACTCGAAAGTAGAGAGTGGAAGGTCTGTTCGTTCCCCTCTTCTCTCTTGCTTTATTCCAAAAGGGCATGTAAAATTTTCCTGTTGTTGGCTTTTTGGTGTTTCCTTTTTTTTTTGTTTTTGTTTTTTTCTGGTGGGGGGAGGGGGATTTTAGCTAAAATTCGTTGGGTTTTAGTATTCTTTGGTTCTTGCCTAAAATGCGAGCATCACGGAGCTGTTATTGATTGAAATTTCCAATCTTTATGATAATTCTAGCTAACCTTTTGCAATTGCATAGTTTATTTTAATCTCCTTATTTTTTTTCAAGTTTCGTTTCGGTGTCATGCTTTTAGGAATTATGATCCAATTTACGCACATGATTTTAATTCTTTGGTTTTCATGAGAACTGAAACTGCTTTATGTATTGTTTTTCATTCATTCACCCTATTTACAGAGGCCCCAGTTGCCTATGATCCCAGCAGTTCAAGGTTTCAGAAATTATATCGTTTTATTTGCTCAAATTGTGAGAAAGTGGCCATGAGACTTCACCTAGATACTCTGTATCGTCAGTAGTTTTGTAAGCATTGAAGAGATATTTAAGTCGTGGAGTCATATTGGTACTTTTTTATTTCGAAAGAGTACTTGCCACGTTTGTTTTGTTTTGGAGTACTAGTCATTACGCATTGTGCTGGTGCCATTCTTAAGATGTAAGAGTCTTCCTTGTTTAGCATTGGCGTAATGATAAAACTAGTCTCCTGTATTCCGTGAAAATTTACTTCTGATGAGCCTTAATGACTGTAAATTCCTGATTAACAACTAATACAACTTTTCTCTTCGTGTCTATGTTGCATGCTTTTGCATGTTTTTATGCCAGCTCCAAAATATGGATATCAAAGATTGTTGATACTGTAATTAAAGAAATTATGTGTATGCTCCATTTTTTAGACGGGAATAGGAAAGATTGTTAATGCAGGTTTTACGATATTCACTTATTTCTTAAATACGTTGCACCAATGACTTACTGCATATCCAATAGTTGACGAAAGAATGAACACTCCGCCCCTACCAGTTTGTGATGTTTTCATGACAAGTCCCGTATTGGTCAAGCCCCTTAAAAAGTTTAATTTAGCTTTGATTGTAGACTCAATCATGTGAAGCTGGTGGGGATCTCTCATTGTCTTCTTGTGGATTTGGTGAATGGAACTGCTGTTTGCCTTTTTCTTTTCTAGTCCTAGATGCATTCTGATATTGATATGTAATGTGTCAGGTACCTTGTTTTCTGGCAGAAGTTGCATCTTTTATGAAGACGATACTCCTAGTTGAGATGTGTAAAGTTCAGTAATAATGGGTGCATGTCTATCAACACCGCCAAAACCAACTAACTTACGGAAGAAATATCGTCACCAATCCAGGAAAGTCCAGGGAAAGCTTTCTGGTTCACTTCCTGATGGAACAAAGAAAAGGAATAGTGATGCAGGAAATCGTGTAAAAGATTTTGCTGTTAGTGAATTTGTTCATACAACCACCACATGCAGAAGATCTGAGGTTTCCAATTCTACTTTCCATCTCACTCAATGGCATAGCAGTCAAGGTGACAATGATGGTATACTTTTTGTTGCCCATCCAAAGTTATTTGTTATGTTTTTAGAAACATTTAGCGTAAGAGGTATGATATTTGTAATTTTTTACCTAGTTTTGATAATCATGAGTGCCTTCGCTATGGTTGCGCAAAAAGGAAAGCTGGAAAGGATATGAATGAATGAGAGAAGCCGAATTGAATTGTACACCTTCATCTCTACTTGTCTTTACGTTCCTGGGGATTCTCTTGGTTTGCAGACTTTGTGTACCTAAATTCAAACTTGCTCAGTTTGGAAACATCCACCAATTTTTTATACAAGTTCCCTGACTTTGATCTGTTTCTTCATACGAATATTAGATGCCAGATAAGTGGAAAGCTAGTCAACTTATGAAGCACATATGTCGTCTTTACCTATCGACTAGAAAGTTTTTTTGTTCAAGTAAATTGATACTACAAGTATAAAGATGCTTTTACAAACTTGAAGATGACATTGAAATCTCATGTGCTTGCAGTGATCTGCCAAGAGGAAGCATGGTTTGACACGGTCAGCATTCTGGAGTCCGACTCAGATGATGACTTCAGTAGCGTGCACGGAGGTAATTAGGTTTAGCATCTTATAAACTTAATTTGTGCAAATGACCAGTGTTTTTGTTCAAGATCCACACAATTGTTGTGTCACTGACATGCCATAAGATATACTGTAAAAATTGTCACTAAATTTGGCTGCTTTAACATCAGGAGATTAGATGATGCCATAATGGTGAAGATTTTCCAAGTTTGGGGTATTCTAGTCATGTAAATTATGGTGTACATTTTTGCCAGATCAGTTATTGGCTGGGGTTACGTACCTATTTTAGATGCACTCTATACACAACTAACACTGTAAACAGCCAAAAAGCGATGTAAACTAAGCAAAAAAGGATGTGCCCCAGCTAATTGCATCTAGTTTTAGGTATATTTCCATGACGTCCTTTGATTATTTGGATTTGGTGAAGCAAGTAGAATTTATGGAAGTATTGCGTGTCGTTTGTACATATAAAAATGTCTCTGTTTAGGTACAAATTATTTATCTCTTTGATATGTTTATGTCAAATATATATTGGTTTAATTAGGCAAACATGGTTTTTTGTTTGTTAAATTCCCGGAGAAAATGGTAGAAAATCTGAATGGACTGACTTTTTAGCAAGTTGCAGATGCATCTGCAATAATTGGTAACTAATGATTGAATAATGTTTTTCTACAGTGCATCTTTTTCCGCACCCTAAAATAATTATTGCCCCATAATGCCCATATGTATCTAATAGAATTTAGAAAATCTTGTACTATCTAAGAAGGTCCTTTTTTTTTTTCATATTAACTTCTAAATTAAAAAGCCTAGTCCACTACTTTTTGTTCTTAGGTCAGCATTAGTTTTCTTATTTTAAGGTTTTGTCCTGCATCTCTAACTCATCTAAAAAAGTATCCTACGCCAGTAATTTAGCTGTCACATATACCAAATTTGTGACTACTCAGAGATCCTACAGGGCTGTCTATCAAACCCGTACTGTCAGCTAGATTACTTTTCTACAATTCAATTGTTACTCGGGTATATTAGGCCATGAGTATGTATGTCTTTGTGACTTTGCTAGACTGCTTGCTTTGCAATTACTTCTGCCTCTAGTAGAATATGTAGGTTTTATATACGTTTGTCTTATATCTGAAGTACTTTTCATCTCCTGCAGACTGCTTTCCCAACATTACAAGTGGACAAGTTCTTCAGTATGAAACTTCATCATGCTTTGTGGATAACAAGTGCAAGTACAAAGAATACCATGAGACATATTTGAAGATAGATGGTGGTAAACCAGAGAAGTTCATGAAAAAAGAGGCAACCAAGGAACCAAATGGATTTGCAATTATAAGTACCCAGGGTTATGAACTATCGCACGCTGAAGATTTTTCTCCTAAGAGGAAAAAGAAGTTAGACCGTTCTCATGGAAGCTTTAGCAATGGGAAAGATGATCAACATGAGACTGGGGAGAAAGCTGTAGAGAAAACTTTGAAGTCTGGTTTACAACGGTTGGTTCCTTCTGTAAGCTTCAATGACAAGATCATTAACTCATCAACTTCAGGTCCACAATCCCAAAGAAAAAAATCAACAGTCATCAGGCTTTCTTTAAAGAGGAAATCTGTTGATGGAGAAGAAACCAATGAACTTTGTAAGTAAACCACACATATATATCTTTTTACCTAAGGCTATTCTTTAAACATCCAATTTTATAGATTCTTATCTTATGATCCTCTTCTTTATTTCTGTACCCTTTACATGCATATCGTTGAAGTCCTTTTTGGATCTCTAAGATAAGAAGATCCTTAGTTGGTTTTTTGACAAGTGCTAGGGGGTTAACCCACAAACACAGATAGGAATTCCTATTAACTACACAACCAGCAAAACTGGTTATAATGTTATGAGGATCTGTTGCTAAAAACTTTTTCCAGCTTCAAGCTTGCTAGCTGGTTTTCCATCTAATTTGAGGACATCGTACTCTTACCATGATATTGAATGAGTGTTTCCACATTGCTGTTTGATATCAAGTAAAAAATTTCACCACTAAACGACATATAAGCCAGAAACTTATGCATATCTCTCATTTTTGCAGGTGCATCAAAGAAGTTCTTTTACCGTCCCAGAGCAGGACTCTTAATTCCTTGTTGTACAGACGAGAAGCCAACCCCGGGATGCTGGTCTGAGATTGAACCCTCCAATTTTAAACTCCGTGGCAATAACTTTTTTAAGTAACTACTAACCCTCAACCACTGACAAGGATGTGTAGAGATTTGCAATGATTATCTAGACATAGATTTGTTACGCTAACGATTGCGCATCCTCCTTTTGCAGAGATAAAAAGAAATCCCCGGCTCCAAATTTCTGTCCATATTCTCCGATTGGTGTTGATTTATTTATGTGTCCAAGAAAAGTTAATCACATAGCCCAACACCTTGACCTTCCCTCTTTGAAAGCCGATGGGAAGGTGCCTCCTCTCCTGATAGTCAATATTCAGGTATTTGCACGTTGAACTTTTTGCTTCGTTAATGTTTAACTACAATTAATTATCTTTCCTTTTATCTGGATGGTGGGTTGTTCTGAAGGAGGATTAAGTTGCTGTTTCGTAATTTTGTGTGAAAGTAGTTGCTAGTTTCTCATATTCTTTCGTTATGCCTCTTGGGACAGCTGCCTACTTATCCTCCTGCAATGTTCCTTGGTGATAGCGATGGAGAGGGTTTGAGCCTTGTACTTTATTTCAAACTTTCTGAGAGTTTTGAGAAAGATACCTCTCCTCAGTTTCAGGATAGCATCAAGGTAATTTGATATGTAACCGTCTCTTGCCGATACAGTAGTTTAGTTACTTTTGATAGCAGTTGCTTTATTATGACTTCATTAGAGCCTCAGACTATGATTTATTTTTGTCTGGGAAATATGCTTTCAAATAAAACTAATCATACCATTTGTCCTCTAATTATAATTCAATTGTAAAAATAGAAAATATCTGTATATCTGTTCCTCATGTGAACTAGTTTGTGAGATGCAGCAGCCTTAGACTATGATTTATTTTTGTCTGGGAAATATGCTTTCAAATAAAACTAATCATACCATTTGTCCTCTAATTATAATTCAATTGTAAAAATAGAAAATATCTGTATATCTGTTCCTCATGTGAACTGAACTAGTTTGTGAGATGCAGCATGATTAGGAATTAAAGTGAGGAAATTTGAGTTGAATATATTTTATTCGTGTTATCTTCTTATTTTCTAATGCTAACTTATGAGCATTCATCTTTCGTAAATGATGTTTTGATTGGTCATCACTATATACGTATGTGTGCAAACATTGATTAAATGAGTTATAAAAGTTATAATAATTGGAGGAACATATAAATTATCCAGAGGTTGCATAGTAGGAACTTAGAGAACTTGCCACTAATTTATTTTAATATGTTATGCTCTTATATGAAATAGTGACTAGAGTCGAGGGGAAGAAACTAATATTACCCTAGAATCCAAAGTTGGACTCACCCCCTCTTCTCGGCCGATTAGTTTTGCGTACTGGGGATTTCAGCTTGCAACCATTTATTTTTGGTGAAGCCACGTAGTCATTCGGGATTCTTGTAGTTGATTTTGTGCTTTTCATAAATCGGTAACCGACCATATGACAACCATTATTCTAATACCTACCCAAGTGTGGCTTCTTGCTGAGTAGCTAATCATGGTCTGTTAAGATAGAATGCGTCTAGCATAAAACCTGCAGCAAAGAAGAAAGGTCCAAGACTTGGATCACTGACCTTCCCATCTTAGACTGACTTGAGACTATGAACTAACGACCTAATGCTGTTTAAGTTTAAACTGTTTCATAATGATGTAAACTCCGAAAAACATTTTAAATCATCTAAGTTCGATAGCAGTTAACAGTGTTTTACAACACTAGGATATTTGGGGATTCAGTCGCTGTCATCCAACTTTAGATCGGTGACCAAACACAAGCAGTAATAAAAACAGCTAAGTCGAGAAAGCCGAAGCACAACACAAGAAGTTCACTATAAAAAAAGTGAAAGTCCCAGAGGACTGAATGGGATTGCAGGAAATAACACTATTAAGTCTGATGTGATTGTGTCTTATAGAACATAAAGGGATTGTGAATTCTAATCAATTCAGTGCAAAATGTCAGATCTATGCATATTAGGTTGGAAAGTCGGAAGATACCACTGTATTCTTTGAGAAATTTTCAAATTTCATATGAAGTCAGAATCTGAGCAATTGAGGTCTATATCATTTTGTATCCCATTTATGCATTTACAGTTGCTCATTGATATCTTGCATTACTGTTCTGATTGGCTGAAAACATTTGTTTGAGCTGCAGAGGTTGATGGAGGATAATATGGAAAAAGTCAAAGGATTTGCAAAAGACTCCACTGTTCCTTTCAGAGAAAGGCTGAAGATAATGGTTGGGGTGGCTAATCCAGATGAACTTGTTTCCAGTTCTACCGAAAGGAAGCTTTTACATGCTTATAATGAGAAGCCAGTCCTTTCACGCCCTCAACACAACTTTTATCAGGTGAAGGATCATGCCGTAGCTTTTACTTGGCACTTTCGTATACAAATTTAATTGTCTCGAGGAGATGGAATTGCACGCACTGTCTGTTACTCCAAGTGCTCTCTCTTATGCCTTGCTAAATTCCCTTGTTTATCTCCTCTTCAATCCACAGGGCCCCAATTACTTTGAGATTGACCTGGACATTCATCGCTTCAGCTATATAGCAAGGAAAGGATTAGAAGCATTCCGGGAACGTTTGAGAAATGGAATTTTGGATCTGGGTTTAACAATTCAGGTAGTACTGCTATCTTGCTGCATTTACGCACTCATTGGGGTGTTTCCTTCTTGAATTTGTTCTAATACATCAAGGGCTTGGGCCGTGTTAAGCTTGACTTGCGTCAGAATTACAAATCAAATATAAGTTTAACTGCACAAGTGTTGGCCAAATTTTAGCTCTACATCACTAAAAATAATCATTCTTGTTGAGTGATATACCAGGGTTAGCAAAAAAAGTGACTCTTTACAGGGACAGATCCTTTTCGCATGTATAATAAGAAGTTTTTCCAATTTGATCCTGTGCTTTGTTGAGCTTTCGGCGCACGACCAGCAAGTTTTGCGTTGTCCTGCAAATAACTGTTCTTTGCCAAAAACAGGCCCAGAAGCCAGAAGAACTGCCAGAGAAAGTGCTCTGCTGCCTGAGACTGAACAAGATTGACTTCGTGAATCATGGCCAAATACCCACAATTGTGGCGCTTGATGATGATTGATTTCAAACCATGGCATGCAGGGTCGTTCTGGCATTTATATTTACTGACACCCAGTGAGGAGGAGGATCCAGATTTCCACCTTGTACACGTTTCAATTCCTTGCAATTCCGGCCTTAAAGATATGCAGGGAAGAGATGAAAGTAATTTCTGATTTCAAATAATACGTCCGTTGTTGTTCATTCTAATAATTACGTTAACACCATCGTCAAAAAACAAATAATTACCCATATTATGTTAACATCAAGATATGCAACATTTTATGCCAAATTTTAATGTAATTATAATTGATTTTATTGCTTGAATTTCCGATAACTCTTGAAGTGTTTTGTCAGTAATTGCGGGTGTTGTATGTCTCCGGATCTATATGATAAATAAGCAAAAAGAATATTATGTAGAATTTGTGATACCGAAATGTCCAATCCAACCATTCACAAGTAGATCAAACTAAACAATCGGTTTTGTTCACTTTTTAGAAAACCGAGCAAGTAGTTCGGTTTTGAAATTTTTTATTCCAATAAAATTGAGACATGCCGAACCAACCGAATATAGCGCATATATGTCTATAAAAACATTTCAAATTTCATACAAACCTTCCTTTAGTTACAATTTAACCATTGCTCTCTTTTTACATTTTTTCCCAGCTGTGGAAAGAGCTTACGAAATGTCAATACTATAGGTCTTGTGGAGTCCCAATAGATATGAAGGCCGAAAGGACAAAAAATAATTGTAAGCCTAAAACGGTCAAACTGTCCAAATCGTTTATGTCAAGCAACTGTTGAAATTGTTTCGTTTAACTCTAGCTTTACCTTCAAACGATAGTTTGGTTTCTTTTCAACCTCCAAGCAAATGAATCGAACGTGCTCTTCGTACCTCATAAAAGTATTCCCAAGCTTCTCAAAACACCAAACTAAGGAACAACGTAGCTTACCGGAGTTTGTCCCACTAAGAAAATACACACCCTTTTGGATTTTGAATATAACAACCTTTTAGTTTTTGAAGACCAATTTGATAACTTGAGATCCCTACCCGTTTTAAACCGTGTCTACTCTAATTTGCCTATTCCAAATTTCATTCTCAAATCATTCTTTAAAGGTTTAGAAGTTTTATATCGCATTGGTAGACATAAAAGATTGGCTTAAGAGCAATCCCATTTTATTAAATTGTAGAAAGAGAGCACTCAACTCATGGAATGAGTTGAATGCGAGCAAAGACAAGCTTCAAGTGCAGCTCAAGAAAGTAGATTTCGTTTTCGTCGTATCGTATTAACCGCTTTTCGCGAAAAGAAAGATGATCAATAGATGTAGCCTCATCTGAGATCAAAAGAAAGCCTAAGCCTTGAATGAATACTTAATAAAAATAACAATTAACAACCATATATTAAACACTATCAGTTAACAAGTTAAAATATAATAAAAACAATGAGTAAAGTCAATGATTACAAGTATAAGTCTAATCTTAAAAAAAATAGTAAAAAGTTAAAAACGATAAAAAAAAAAAGGATCATTTGCACATAAAACCCTATAATGTGGGGGCGGGTGCGCGTTTCACCCAACTGTTTCAATTTTGGTTCAATTCACCACACTGTTTCTCAATTTGAGCGCAATTTACCAATTGACGATCTGAAGTCCAATTTTTTGGACGTCCGTCAATCTCTTAGGGGTAAAATCGTAACTTCGTTCCTTTTTCTCACATGGCAGCCAAGTTCTCTGTTTCTCAATCAGTGATCACAGCCAAACACGAAACCTCACCACCGCCCCACCGTTGACCACAGCCAAGCATGAAACCCACCACCACCACTACAACAACCAAATTCCTAACATCTGACTCGGATCCCCTTTCTCTCTCTACCCTCACTTTCTTTGGGCCAGATTTTCATGCAAAAATCAGAAATGCAGCGGAGTATTGGGCTTCACAATCGACTCCGCTGCAACACCGTCATGCTAAAATTAAGGGTTCACGGTAGCTAAAGCAGGGGCTGTTTTGCTTCGATGATGGTGAAAATCTGCACATATGTCCATGGATTTGTAATCGTGGCGCTGGAAGTGGGTATAGGGGTCTTGGTGGCTGTTGCGGGAAAATTGGGTCAGGGGTATAGGTGGTTACGGCAGAAGTATGATAGCGATGTTGGGTGGTGGTTGCAGGATAAGTGGGTAAAGGGGTGTTAGTGGTGGTTGAGACAAAACTGGGTATATGAGTGTTGGGTGGTGGTTGTGATAGAAGTGGGTTGAAGGTGTTAAGTGGTGGTTGCAGCAGAAGTGGGATATGGGTGGTGGTTGCAGTAGAAATGGGTATAGGGGTGTTGGTGATGGTTGCGGAAGAAATGGGTGAGGGGTGTTGGTGGTGGTTGCCGCAGAAAATGGTATAGGGGTGTTGGGTGGTGGTTGCGCAGAAGTGGGTTGAGGGTGTTGTGGTGGATCAATTGATCATGTAGGGGAGGATGAAGGTGAAGAAGATATATATTAACACATGTCAATCCCTTATTGGCTAATTGCGATGATTTGGCTGCCATGGTGGTAAATAGTGTGAAGTGACGAATTTACCCCTATGAGGTTGACGGGCATCCAAGAAATTGAACTTCATCTCGTTAATTGGTGAATTGCGCTCAAATTGAGAAACAGTGAGGTGAATTGAGCCAAAATTGAAATAATCGGGTGAAATGTGCACCTGCCCTCATAATATAGGGTTTTATGTGCAAATGATCCAAAAAAAAAAAATAGTGGAACGGTTAAATAAGGGCTTACATCACATGTCAATCTAGTTAAGAAGGGGGGCAAAATGGGGAAAGGATTAGGGTTTGGAACCATGAGAGGTCTCTATATAAAGGAGGAGAGAGAAGAGAGGGGGAAACAAAATTAGCAGCGCCTTAGGCCGAGCGCTTCCCCCGTGAGTGAAGGGGTGGCGTGGTATTCCACGGGAGAGGTTTTAATCGTGGCGCACGCAAGTGCGATGGGCGCACATTAATGGGACTCCATGGCCGCCTTGCTGCCCTGATTTGCAGCCAAAGCGAATGGAATTTGCCCTATATTCCTCAATTCCTGATTTTCTTCTTTCTCTCCCTTTCATTGTGTTTGTTGTTTGCATAATTGCCGCAGAGTTGTTCGTCGCTAAGAGTCTACGGCGAGCCGCCGTCGAAATTTAATTTGTATTTCTTCAGTTTTTTCCATTTGACATGTGCGAAATTTTGGGACGTTTACTGGTTTCAGACTTTCAGTCATAGCTTGAGATGCCGAATAATTATTTTTTAGTTCAACTTGATGTTCCAATAGGCTGAGGCCTCTTACGGTAGATGGGAACGTTTCACCGTATTTTTCTTTACCCTTGTATTTATCGCTTTTCGGATAAGAAAGCGCTCTTAGTTCAGTTCCGTAGAACGAGGGTCTCCAAAACCCGATGTCGTAGGTCCAAGTCCTACGGAGCGTGATTCCATTCTTCTTAGAATGAATTAGACTGAAATAGTTTCACTAACTGGAACACCAAACAGAATTTGACCTCCTGTGTATCAAAGGTCCAACAACTGATCTTCAAAATTTAACAGAAATAAAATAACACTTTTAGTGACAAGTGATGATGTGAACAAGTAATTATGGTGTGGAAGTAGAAATTGTAATTATATACTTCCAATTTTGTTCATGCTTTATTTTTTTCAAACCAACTTGTGAAACCAATCCTCACAATTAATTCTCTCAACCACGCTACGATGTCTTGAGAGTACGCAAAATCTTTAAAGAAATATTTTGATCATTTATTTTATCTAGCACTTGCACGTCTTATGCCTTCAAATCACTAGTATAACAGAAAATTTTAATTTTTAATTACACTTTATGAATTTTTAACCACTGGAGTTGCAGCCTCTCTATTGAAAGAAGTTCTTGAAGTATAATAAGTCAAGGTATGCGTGAAAAAAGAAAGGGAGAGAAGAGAAAAGAAGAAGACCAGCAGAACAAAGAAATTAAGTTGAATTATTTGATGTAATTTTTGTTACACTGGGATCAATTTTCAAACAGTGAATCAAATGGGATCTCAATATGGAGTATGTACAACAAACCATGAGGGAGACCTTAAAGGGCACAAAAAAGGCTTTTTCTTATACAATCGTAAAGGAAATATAACCAAAAAAAAAAAAAAAAAAATTTTAATTAGAAATAATCGTTGAGATGTCAAACATTCTGGATCTGAAGAAGGCTGCTTTCTGGACTAAACAAAAATGATAATGTTCCTTTCCAATAGATTGTGTGTGAGGCACTCTGAAGAGAATCGTTGTTCTCCATGGGTTCTCCTGCTTGTATAAGACTTGATCCTTTTCCATTTCTTCCTTCTGTTTTTCTTTGGGTACATGGTACAAACTCAAAGATCAGAACTACAACCTCTGGTAGGCAGCATCAGATATGTCAAACAAAAGTTGGCTGCAAAATATTGATGCAGCATTGGCCTGTATGAGGGGGTTGAGAGCCATTCCTACCGATCATAAGTCTGCAAATACACCACAAATGTGCAGCATGTTATCCCCCTAGAAATTAGTTAGGTCCATCAGTCCATGTACATCTAATCAAACATTACTTAGGATCTCACAAGCTCTTGCTCTACATTGCAGACGGTGGTTTGGTTCAGAAGTAACTCTTTCGTACCTTTATAGAAACGGGATCTACGAGCAGCAGCTTGACGAATATGACTTTCTTGCCTTCCATCAGTTCTACGTTTCTGGGATAATAATGGTCCAGAGAACGGAAGCCTTTCACGTTGATCATTGTAATCCTGGTACATTTTCAGATGCAGATGGTAATTAACAATTTATAACACAAAGCAAATTCGTTTTACTAACAGTCTTCAACCCCCCTCCCCCACCTTTGGCCCAAACAAGTATCCATAATCCTACTGTAGATGTGGATCAACAATATATACCATGAAGGTAACCTGTTGCAATTGCACTCCTACAACATTATGGGAGAAGTGTAACCTACCACTGATAATTCCTCAGGTTGGAATAAATTGGATGAATCAAAGGAATCAGGCCGATTAGGATGACTCCGGTGCCTGTGCATTGCACGCCTGGCAATCTCATCATGGCCACTCGAAGCAGCAGGATTCCTACTTGAAAAATCATCATGCTCATCTCTTTCTGAGTCCAAAGTATCATTCGCATGCAACACGCTGCTTGGATCTAGTGTTCTCAAGTTTTGACTCCTTGAAGTCGCCTGACTGTTTAACCTTGAAGAAGCAGCATTTTGTTTTCGCCTCTTTGCCCATGCAAAGCCACTTGATGCTGTTATATGTACTGGGACCGAGCGAATGCTGTCATCTTGAGATATCTCAGTCCCTTGAGAAGCCTCTGACATTGTATCATATGATGACTTCCCTGATCCCCGACTCTCAGTGCCACCTTTTCCTCTTGAATAAGGTGCATTACCACCAATGTTTCTACGACCAACTTGGATATTCGCCTCCACCTCCTTCACAGACAACAGCAGGCAGATTAGTGGGAAGTGAGAACAAGCTTTCTCCTTTTACTGCTGTGTGTGTGTGTGAGAGAGAGAGAGAGAGACCTCTGTGGGAACCACTTTACAGAAAGTGGTGGATTCTTGCAACGGTTTGCGAGCTTTCCTTGGATTCCTAGAAGCTCCAGATGCTCGGACTTTGGCACCCTTTTTCCTGAAATCAGTTCCCATGTAGACTTTAATCGAAAGCAGCCTAATGATTTTTCTGAGTCTTTTACAGAATTGTAGCCATTCTCTACTCTGAACACATATCATCCGACTGCCCAAAAATTTAATCTAGATATTCATGGTAAGAAAAGAGATTTGCAGACTGCAGTTTACTAGTTCTGCTGGTATAGGAACTCTGATGAAAATGGCTGGAGAGCATTATAAGGTACTATCCGAATCAGCAAGTGACATCGTAATATATTTCTTGTACGACGCAAAAGCATGCCATATACATATCACAACCTTAATATGGACTGTGGACAACAAAGAATCAGGGATCTCACCTTCGTGCTTCCTCGCGGAACTTGGCATCAATTTCTTTGTTAGCTGGATACTTTGGCAAGCTTGATGGATCACATGCATATGGCTTTGTGTTGAAATACTGAAAAGGGTGTCAATTATCCAGTTAGGCAATCAAGCTTAGAAAGATGTGGTAATAAGTTAACTCATGATCATGTGGTAACTGTCAAATGGTATAAGCTGAACTATTGGTCGGGGAAAAAATTCCTAACAATAGCAGCAAAGAGCGAATACATTGGCAGATTCGGGAACATATTACCTGGAACAAGGTTTCACTAGTTTGGTGGATGTTTTCTTGAAGAGTTCATAAGAACAACTAGTTCCTTGAGAATTACCTCTGAATCAAGGGCAGATGAAGCAGTTCCACGCTTGTCAGGTTCAATGGATAGAAAAGTTTCTATGAGGTTCACAGCAGTTTTCGGGAATTCTTTACACCTTTCTCGTAGAGTACTTTCATACGGATGCTGGGGTTTAAACATGGCTGCAAGAGGAAGCTTAGACTTTCTCCAATGCTCCTCAGGTGGAGTACCACAAAGCTTAAAGATTTTGTGCAATTGTTCAACCTGTATATAATGGATAAGCGGCAAGAGATGCAATTACATATTGTTATGCAGAAGGGAAGGAACAGATGAGCATTGGATCCACACAATTTGTAATGATCTTCCTAGATATCTTATTTCAAGAGTAGCAGGATTACTAAGGAAAATTTTCTTTATTGTCGGACATTGAAGCAGCATCAGTTGTAATATTATTAGGTACAACCCAATTTAACATAATTTGGTTTGAGAAAACATGTTACTTTAATACTATTCTTAGTCTAAAGCAACAAATTTTTCATTCAACTTTCAGAAAAATGTGATTACCATGTGGTATTCCAATTTCACCATATAGTATTACAGTCTGATCAGACCTCAAATTCACTAAAGTTTACTCGAGGCTGATTCAGTCTTGAAGCCCTTACAACATAACCATTGGCAGGCTGGAGCTTTTAAGGAGGCAACTTCCTAAAAGACGAAAAAAGGAGTAATTTCTACGTACTAGTTTTAATCAACAATTGAAAGTTCAGTTTAATGGGAGTTCTCACCTCAGTTCTCCCCTTGAGGATAGGCCTCCCTATGAAAAGTTCAGCAAACACACAGCCCACACTCCACATATCCACAGATGCCCCATAGTTGGTTGCACCCAATAGAAGTTCAGGAGGACGATACCACAAAGTGACTACGCGACTGGTCAATGGCTGCTTGTTCCTTGGATTTAGGTAGGTTGCCAGACCAAAATCTGCGATTTTCAGAATTCCTTCGTTGTTCACCAGTATATTGGAGGCTTTGATGTCTCGATGTATTACTCCACGTGAGTGGCAGTGCTCGACTCCATATAGTAGCTGCCGCATATAGCACTTAATCTAAAATAACCCAGAAATCAAGTTAATCATATATAAGGGGATATAATACTTAAGGAGAGTTATATCCTTGGTCATGTTTTTTTTTAACCAAGTAATGCAGAGGAAATGTTCTGGTAGCCAGCACAACTTGAACCTACCTGTGCATCCGTGAACTTGATGTCTGGACATGATAACAGTCCTGAGAGATCATGTTCCATATACTCAAAAACAAGGTAGACACTACATGATAACCGAGAAGTGATAATCCCCTCCAGTTTCATGAGGTTTGGGTGGTCAAGCCTGCGTAGAACTGTTATTTCTCGTGCCATAAACCTTACACTCTCTGGCTGGAAATTATCAAAGCGCACCTTCTTCAGGGCAACCATCCTTCCAGTTTCAACATCACGCGCACGATAAACGCTGCTGTATGTACCTTGTCCAATCTACATACCAAAAAGAAATCAGAATGTATCTATGGCCAAACAGTAGGAGAGTCTTTAAGGAGGAAAGCCAAACAGCCACCCGAGTAAGATTTGCAAAAGTAAAAAAGCACTCCAATCTCTTATAGAGGAACCTTATGGTGCACTAAAGATGCCACCAATTTTGACTCCTTTAGCATTGGATTGGCTTCTCGGCAAATGCTTAAGGATCATACTCCAAAGAGTAGAAGCAACGTTTGTTTACTCTTTTTTTATGTCATCCAGGGTCCCCTTCTTATTACACAAGCAAGCACCCAAGTAGACTGAGAAGGTACGAATATGGCGATCGATTCAATAGGGAATTACCTAGAAACGAAAGACAATGCCTGATAACGCACCGAAGAGTTCAGTGTAATACGCCAACAACAAAATTAAAGAATTAAACAAAAGATTCCACAACCATCACCAAATTAAACATCTCTTTATTAGGAAAAAATGTTCTATAATTTAGGACAAAAAAAATAAAAAACAAGAAAGGCTTGTGACGTGATTGTTAACTAGTTTAGCATGTAAAGTTCCTTGCCATAGTACCAAGAGACCAAGACCTGGAACCAATTCTAGCCTACATCAGGCAATGCAGTAGTAAGGCTAGGGAGGGCTACCATTGTGCAGGCTTTAGACCCGAGTGGCCTCTGATAGACTCATAAAGAAAGAAAAGAAAAAAAGAAACAAGGGCTTGTGCTCAATATGGCAAGAATGAAAAGTAAAAAATATACAAGCGAGACTTCTTGAAATGGGAATCGTCAAGTTTCCATAAAAGCTAATAATGGGGCAAATTTTGTGATTTCAAATATAAAAAAAGAAAAGAAATGGGAAATTGGTTACCTTCTCTAATCTTTCAAATGTGTCAGACCTTAAGGGTAGCCATCCTTCAATGGCTTCACCAGCAACGGCGCTGAGCCAAGCTGGCCAGCCCGCAGCAACATGCTCACCATCGGTCAACCTTCCAAACTTAAAGCTAAAAGCCAACTTCTTCTCGGAACCCCCCTTCTTCGCCGGCGGCTTAGGATTCCGGTGAACGGACTCCTCCTCCTTCTCTGTCTCGGGTTCCTCCTTTATCTTCTCCAATGTCCCGAACCCGCCTTTGACGGGCAATGTGGAGTCCGAATTCGTCGAAGACCCATTGTCCCGAACCGTTGCAGAGTAATCGAAAACAGGGGATGCGGATGATCTTGCCTGTCTCGAGCTAACGCAACCCATTACCCCCAAAAACCCATCAAAATATCAAATTCCCAGATAGAATTTCAGCAAACCCAGATCGACCCGGATGGGGAAACGGGTCAAATACGGGTGGGGGGGGCAAAATTCACCCCTGCATCAGCTCATAGAGGGGGGGCGAAAAACAGAGGAGGAGATTGCCCAGAATGACAAAACCCCTGAAAATAGAAAAAGAAAACAGAGTTCTGTTGTCAAAGGTGGTCAAGAAAAGGGGGGTCAAAGATTTTGTTTTTGTTTCTTGCTTGGTCTTCGTTTCTCTCTCTCTTGCCGCTAACCTTCGTCTGTTATTTTGGTGCTGCGAGATTTGCGGAGGGAGGAGGATTTCAAGGAAGAGGTTACTCCTGTTTGTGTCGAATGGTCCGAAGGACATTCGTGGGTCCAAATTTCTCTGCATTTCTTCTATGTTGAAATACAAAAACAAAAAAGGGAGGGAGGGGAGGATGAAATGTTACCGTTAAGAAGTTGAGTTTCAATTTCCGTTCGTTGCTTCGGGTTGGGGCGAGGGTGTGGGTTACACTAGTGGTTGTGTAGGCCAACTGCCCAACAACTCAGCTTGCCTGATGATAGTTGCGTCACCAACTAATCAATTAAAACTTCAACTGCTCGGATTACTGCTTAGACCACTCAAGCAAATGAACATAAAGATGCCGAGTTGGTTGGGAAATAATCAATGTACGTAACATCGTTCTACACGGTTTGCATACGTCGTGGCGCATTCTTTCGTCCGCGAGTATAGTTTTTCTCGCAAGTTAGATGGACCTAATAACTTTTAGTAAATCACAGCAATTTCACAATAAGTCGTTTTGTACCTTCTTTACTTTGACAAGTCTATTTCTGAATCATATTTAGCTTTTGCCAAGTCAATAATATACTGTCTCATTAGCGGGTGGTAGAAACATGCGAAAGCGTGCATTGTTTTGGTAGGAAACCATACATGCTTCGACAGTAAGACCAACTTTTTTGTTTGGTAAAGGAGGAGTTCAATGATTGAATTCGAACTAGGAATATTGAGAGAGTACATGCCTTGCTGGACATTCTTATTACTGCATTTCCCGCGCATTTTTTTTTTCTCTCTTCCTTAAAGTTAAAAAAAAGATTTCTTCTTTTCTTGTTGAACATGGGGAATCTTGAGCATAATCAAGGGAATACAACAGCTCAATCTCATTCTCCCCTCCACTTTTCAGTTGGAACATATATTTGCGACGGCACTTTCATTTTTAAGCATCATTAAGAAAAACATGTACAGAGTAATTTGGTAAAACTTCGTATTCCTGGTAAAATTTTCACTAATATTTACATCTAAAAAACCCTTACGATCTCGAAATCTCCAAGGGTAAGCCCTGTTGCAAGACAATTTCTCAACAGAAATGAGGAAAAAAAAACCAAACAAACAGATCTGCTGCATACATTCCATACAAAACCCTCACGAAATCGGAACCTGGAGCACTTGGGCCGCCATTTCGTAAAGACTTGATTATGGCAGTGGATAACCGTGGTACTCGAGTAGAGAACGGGATTATCGTGGTAGTGTACTGTATATCCTTAGAAGATAACCGAGCAAAGATTAGAAGGTCTCTCACTTTGTGAACATTTATAGACCATTATGAAGTACATGCCATATCATCTACAGGACTTCCAACTAAAGCTTATTTAGATGAATCGTACATTGGTTGGTCAAACAGCAAGGCCAAGTAGCAAGAAGAGGGAATGACACTTACAGCTGGAAAGCATATAGTATCACATTCAAACGTCATTACTGCAATCTCCTTCTGAGGATAACCGGCCGATCCCCCCTTCCGCTACGTATGCGAATGAAGTAAGTCATTGCCTTGAATCCATACTACTGGGAGCATACATTACCACAACCTTTTGCAAATAATAATCTCCTTTCGTCGCTTCATCTCGCGCTATATTTGTACCCAGTTAACCTCAAGCAGTACCCGTGACCTCATCATGTTCCCTTTCTCCATTTCTGGGATGCAGCTTATGCTGTGATTTGCTCCTCTTTAAACTGCAATACCACTTGCAGTTGATCTCTTCCAAAGTCCATTTCCTTGTGTAGGGCAGGCTTCCTAGCCACCACCTTTTGTGGTTTTAACTGGTGGGTGTTATTGCCAGCCGCATTATGGATGGTGTTCCTCCCTAATGGAACATCGTGATTATGTTTCCCTTCGTATGAAGTTACAACAGCTTTGGGGTCTGCTGAAGATCTCTCAACGTGCTTACGAACATTGCATCCCGCGTATGTGCATTTGTAGTAACTCCTACAGAAATTGTAGACACGCAACAAAGCAAATCAAGAATGATCGCCATTGAAAGCAAACAAAAACTTCCAAAACAAGCATTGGGATTAAAGTTGTTGAAGTACGAGACACACAGACTGCAGCAAAGTAGTAGTCCTAATAGTTTCTTCAAGGAAGCCCAAGTCCAATCTGAAGATATCTTTCATCACAAGATTTGCACACAAGAAAATTTCGCCAATCATAAAACAAGTCTTTCATTTTTGCCCATCAATTAACCAATTAAATATCATGCTAGTGACAAACATGAATTCCATATCTCAATCATGTAGAGAGTTCTGCTGTTAGGTATATAAACAGAACATGAAACAGAAATGTCAATAATGAGAGAATAAGCAGTAAATACAGTAAACCCAAGTGTCAAGGAAGAAAAAACACACACAACCACACACACATATATATATCAATGCCTGGCTACCAAAGATAAAAAGCCAGATGCAATCTGATAGCATAGTAGCAAAGCTGATATGATTATTTTGGAACTCAACAAATCTCCACTCTCTTTTTTACATTTTTGCCGAGACAGAAAACTGAATATTGTACTTGGAAAAAAAATCAAAACTTAATATTCCTCTGGTTATTATACTGCTAAAAAAAAGAGAGCAAAAAGGTCAAAGTCAAGGCTACAATTAAGCACAACGTATTAACATGTAAACTCGAATGTATAAAAAGAACTTGGTTAGCCAGTGCCAAGTAGTGGAAATAAGGTATTCACTAGAGGTTCGACTCACCACCCCACAATCCCACCTCATAACCAAAAGAAAAGACCACCGGCAACACAATCACCTACTACTTCCTTGCAAGATTCAACAGCATTCCAAGTATATGTGGAAGAAATAGCAAGTGCGATAACAAAGGAGATTGAGATTGTGAACGGACTTCTACATGTACACACAGATCTGGATTTTGTTGTTAAGCCAACCAGTAAACAAAGGCAACTACTTAATGCATGAAAGGAATCTAGTGGTGCAACCAAAAAAAAAATGTGAAGATGAATAGAATTCCTTACTGACCAACAAAAAATGTACTATTAGACTTGATCATGACAGATGGACAAGAAGGCTTAGTTAAGTAGGAAGGACTCAACTACGAAAATGTTTGATCTTAGAGCTTAGATTTCTTAGAACTATCATGATTTTACAGACGGAATAGACCTGAATTAAGGCTTAGTACACATCATTTAATGAATTTAGCATCTACAGTGTCTCACGAGTAGAAAAAAATTCCCCCAAGAATCATTGACCAGTTTGCATTATGCAACCATTGTAGAAGCACAAAATAGATGATAAGGAGTATCAGCACATGTTATCATATATTGAGGTACAAAACAAAAATCTAAAATGTAAATATTGTGCTGCAGCCCTGGCCGCAACCTGTAGCTAAAAGTGTCATCAGAAGTGCATCTAGAAGTTTCGTTTTAAAATCTCTCTAAAATCGAGTAGCGACAATTTATCACCTTTAATGACAGAGGTGGCAGCAAAAAATGCTAATACTCAGCTGGTTTATACCAAAACATTTTCCTACCTCGGATAAGGATTCCCCTTGACTACTTTCTGCCCATATTTCCGCCACTTGTACCCATCATCCAAAAGATCAACTTCACTTCTTGTCTGCACAATTATTCTTGAATCTGCAAGTACTTTTTGTGATGAAGCTAAATGGGATGCTCCAACCTCTGTGTTCCTGCAGTCCAAGCCAAGTCATGGAATGTACTAATATGTGATAAAATGATCTTCACAAATAAGAAATATCAGTTATAGTACTTGCCTCCTCTTGGGATTGGGTTCATCTTCATCCCCCTCGTCTCCTATTCTTGTTTCAGAATCATTTGTTTCATCGTGTTCAATTGATCCAAGTGGCTCTATCTGAACATCCTCAGGCACAGAATTAGAAGGCACATCTTCATCTGACATGCTTGTTTCTCTCTGGCCAAGTTCAGGCTTTGCTCGAGAGTTCATTGTTCCACCCCGATCACCACCTTCTTTTGAACGTTTATTTGGATGCTGAGGAGGTTCGTGGTTGTGCTGGCCCTTATAGGTAATCTCAGATATCTGACCATCAACAGAACGCTCAACCTTCTTCTTGACGGGACAATTGAGATTTGTACATCTATAGTAACTTCGAGGATACTCACTTGCCTTGACTTGCTTCTGCCCGTATTTCCGCCAGTTGTAGCCGTCATTAACAGGTTTATCAGCAGCAAGGGAAGCAGGTAAGTGTTTCTTATCAGAATGTAGGACCTGTGATGATTCCATCGTGGAGCCTTGCTGGTCTGATACCAGTGTATGCATCTCCGGTGCAGTTGTACTGGGAACAAATGATTGATGTTGAGCTGATTCTTCTGCTGAAGTTGATGTAGAAGGTTGATATTCAGCTTGAAGTTGCATATAAGATTGGGATAGCGCAGCCTGAGCCGTAACATGAGCCAGAGCCTGTTGGTGGGACATTCCAAAAGGGCTCTGCGAGAAATGCAAGTGAACAAATGATCATCTAATGCAGCTGCAAACAAAAACTCAGTATAATTGTTGCGCAGCATTAGCATGAGAAGTACGGTGATGATGAAATGCTACCTCAGCCATACTAACAAATTGGCTGACGCAGATCCTATTACCCATATGACGACTTTTCAAGTTTGAGGCTTTTATCAGAAGAATCTGCTAAAGCATCTCAGAAGGGTAAATCCATATCCAAAAGAACTTCTCTTCTTAAAAACAGATCAATCGGTGGTGGTTACGTATGGGATTTGATTACTTGGCAGAGATAATTTGCTTGGTTAGGCTGCTATCACCATTACACTCGTCAACTTTGACTTTGGCGCAAATAGCATAGATAATAAATTAGAATTGATAAGTCCAAGTAATTCATAAACATGGAAAAATGGCAACATCACTTAATGAGAATTGCTAAGGCCACATATCTCAGAAAGATAAAAATGTGCAACATCACAAATTCCACAAATCTGGACATGGCTCCTATAACCTTGGAACGAACCAACTATGGCATCACAGTATTTATGCAATTGTCTCTACGAATAACATCGAAATTTAGTCCACAACATATTAGACATCTTCGGCAAACCATGGTATCCATCATCAGTGATTAGCTCAAGTGATAACACATTTCGCCCAAAAAGGCAGGGCTCAGTCAACTCATATAGGGATGCTTTTGGCATTAAACGAATTATAGGCAGAGAACGACTAAAACCGTGTAGAACTTGGACCATCATAAGTAGAGCCATACAAGGATTGAATACCATTCAGAACCTAAGTTCGCTAACAAGGATTGAATAACCATTCAGAACCTGAGTTTGCTTGTATGTTTTACGTAAACCTTAAAAATGTCTGTCGCCCCCCAGTTGGACCCCTATATCTAGCTTTCCATTTGATTAGGGCCTTACGGACGGGACCTGTTGAGACAGACATAATGTGAAACTTTTGGGTGCTAGACATAGAGAGTTTGTCTCACCTCATACCCTACCTCAAGAAACACAAATTCTTAGTCAAGTTAGTAGAGACGCCAACTCTTAGGGTGTATTGGGGATCGAAGTTTTTGATAACTGGAGTTATGCTTTCTACTTAAGGACCATAAGCTAGATTGTGATTTTTTCTGCATCTAGATTTCAGCAATATGAATCAAGGGATTTGAGAGCTCTCTTGTATGGATTTGAAATGACATTATCATGACCCACCTCCCGTTTCATCTTCTTCTATTCCAACTCATTTATGTTTGTCACATACCTTTATCTAAAATCCACGGCCTTGTCCAAATGGATCCTTGGGACTTTTTCCCATGAAATTCAAAACATGCTGGGCACTGGAATGTTGTTAATCAGAAAGGGTAGAACACCCCCACCCAACAAAACCCAAAAAAAAAAAAAAACCCCTTCTTCTATTACGTGGTAGAGCACGTATGTGCATCAATACAGATGCATATTCATATAGTGATGCGGAGAGAGCAGTAAAGTTTAAAGTTGGGTAATTAACACTATAAGCAACAATCTTCCTAAATTGACAATCTTTATTACTCCTATCAAACACTGAAAGAAAGACGAATCATAGCAACTAATCGAGTTACCTGAACAGGCGAAAAGAAACCCGGTGAGTTAAGCAACCCGGAAGGAGTCAATCCAGGAGGAACCATAAACATGGGAGAGTGAGGAGCAACCACCAAATTCACCGGACGGTTCTGCCTGAACCCAAAATTCTTCTCAGACCCATCTCCGGTAGTCGCTTCAGTCGAAGAAAACTTCCCGGAGTTGTCGGCTGGCTTGGCGGCGGCGAGGGATGCGACCGGAGAAGCCATGGCTCCGGCGAGGAGCTGAGAAAAAGAGCGGCAATCGGAGTCGGGGTAGTGGTCGGAGAAGAAGTTGGAGACCAGGGTCATGGGGCCGGGGCTCAGGCCGTGTCCGCCGGCGAAGAGGGTCTCGAAGGAAGTGCGTCGGGGTGGGAGAGTTATGGTTGGCCGAGGCGGCGCCGTGACTTTGGGAGCTCCTTCTGCCTCGGCCATTTGAGAAAATTGCTGCTGTTTGAACAGTAACTGTGTGAGAGTGTGTGTGTGTGGTCCGTACGAAGATTTGAGTGCTGTTGGCTGAAAATCTGAAAGCAATGAAGAAGCAGTGGAAGGCGTCTGGGTGGAGTAGCTTCTTGACATCAGTGCATGTTTGATGTTAATGGGGTCCTCTTCTCTGACATCCCTGTCTCTTCGTTGGCTTTGATTTCTTTTGGTCTTATCTTCTAAATTCGGTGGTTGTTTGTTTTGTCAACAGGAAAGGGAAAAGCGAAAGAGAGGATGGGAGAAATTTGGGGGCGATCTTTCATAAATTGGATTAAGTAAACTGGTGTGGTGGTTACATTACAAATAAATATATGATATGATGTAACACATAAATACAGATGTTTGGTGTACTGAGGTTGCTTTGGGAGATAGAAATAAGTAAAGTTAAATTCATAAAGTCAGACCGTCTTTTATTGCTCTTTTGTCGCTAAAGGGATTAAATGTATAAGTCTAACCTTATCATATTAACAAAATTGTGTGAATTTACCAAAAAAACAAAAAACCCGATCCTAAAAGCCTGAGAAGGATAAAACTATTACACCGCTTATTATACTCCCTCTGTTCAACAAATTTGAACATCTAAACAATGATTTTGCCCATTACTTTCTTTCACCGATTTAACTCATCAAACGGTTCTAATTTGGTACGTATTTAGTATTTAAATTAAATCGAGGTTTGCATATTTTATTTACGTACAAAAGATTTGTAGAAATAACAACGGCGACGAATTAAACGAAACAGAAAAAAAATCTCTTTTTCTACTGAAAGTATGTCTTAAGAAAATAAAAGATAGTGGTTTGGTCTTTCTCCTCATTATTGTACGGTTAAGTTCGATTCATGGAAACATGGTCTAAACAATATTTAGACGTGGCACAACGAATAATGCAGATGGGATGTGGTGCCAGATTAAATGAATTGTCTCTCAAGTTAAATCATTTCCTTTTTGGTCCCCATGTTCAGGAAAAGGACTTGAAATAAAGTCCTTGGGGCCGGCTATTTTTGCCAACGATGAAATGAGGGTGTCGCATCCACATCCAGAATAAGCCCCTTTGCTACTATATGAAGACTTTGTGCGTCTGCATGGTTCGTACTCCCACAGCTACCACCCCCCACCACCCACCACTCCAGCTGATTCACGGAAAGCTCCAAATCAGGCTGCCGTGTACTGCCCCTTTTCTTGCAACCTTCAAAAAACTAGCTGAAAAGGAAAGAAAGTGACCTCCTGTTCCATCTTGAAAGACCCTTCACAGTCACCTTCCATTCATGGTTTATTTACTTTCATGACTGAGGAGCCAGCCCCCATAACCTCCCACCATTTCTCAATTGAATGGCTACTCTACCAGCAGACATACTACCGGGCTTTTTCGCTCTTAATGTTAACACGTACATGCCTAGATTGAATGCTTGATCTCGATCGCATTATAAGTATAGTGATTGTCATGGACTTCTCAACTAATTTTCACCATCTCCACCAATGCATGCATTTCCTGCACTAGCGGCACTCCCAAGTCCAAACAGCCGGCACGGTTGCGAACAAACAGACTAGATTGAGGGTTCCTTCCCTTTGCCCTTCTGGTTCGTTTATTTTAGTGCAGAACTATGTTTCTCGAGCCATGTGATCTAAATAAGTTATCAGAGGAATACTCTGGAGGGATTATAAAATTTCTGACATGAAGCTATTCCATTGTAAATCTGTCCCAACTCCAACTGTGGTCCTACTAAAAGCAAGTCGGGAAGTACATCCAAACCGATATATAATTCTTCAGAAGAAAATGCATATTACAACAACTGCTGCCCGAGTCATCCACCTTTCTTCCACATGCCATGTCCATGGAAAACACCACCAACCATACAGTATCCAACAACCCGCTGAAGAGATATTTAGGACTTCTGCCCTGTTGTTTGAGCAAAGAGTTGAACTCTTGAAGCCACCCCACCATTTTTCTTTACTAGTGAAGGAAAGAGGAAAAGAAACAACAACAAACAAATAACAATGACGTAGCCAACTCGGGGCACAAAACAATACAATCTAGCTATAGCACACGGTAGCAGAGAATGCTGTCCTACAAAACAATTACCATTAGTGCATATTGGTACAAAATTTCTATTACCTTAGAGACAACATAATTTCACTTGACTACCCTTTGAATTGTGTGATTCATGCATCTTTACAACATAGAATTTTTCCATCTATCTACCAATTTGATACAACTGAAAGAAGTGGACTAACCATACAGATAGAATATGCTTGTAGGTAAATACATCAGTAAGTAGCAACGTAGAATATGAAACTGATAATTCAGCTAAAGGGGGACAACAGGCACTCACAGTTTGGTTTCAAAAAAATAAGTCGTTGAGACAGCTAAACCTTCGACATCATAAGTGCGCACAAGTCTCTGCCGTTTCTTGGGTGACTCGAGCCAACAGAATTCCAAGTGGAATGACTTGGAATCTGCCACACTCTTTCCCACATCGCATGGGCATCCCATGTACATGCCACCAGGCAGTAAAGTCACTTGAAACCCGCCGTCAAATGTGACCAAGTTGTTAGATATGGCACCCGTCCAATGAACATTAGTCGTGACATCACTATTCTTGGATGTCGAAATCAAATCCTGTTGTCAAAGTTAAATAAAGAGAATAAGCTCAGAACGTAGAAATTTTCATTCAATCAAGCATGCTGGTTAATTAAAGTAAAACTGCAACTGATGAAATGCTGAAGGCACTATTCTTTCTATCCATTATACAGCCAATATTATGTTTACATTGGAAGAATTCAATGAACTTTTAAGAGACGAGGAAAACTTGTGGAGTCAAAGGTTTGATCAAATTCAATTAGCTGGATGAATGTATAGAAGACAGAGGTAACTCCAGATGTGAGTGTGTCCGGTGATTTTAATGTACAGTTTCGTTCCATGAAACTGCAAAAGCAGGATGCTCCAGAATGGCAGTGCTCGCCAAGGATTAGTCTGCTGATCTTAATTTACAGTGTCAATTGATGTAATTGCAAAAGACTAGCACTACCGGGACGAGATACAACAGACAGAAGTCACCTCCAACTGGTTATTCTGGTAGACAGCTTTTTATGAATTCTATTGTCATCATGCTCTCGAGTGGCAAAACAAACAGATACTTAACAGATGAAGATATCTAAATGGCGAATTAGAGCATGATGGCATGTCAGAGTGGTCGAATCTCTTTTTCTTATTTCAAAAGTTGGAAAATCAAGAGAAAAAGAATCGCAAGTTAAGTATTTTGTTGCCCCATGACCTTTCCTGTCACGGCTGTCAGGTTTATACAACTTGAACTAAATAGAAGGCGCAACAAACAGCCAAGACTGACTAAGACAGATATATCAGACAACAGGAGTTTGAACCGAGGAGAGCGGAAGAAAAAGATTCATGCTGTTGATCGCAACTAGTTGGGGACAAAGGCATAGTTGAGTTGAAATCAAGTTACGTTTTTTATTTTTTTTTAAGTACCCTGGCTGAAAAATTAGGTTTCTGTCACTCTTATGTTCTTTCATACCACACCTGGATTAGCTGACCCTTGTCATCGTATTCAAGTACAGCAATTGTCTCAGCTTGAGCAATTGTTGCTCCATATATGCCACTGCGCTTTGTTATGGAATGTCCCTTCCATCTACCAATATGTGGCAGAATCCTTTCGGTGCTGTCCTGAAATCAAACAATCAGACAGAAAAAATAAAGGTTTTGAGAATGCTTCCTGGGTGTGAGTAAAAAGATCTCCCATCTACTAATTGAATTTACCTGAGAAGAGTGAAGAGAAGGGGGAATAAGCACAGCACCCCCCCTCTCTTCAAGGAAGATAAGAATCATCTCTATAACGCCTCTTGGGTCCATGACATGGAATGCTCTGGCTCGCATATCTTTCTCTAGTGAAAAAAGGCAACTCTCACATACAAGGGCAGGACGACGAGAAGGAAGCTTCAAGTTTCTGCAATTGTGATAGGATAGAGAGAACATGGAAGATAAGAGGCTGGTGATGTAATGGTGGTTAGAGATGAGAGCTAAAAGAGAATCAGTAAGGTAACATTATAAAATCGTTGTTTCTAAACCTTTATGTTATGGGACAGTGACAAGTATATGTTATCATGGTACTTCAGCTTTCACTTCAACCAACAAAGGAACACTCACTTGGGTGATTCTTCTCCCGTGTCATCTTCACCTAGCACCCCTTGTCTCAGTACATTCTCTAGCATGCCAGCTGTCTGGTACCTTAGCGCAAAAGCCTTCTCTTTGGGGAAAATGCCTATCTGCAAACTAATTATAGTGGATATTAAACTAAAACAAAGGAGGTCATGTAACTACAGAACACAGTAAAGGATCTTTTTACATCAATAAGCACCAAGGATGGAAAAAGGAGTAAGTATTAGAGGAACTCACCTGCTGATATTTGTCAATGGTAAACATGTTGGTTTCTTTGATTCTGTACTCTGCCCATTCTGGTTCATAATCATCTCCAGAAAATGAAGTGCTTGATTGAGGTTGTTTGATGTATAACCTAAATTTGTTAACCACTATAAGGCACTTGGGTTTCATAGAGATTAAACAATGCACACATCAATAGCATAAACAAAAGTATAAATTTTAGCCTAAGTAGTACATGCAATAAATCTAGATAACTTCTCAACATAATGATGTACGACCTCAAACAATAACAGGCTGCTGTCATGATTTGTTAATGACTATTTGGTTAGGATGTTGTTAAAACCTAAAATATTGGCTTTCATATATCTTTATTGCTCTGGTCGCTACTTCTAAGAATGTGAGGTCCTTAATTCTATTGCTGTGTAATTCTACTGCTAACAGTTTTACTGAGAGGAGACATTTGAGTAAGGATAAGTGCAGAAAAGAAAAGTGGGGGTATGCCTAATTTAACCATGATTCGGGTCCATTTTTTGGGGGGTAGAGTTACGCCATTTTTTTCTCACAGAAGTCAGAATGAAGGAAATGAGGTTAAATGGCTGTAGTCTCTTGCTTTGTGGGAAAAGAAAGACAATTTCCTAGGATAGATTTCTGGCAAATGCTAAAGCAAATAAGGGAATGTAGCCTTAACGTGTCCTACTTGAACACAGTGTAGCTATGCAAATCAAAGGTTGTTGTCATATCTCATTTCCCGCTGGAGTAAAAGCACAAATATGTTTTAGCACACTACAAGGTGTATCCCGGAGGAATAAATTCTCTATGAAGTGCCAGGGATCCTCAAGTACACTTCAGTTTGAACTTACATTCATAGTTTAGTTGCCTGACTTTCTGTCTTTTGCATATTTTTTTATTTATCCTAATAATAAATACTCTATAAGTGAAATTTGTGGACTTATTTAATGAACTAACCAGAAAGAGACGTCCGAGTATCCCAGGCTTCTAGCACTGAAAAATAAATATGCTATGCAAAGGACTAATAAACCACAAATTCAAGTCATACTTCAAATCAAGTAATTATAGCTAATCAGATAGCGCAAGATCCCATAAAAACAAGCCAAAATGAAAACATAAACGGCTCTCATCTCTTCCATCCACCAGGACTCAATCAGCATTAATTGCTTGATCACGTTTACTGTCCTAGGGGCCTCCATCATCAAACTCTTCCCTGCACACACTCATCAATTGAGGGATTCGTCTTCTATGTTAGATTGCCTTCGTCGAAGAGCCCTTTCTCCCTCTTAGTTAAGCAGAATTTGTTTAGAATACAATCTACCATTGGGGTTTTCCCTACTCTTTCGATTTATAGTACATCCCAACTTCCCCAACCATTCCATCATGTCACTCAAATTAAGTTTAAAAAATTTGCAGTTCTGCCCCATAGGTAGGACACTTCTGCATAAGGAATCTGACACTTTTGCTTAAGGTGTCTGACACGGTGCCCAATAATTAAAAATCGATAAAAATATCCGGACACTGCTGAGAGGTGTCCAACACATGTTCGCAGGTGTTGCGGGGTCTCCGGGGGTCGATAGGTGTCGGACATGATATTTCGACCCAAAAGAGGTGTCCGTGCTTCCTAGCCATTTATAGACACAAATGTTTGGTCGAGAAGGTCATCAAAAGAACTACAAGACGTCAGCAAGTTAAGCAAGTTTGCCATAAACTTGTGGACATATCAACACTCGTAGAAGCTCTAGAGCATTTGGACCAAAAGTACTAAACTGACATAGTTAGTCTCCTACATGCCATTCGTTCCATCTCTCTCATAGAATGACCAAAAAACTTGAACAGCTCAACTACAGATCGCTGCATGCCCAAAGAAAAATCATACTAACCAAGCAGAGTTGATAGCAAAGATTTTTATATCCTATGCTACTGGAAAAGGATGGTCCCAGACTCTCCACTTCTCTTACGTATGAATTACCCGCTGGTTTTTCCTCCTCTAAATACAATTCCTCCCCCCTTAGTCACCTAATAATCATGTAAGGCACAGAAGACCACTTTTTGCACAACCAGATAGCACCTAAAAGGGGAAAAATAGATCAAACTTACCTCATTCCACCCACCCAAATACCCTCGTGCATCCCAGCAATGTAACTATGGAGAACAAGCCCCGCACACAACTCCACCTCTCCTCATTACACCACACCACATTAAATTTGATGCCAAAAGCTCATTCTCAACCATCTCGCTGATCTAATGTGGCTCCTGAATTTGCCATGTTTCCTTTCTATAATTCCTACATGAACACAACTTAATTTTACGCCTTCACCTCCTCAGTTCACCACCACCTACCCACTCAGGACTTGCTAGCAATAGCCCCCAGCCAAAGAGCTTACCCATCCCTCATGTATCTGCAACCACGAAATGCAAGGTTCAGAACCACTAGCGTCATAACCACAAGAATCCCTACCATATTAACTAAATCCTAGTTGTTACTTTACATCACTTGTCAAAGAAGGTCACTTTTAAGGTTTTTTCGTTATTATCCAAATATGTCATTCCAAAGAGAAGTGTTTCAAAGACTATACTACACAGCTTGAGACTGCTAGAGCTTATAACTGATGTGGTTTTCAGGTATAGTAAACCTTCTCCTTAATAGGAGTGGATAAATACCTCTTTACGAGATGTGATTATCTCGATTGGCATATCCCAATGGCAGGCGCGTACATCCTGTTTGATTGACAAGTCTTCAAAACTGGAGCTACAACTACAGCCAAACACACAGGTGATATACCAATCGAGAAGTTTCACATTAGCCTCCATTATACTCCACATTACCATCAGAAATTAGCCTCCATTATACTCCAAATTACCATCAGAAACCAGCCTCCATTATACTCCAAATTACCATCAGAAACTAGCCTCCATTATACTCCAAATTACCATAAAAAATGGTCAATCATGCTGATCAGAAGTTTAGCTGTAGCCTCTATTATACTCCAAACAACCATCAGCAACAGAAAATGTGATCACAGCTACATAAACACCAAAAGAAAAGCATCTCAACTGCACACTTAGTACTCAATGAAGTCACCTATTTTGCTGACACAATTGCACCTGTTGGCAGACATAAATTTTTGGCCCAGACAGTCACAAGACTTTTCTCTATCCAAACGTCAGTAAATTAAGCATTTCTCCTTACACACTTGGACATTCAAACACTCTCAAAAGCTACTGTATTCCTTTTGACCCGAAAGCACCAAACGGACATAGTGGGAAACAGTCTCTTACAAGCCATTCCTTATTCTTTTCCTCTAAGAGAAAGGCAAGCAGAACTCAACAGCCCAATTATCGGTCCCTAAATGCCTTTAGCAATACGAAAGCAACCAGACAAAGTGAATAGAAAAATTCATACGTCCTATGCCACTGATGATAATTCTGGATATTACATATGAAAAACCAACTGTTTTCCCTCCTCTATAAATTATACTTGTCAAAATACCAATTGTTGCTGCCTCCCAAACTAAAAAGCCACTTTCTTCAAGCCTCTGCCGTTTAGATTACCATCAAAGTAAAAGAACCCCACCCTCAAAACCAAAAAGCAAGTGCAACGATCTCATCTAAATCTAAATATGTAAAACATAGATCATCAATCATGCATCCCAATGGATATAACATGGAGAGGGAAGCCCCAGCATAAGTCCACCTCTCTTCTCACTTAACGGCACTACAATTAGCGCCAATAGGCAACTTTCCCCCTGCCCTCAGTCTCAAACCTGACCCCTGAACACGCCCTGTTCCCTTTCTAAACCTCTTCCACAAAAACAACTTCATGTACTCCTTCACCTCTGTTAGATCCATACCCCTCGCCAAACTTGCTAACAACAACCCCCAGCCACACAGCTTCATCTTCCCTTCCACAACCACTTTCCTAGTAATGAAAGGTTAAAAACCACCTACCTCATCCCTATTGGTGACTGTTGCCCAAAAGTAATGCTATGCTTCCCAAATTTGGATCCCAAACTTCGGCTCCCAAATGACATGGCAAACTGGGAGCCTAATATTCAATATATGAGGATCCACTGTTTTCAAATGCATGAACAAGAATATGTCACATCATTTGAGAGTCAAAATTCAGGATCAGAATTTGGTAAGAGTAGCACTAGTCTTCACCCAATTGTCAGAGAAAGTTACCTTGAGGGTGTTTCTTTCTTTCTTTGGATAGAGAAAATTCATATTTAAGAGGAATCAGTGGTGCATTTATATAATTCAAAGTTGGTACTAGGAGTAAATTGCATTACCCTTCATTCGACTCCAAAATTCCATCATAAGTAAGTCTCAGTTTTAATAAACTAACCAAACACATAATACCAGTTAAAAGTAACACCTGAAAACAGTAATGTTCACAAGTACATAGATTTGGCAAGCTTACGTTTGAATCAGACTGATAAGTTCGTCTTCGCCATAAGAACCCACAGCAAGCCTAGTGTTGATCTTTTGCATCAATTTTCCGAAAGGATCAAATTGCTGCAAAGCGCATTTAACAACATTAATAATAAAACAACACACACATAGTCGTTTCATGGGACTTTCCCGTGGATATTATTAGCACACGTAAACACTCGATTAAACTCGAAGAACAATCAGAGAGTAAATGAATATCATTTGGCAAGTCAAGGTAGGGTAAAAACAATACGTAAAGTCAAAGCTCGCATGTACTGACTCAATCCTAGGAATTTGCAAGAATTTGCACAAAAAAAAAACAGAGAGTGAATGCCCAGTGAAACAGAAAGAGTAGCTAAAAGAGACGGAGGGGTGATGCTGACGTAGAAAGAGCCAGCCCAGTTGCCCAAGTTGAGGTCAATGAAGCGTTTGAGAGCGTCGATGCTCAACGACTCAATTGTTGCTTTCTGGCCATCTCCACCTGTTGCATTGCACGATAAATTTGCTGCTGAAGTCGTCGTTAAGGCTTTCCCGAGGGGGTGAATGGACCGCAGAAGGCGTTTTGGGTTGAAAGAAGCTGGATTGAGTGAGCTACTGGGAGTGGGAGCGACTGAGATGGAACACAGAGTCGCCATTTGAGCTTTGTGTGCCTGTGTGATGAAACGAAAGAGTCTCTTATCCCCTGGCTTTTATCGAGCGGGTCCAATCGGGTCGATTTGCCGAACCGATTAACCATCGTTCCACACGTCAATTTTCCTGTTTGATGACCCAAGATAATTAATAATTATTACGTATAGTTAGTAGTATTTTTGTTAACATTCTCGGTAAAAAAAATTTAACAGCACTTTCTTAGTATTACTAAATAAAAGTCGATACAAATTTTTAACGACCATTACTCTGTCGCTATATTGAAAGTTATAACTATTTTCTTATAACTTGAGTAAGAGTCAAAATATTTTCTTTTTAAATCAACTACTAGGTCATTTCAAATACGTAATCAATGAGATTGTACAATAACTTCTGGATCGAGACCACAGATGGTAGGGAGTGAGTTTCCAGTAACATGATGGTGCATTGATTAGCTGAACCTGGATTGTTTTACATTGTCATCTATTTCTTGTGAAAGTAATTTGAAAAAAAATGAGCAAAGAGCACTTTTTTTTAATGCATGAACCATGTATTTCCTTTTAGTCACTTGAAAATACTGTTCAAATACATACGTCCTTTCTAGGTTATAACGAAGTACCTTTGTATTTACGATTTTTTGTGAACCCCTCGCTCTCGCTCAAAGTTTAGGACTCTTGGACATAGAAAACAAAGTCATGCGTTGTTTGACAAATGACGGCTAAGTTACTTTTTGTTGCGGATGAAATCTGGAACTTGATTCGTGAATAAGCCTGCACAAGAAAAAGACAACACCGGTGATTCGCCAGAAGGATTTCCGGCGGGAAATCTCCGATGCTTAAGTCAGAAGATATTTCAGGAGATTATAATGTAAACTGAAATGAATTCACTTTCCTTTCTTGGTTCCCGCATTTTCCTTTTATAGGGTCCTTCCTTAGTGGTTTATTTACTTCCCTATTTAATTAGGGAGTTTTACGAGATTAATGAGAGATTATTCCCACTGATGGTAGTTAATTGTCTTGAATGGGGAGGTTACTGCCTTAATGAATGGTGTAAATGGTGGGAAGTTGGTAAGTCCCCACTTTACATTTATTCATGAATATTGGCGCAAGTTTAATTTCTCCAGAAAATGACAAGTGCCATAATGATATTTTTTTACTCATATCATTTTTCATGTACTTTATCATTTTGAGTGCGTATGTTAAATATGTTTTGCTAAGAAAAAGAGGTGCTGAAATACAAATTCAATGCAAAGAGTACTCCTAGATCGCGTGTCGAAATAATTGTTAGATCAAGAAAATGAAATTAAATTTAGAAGACAGAATTAGCCTAATTCTGTCTTCTAAATTGCCGTTCTATGCGAATTTGGTGGGAGTTTAGACCAGACCATGCCTTGGTGGTCTCACGTAACCCACCAAAAGGTAGGATTTGGATCCCCTGCAGTAACCCATGGTTATAGCAGGGATGATGTGGTGGGTGCTGTGAGAGAGGGAAGAGAGAGAGAGAGAGAGGGAACCAGCTGTGATAGATGTTAACCATGGTTACTCTCTCTCTTCCCCCTCTCTCTTTCCTCTCTCACAGCACCCACCACATCACCTCTGCTGTAACCATGGGTTACAGCAGAGGATCCAAATCCCAAAAGGTAAGCAGGGAGGCTACTCCTAAATCACATCTCTACTTGTTCACCATGAAACTTTCAGGTAAAGGGTTTAAAGGAGACTAAAAAACCTCTCGCCCTTCATCTTCCCCCTAGACTCCTAGAGCGACAAACCACCAGATCACCATGAATTTCTTGAAAGCTTACCCTCGCAACCAACTCAAATCCCTCAAGAACCTCCATAAATCAGTCGTTTCTCATCACAGAAACCTCTCAACCTCCTCTTCCCAATCCTCCCTCCTCTCCAATCGCCGCCCTTCTCCGACCCCGCCCCAATTCGCAACCTCCGTTCGACCCCTCCACACCGCCAACTGGGGCTTCCAAATCGTCCCACAGCAAAGGCCAACGTCTTCGACCGCTTCGGCTAGTACGTCAAAACCCTACACACCGGCCTCCTTCGTCCACAAGGCCCCCTACGTCCACTCTCTCAAGGAACAAGCAATTGAGATCACCAAACAAACGGGGATAACAAAGGACAACGTCCGGAAGGCAATCGACAGCATGCTTTACCTCCGCATGTTGATTCGGTCCTGGCGTCCCACGTCGTCACTGATACCATTGACGCCGTACTCCAGATAGCGCAAATGGCCATGCCCAGCGAATTAATTTAGGCAAGATGAATCTCGACAGGATGTTTGAAGAGCGAGAGGCGCTGAATAGAAACATTTTTTGGTTCCATCAATGAGCGGCCTTTGCGTATTGGGGTGTGGAGTGCTTGCGTTTACGAGATGAAGGATGTTTGCCTTCCGAGAGAGGTAAAGGCGGCGCACGGATCGAAGTGGAGCGAAAGAACAGGACTGTTCTCAACCTATCTTGGTTGCACCTAAGGGCCCAATGGAGGTCCTATTTTACACCACACGTCGGCACAGTCAATTTTCAACGCTTCCAACCGGTCAAAACATGCACGCTCAAGTCACGTGCACTTCTCACTTTTGTTACGTTACTTCGTCACTAAGAAATCCATCTTTGCGCGACTCCTCGTGACGCCGCGACCATCGCATGTCGCACGTGGCCCGTCGGCGCGCCATGGCACTTGCCCAAGGAGGTTGGCCTTAGGCTCCCCTTGGGGTCGGCCTCGGCATTGGCCTTCCTCTTGGGGTCGGCCTCGGCCTCCCCTTGAGGTCGGCCTCGGCCTCCCCTTGAGGTTGGCCTTGGCCTCCATCCTTAGCACCTTCACTATTACTCTTCAAGGGACCATCCATCGTGTGCGACCCTCGTTGTCCATCGCCCGAACTTTGTCTCAGCGATGTCCGTCGCCCGTCGCCGGGCGTCGTCTCCGCGACGTTCGTCGCCCGTCGCCTGAACGCTGTCTCCGCAACCCTCGTCGCTCGTCACCCCAGACGTCATCTCCGCGACCCCCGTCGCCTGTCGCCCAGACGTTATCTCTGTGACCCCCGTCGCCCGGGCGCCGTCACCGCGACCCTCATCGCCCATCACCTGAGTTTCGTCTCCGCGATGTTCGTCGCCGGTCGCTCGAGCGCTATCTCCGCGACCCCCATCGCCCAGGCACTATCTCCGCGACCCCCGTCGCCTGCACCCGGGCACCATCTCCGCGACCCCCGTTGCTTGCGCCCACGCGCCGTCTCTGCGACCCCCGTCGCCTGCGTGCCGCACTCCGACACTCCGCCGCCCCCATGCGCCACGCCACTAACACAGTCGTGCCCCCTGGCTCTCTGTCACACTACCATGCTCCTTGCATTGGTCCATCCTTTCACCACACCATGCGCACCTTGCCTTGGTCGTGGAACATGCTTCGACCCACTCTCCGGAGTGTACATCATCCTGCGGGGATAGGCGACTCCTCCGGGACACTATCTCTGTCAGGGAGCTCTAAGTGCTCCGGCATGAAGACTCCCCTCAGCCAGGTAGACGGCTCCTCCGGGATTCTACCTCGGCCCGTCAGGTAGACTGCTCATTCGGGATGCTACCTTGACGCGCTCTGAGTGCTCCGACACAAGGACTCACCCGCGGGGATATGCGACTCCTCTGGGACACTATCTTACCCAAGAAGCTTTTCAACTCCCATTCCGCCAGGTAGACGGCTCTTCCGAGATGCTACCTCGGCCCGTTAGGTAGACGACTCCTCTAGGATGCTACCTTGATGCACTCCGAGTGCTCCGGCCCAAGGACTCACCCGCGGAGATAGGCGACTCCTCCGGGACACTATCTCAGCCAGGGAGTTCTAAGTGCTCCATCGCGAAGACTCCCCCTCCGCCAGGTAGACGGATCCTCTAGGATGCTACCTCGGCCCGCCAGGTAGACGGCTCCTCCGGGATGCTACCTCGGCCAGCGGGATAGGCGACTCCTCCAGGACACTATCTCCGTCAGGGTGCCTGCATGATTGGCCTACGTGCTCCGTCACTGGGGGCTTGCGTCGGCACCCCTAGGGTAGTATGACCCCCGGGTCACTCTGAGACGGGAGCAGGTCTTCGGAGGGCATCACGCCTAGTTCCCTGACAGTTGGGCGTCGGGTCTTCCCCACCGCTACCAGGCCTGTGGGACTCTACAAGGGCTTGGATTGGTGGCTAGATCAAGAGAGTTCTCTTGCCATACCGACGCTGTGAGAGTCAGTCTTTCCAGACAGACAGAGATACACTGTGCGAGGCAGGTCGGGTGAATATGCGATCCGACATTCCGTGGAGCACCGACACCTGCGGACCCCCTCGGTGACATGTCACTCCCGAGGAGCGCCACGTGTCGCTTGATGACATCATCATCTCAACCTCTGTAAATAAGGGTCTTGAGATTTCATTCACGACGGAACATTTTCAGAACATATTTCACTTTCTCACTCTAGAATTCAGAGAAATATACAGAACCCTGACTCTGGACCTAAGTATCGGACTGTGACTGTCGTCGTGTATTCATTCTGCGTCATCGCCCTCGCAGCACTACCACCCTTATGCTCTGTCTAGGAGGCCCTTGGTCTCTACCCTTGTTCCACCCTTGCTGTGTCCCACATCAACACACTTGGCATCTGACTCGGACTGCATTCCTTGTGGCACCTCCACGTCGACTACAAACCCACTTTTCTTGACATCAAGGACTAAAGTGCTCGAGTCTATGGGAGGCGCCAGGCGAGGATCAACAAGGAAAATGTGAAGATGGCTGCGATTATATTGCAGTCGGAGGCCGCAAAGACGGATCAACTGATCATGTGAATCGGGCTAAAGGAGAAGCCGAAGCTATATTTGCTAACGTGTAGGCGACAGCTAAGAGGATTTCCGCGGTCTCTAGGGCTACTGAACAGAAAGGGGTTGCTGACGCCACGAGATTAAAGATTGCTGAGCATTATTTTGAGAGCTTGGATAAGATTCAGAACAAGGGCAGGTTGGTGATGGTCCCTAGCAGTGCTGCTGCTGCTCCGGCTAGCTTATTTGCTCAATTGGTTACACTCTATGCAAGAAACTGGCTGAAATTGTTGATAAGCAAGACAGAAACGTTTTGCAAGAGGCTGTACTTGAACTCTCTCCATATGCAAGAGCAATTACTGTCTTGTTTTATTCTACTGTTAGGTCGACCATGCTATAGATTGTTTGGTCTGATGGTGCTTGTTATATATCTGAACTCTTCTGAAGGAAGATAGTTCATGGTTTGGTATTTAATTCTATGCTTGTGTGACTCGGATCATTGTTATTGGAATTCTCAGTTTGGCTGAATGATGATACTACACAGGATAACAATGAGAGATTCTATTGCAAACTGCAGTTAATTAGCTACAACAGAGGACATCAGTACATGACTACTCTCGACCACTTCTCTTTGCTAGTAATTTCTTGGCGTTAACTTGTACAGTATTTCTTGACTGATTCTACAAGTTGCCTGTATCTCTAAGATTTGCCCTTGAGTTTTCTTGCCTAGTCAATGACATTTTATCTTGATGGTAATTGCCAGTGACACATTTTCTCCATCAACCCCTCAGCAAAACGGGTGAGGATACGCTCATGAGGATAATGGCTAAGCAGGACTAAAACTAAACAAACAGAACTACAGCACAAATTGACTCCACATGGTCCATATCAGTAATGAAACATAAGAATTCTGATAGCAGGGAATAAATAGTCAGTTGCCTAGCTTGTTACCTTGCCAAATGAAGTCTAGCAGTATCAATTTACTTCTAAGAAATTAAACATATAATAGTGTAGTAGTAATAAGCTTTCCGTACTTGTCTCATGCTGCTCATTTGTGATATCAGATTGAAGTTTACATGCCAGCTAAAAGAGAAAGATACTGCTAGTTTGTCTTAGTTTCACAAAGCTTAAAAAGTCTACCTACTACGTAATTCTTCTTATGGCCTTCAAGAAGAAGCCCATGCCAAGCCAGTCACAATTACAAGCATAATGGACGTGATAATCTGGCTGCAAGTAGTCGTAGGAGAGCCGCTTTTGGCTGGAGAAGGTTTTGGCGGAAGTAAATATTCTTTAACATTGACAGCTAGCTTCATTCCATTGAAGCAATAACCTCCACCCCCGACGAAGTAGTAGGGCCTAGCGTTTGTGAGATTAAACACGTCTCGCCCTCCCCTGGTAATATTTTTTATGAAGTCACGATCGTTGCATTGTTCGTAGTTGGTCTTGTTCACCTCGAACACAGAGTAGTAGCGCTTGTCAAACAAGAACTCTAAGCAATGAGGAGACTAGGGTCAGTGCAACACGATTTTGACATTCAAAAATTACTCGAGAGTGTTTGAACGGAAATAACTTGGTATGCAAAATCAATTCATGCAGTTTACTGCAAAAATGATACTTAGTAAACAATGTGCTTCGAACAGAAGATGATATCCAGGGTACTTAATTGAGCAAGACTAATAGGATTGCATGCAATACAGATTGCGCAGCCATAATCGATCTTCATAGAACTATTATCTTGTATGCAGTCAATTTTTGTATCAAAGAACACTGTCAACACTAGATACCAGTTATCCTAATTCCACATTAACATCGAATAGGGAGTTAAGGATGAAGACTGCCTGAATTAATGGTAATTAAGTGTGCCATTAAATTGTTATTAATTAACCCGTTACAAGTGGGTTCATCTGACGGAAAGAAGAAAAGGTTGGAAGGTTATAGTAACAAGATTTGCCTTCGGTCAAAGAGATCTAATATTTGAAATTTCATGACAGATTATGCAAGGAAAAATAAAGAGGAAAGAGTAAGCAAAAAGAAGAAGAAAAGGTCTAATACACATGATCTAAGGAACTGAGTGAACCAAAAACCTATGTAACTAACTCATTGCCGTCGAATTTTCGGGCACGCACATGCACAACCCACAACAAATTAACAGAGCGGACAAATTTCAAAACTTAGTTCAAGAAAATAAGAGAAATCAAAATCCGCTCTGGAAATCCTTTTCTCTTGCATGATCGCGCTCTGGATTAAGAGATAAATCGGACAGGGTTAACTGCGAAAACGCTACCATCGCAGTCATTGTACGAACATATGGTACCTTAACTTCTCTTGGCCAAAAGATTCACTTAACAAATTAGCAAAACTAAGATGAAACGACGCGAAACAAGAGCGTCTGTTACATGCAGGCACATACCGGAGTCTATGCAGACAGGTAAAAGAAAGAGGGGGGAGATGAGGAGTTACCGAGCCAGTCGCCGGTGAAGAAACGCTTATGACTGGTCCATTGGGTGTAGTTCACATTCTCCGACCAATCAACCTTGTAAAGATGGCCAACTGCGCTTGTTACCATCCCCACCATCATCACCATCAAAGCCACTGCAACACCTCCTTTCCTCGTCAAAACCTCCATCTCTCTCTCTCTCTGCTCTCTCTCTTTCTCTCTAAACACAATGCTACCCTCTTTTATGTACAGTATATTTATGGCGTCGAATCAACTTCGGTAAACGGGCATTAAATAGTGCAACGCAGCATTGGGCAAATATTGCGAAAATCTGATACGGGGGGAGGCTATTTTTGGCAAGATAGTAGCGGTGGCAGCTGTGAGCTACCAGCGTATTATAGTGGTAACAGGCATAACCGGTGCCTCGAGGTTCATGCTGAACTTACGAGTTTGCCAACTGTGGCTGCTGCAGGGTTGCACGAACCTGCCATTTTTGTGCAACATTCGCGTGAGTGAAGGCCAAAATGGGAAGGAGAATACTGTGGCTTAGCTTATCTTTTTTTTTTGAGAGAAAGAGTAGAAATATATACCCAGATATGAAACAGTCGAATATACAAGAGGGAAAGTAGTACCCTTCGTCAGGGCTCTTTCCAAGATACGAAATCTGGCTATAATAAAAACTAATAATAACACTAACTACAAGAATCAAAAACACCACAAGTAGATCAAGCAGCATCCCTGCGTCGGACAGGTTGTGTCTCAGAAACCCACTCCTGACAAAGCCCACCAGATCGCGAGACAAAAGCTGCTAAGGATGACGAAAGCCGGAGAGTACTGGCCTTTCCTTGGGTGGCTAGCACCGAGTGCAAACCCTTGCAGTTAGGTAGAACTGTACACCAAAAAACGGACGAAGTCGAACATTCTTTAATTGCTGTTGTCAACTGCACCAGAAAGGAACAATCAGGAAAGAGGAAAATAATATGGTAGTGTTTTAGCTTTAAAGCCCAACTGAGCGCGATATTTAATGCTGACTGAAATGCATTAAATTCGTCCCTAGCGGTGAGTGTATCAATGGTCGCACCAATTGGGGTCCATGCCCCGTTATACAGAACTAACCCCATTCCAAAGCTGCAGTCAGCGGGTGAGCCTAAAACCGAAATGGAGCAGAAAACAGGGGAAGGTGGCAGCGGACATGCGCAATTCTCTGAAAAATAGATGTAACATAGCGGAGGATAAAAATGTTCGTAGCAGTCAACGAAATCTGATGGGTATTCCCGACCTGAGTCTTGTACATGGTGCCAGCGAGTGTGAAAGGTGGGCGTGCTAAAAATGCAGTGCAGTAAGGAACGAGTCTGTGTGATGATCAGTCCAGCACAAAAAAGTTTGGCAGCGAAAATCGTTGAGTTGCGGCCTAGCCAAATATTCCAAAGGATAACTGCAATGCATACAATTCGGAGTAAGGCGTTGCTGGCAGGAGTAAGGTTTGATAGCACACAATGAGCGAACCAGTGGGTGGCAGAGGTAGTAGGTCGCATGAAGGCGTTGCGACCTAAGAAGAATGTCCAAATGGGCTGAACTTGTTCACAATCAAGAAACAGGTGTTCAGGTGTTTCTGGCTGTGATAAGCATAACGGACATGAGACTTGTACCGGGCAATGGCGTTTAAGAAGTTCAGGCAATAGAGGCAGACGAGCGTGGCTAAATTGCCATAAGAAAAATTTGAGTTTTTCTGGGATCGGAAGTCTCCAAAGTCGAGTCCAAAAGGTTGCGGGCAGCACAGAGGCAGAGGCATGTCGTTTTGACAAAAAACGGTAGACCGCAGCAACCGGGCAGCTGTTGTCTTGACTAAAAGAACCGAATAAGCGGTCTGGCGTGCCTAACGGTAATAAGCAGAGCTGTAGAATGTTAGGGATGAGGGTGTCAGGGAAAGTGTGTAGGAGCTTATCTAAATCCCAGGTGTAAGTATTGGCAATGAACAAGTGAGAGATCATCCAAGAGGTATTAGTGCTAGTACGATATTGCTGTAAGATATTTGGCGGGGCGCAAGGTAGCCACCAATCCATCCATACCGAAATCGATCTCCCATCGCCAATCTGCCATTGCACTCCCTGTTTAAGGATACGTTGCCCAAGAAGAACACTTCGCCAAATCCATGAGCAGGAACGGGGTTGAGTAAGGTGTAGAAATTGGCGCCGAGCAAAATATCGGCCCTTGAGTACCCGAGCCACTAAACTTTGGGGATTGGTCCAAATCTTCCAAGCCTGTTTAGTAAGTAAGGCCTGATTGAAAAGGCGAAAGTCACGAAAACCTAGACCGCCATGCTTTTTCGGTAGACACAGGGAAGGCCACGCTAACCAATGAATAGAGTGTCGCGTAGCCTCGCCTGACCACCAAAACCGGGCCAAAATTTGGTCAAGTTGAGTACAAACAGCCACTGGGAATTTAAACACAGACATATAGTTAACAAGAAGGGAGGAGAGAACTGAAGTAATAAGAGTGGCACGGCCTGCTTTATTCAGTAGAAGTCCAAGCCAATGTGCACAGCGGTCCTGAACCCGTTGCACTAGAGATCGGAAGATTTCCTTTTTAGATTCTGTCACGTCTAGCTGAATACCCAAATATTTCCCAAAAGTCGAGGAAGCGGGAAACTCAAACGCCCGTTCAATAAGAAGTCTTTTTTCAGAGCTTGCATTAGGGCTGATGACAAGAGAAGATTTTGCCCAATTAATGCATTGGCCAGAAAGCTGACAATAGGTTTGTAAGATCATTTTAACGGCCTCAATGTTACGCAGAGCTTCTTTAGAAAGTCGCATGAAGATAAAGATATCGTCAGCATATAGAAGATGAGAGACGGATGGTGAGTATTTCCCAGCTTTGATGCCTTGAAACAAGCCCTCGCGTTCTCCGCGGAGAAGGCTGACAGAGAGGATCTCCGCACAGAGAAGGAAAAGGTACGGTGAGAGGGGGTCCCCCTGCCGAATACCCTGAGTGGGGTCGAAAAAGGATGTAGGTGCCCCATTAACCAAAATAGCATAGGAGACTGAGGAAATACATTGGAGGATCAGCTGAACCCAGTTAGAAGGAAATTGAAGGGCCAAAAGGACTTCTCTTACAAATTCCCATCGAACCCGATCAAACGCTTTGCTCAAGTCTAATTTGAGGGCAATTAAGACAACCCCGCCTTTGTTGCGTTTTCGAACACAGTCAGTGAGTTCTTGCGCAAGAAGGACATTATCAGAGAGACATCGATCAGCTAGAAAAGCATTCTGAAAGGGAGAAATCAACTCCGGCATTATAGGTTTCAATCTATTGACAAGCACCTTGGAAATGATTTTGTAAACTCCGGTACAAAGACTGATAGGTCGATAGTCCGCAGGTGATTCAGGTGCCTTGATTTTCGGGATCAGTGCAAGGTATGTTCGGTTGACCTCCCGTAAAAGGTGTTTGGAGTTAAGGAAGGATAGTACACCCGAAGTGACTAACGGTCCCATAATGTCCCAACATTTCTTAAAGACCATCCCAGGGTATCCATCTGGCCCAGGTGCCTTAAGATCTCCAATTAGAAAAGTTGCACGTTTCACTTCCGCCGGAGTAAAAGGTTGTTGGAGGTGACTAACATGACTCTGGGATAAGGTCGGAAGTGGTAAGTGAGACACATAGTCTCGAATCTGAAGGCATAGGGTCGGGTTTGGAGGGGGCGGGGCAAGGAGGTTAGAAAAATACTCAACCAGGGAGGAACGAAGACCAGATTCGTCTGAGATCACAGCACCAGAGGCAGTCGTGATGGAAGAAATAAAGTTCTGATTCCTACGGATAACAGTTGAGGCATGAAAAAGTTTTGTGTTGCGGTCAGCCACCTCTAACCAGGTAATTTTGGAGCGTTGAGCCCAGAAAATTTCTTCACATTTCAGCAGGAAGTCCAACCGGTGGCGTAGAGAGGATTCAATCAGATTGCAAGATACCGACCTTGGCATCTGAGACTGATTGTCGACAAGCAACTGGTGAACCGTCTTAATTTGTGCGTCAAGATGTCCAAGATTAGCTGAGCTCCAGACACGAACAGATTGAAGAACTTGGTCCAGCTTACGCATAAGCTGGAACAAGGGCGAGCCCGTTATACAGTAGGACCATTGAGCTCGAATGAAAGATAGGCAGAGCGGCGAGGCTAACCACATGGCCTCAAATCTAGAAGGGTAAGGAAAAGCGGTACGAGAGGCTACCGTGCTGCATAAAATGGGAGCATGGTCGGAACGCTGAATTGCCAAGTTTCGGGCTAGAGCCGAGGGATGAAGAACAACCCAGGTTGATGAAGCAAGCACTCTGTCTAATTTTTCATAAACAAAGCCGTGAGTTGGTGAACCTCGTACCCAAGTGTAGATAGGTCCTTCCCAACGTATATCAGAAAACCCAAACTGAGCTAAAAATTCACGAAAAGCCGAACTACCCGAAGGTATGGCGGTGCCGCCACTGGATTTTTCAGAGGAGTCTAACACCTGGTTGAAATCACCACACAAGCAGATGGGAACAGGGAAAGGCTGTAGAAGAGTGGCAATTGAACGCCAAGTCATTGCCCTTAGCGGAACCTGAGGGTGTCCGTAGATAAAACCATACATCTCCATTTCCCCGGCTAGGTTAACTAAGGAAGATAGGATACAGTTCACGCTAACATGGTGAATTGATAAGGAGATCGAGCCTAGCCAACCAAGCCAAAGCCCGCCACTACGACCGATAGGGTCCGATCCCACAAAACAAGAAAACCCGAATTTAAGAAATTTAGAAGCAACCAACTTATAACTAGCCTTAGTTTCCATAAGAAAAATAATATCAGGTTTGTACAGCTTGATCAGACGAATCGCTGTACGAACTGTGGCGGTCTGACCGATACCCCCACAGTTCCAGCTGAGGATCATCATGGACCCCGTGGTTGGTAAGGCCCAACCACCAAAGCCAAGCGAAGACCAACGGCACACACCAAGTGTCGCACAAACCAAATACGCCAAAAAGGATTGACACTCATAATTCTGGCACTTTGCGAGCCAAGACAAAGAATCATCACCCAAGTCCAGAATTTAGAGAACCCATCACCCCGCAAAATATAATCAATGAATAGATTACTGAGCACTAAAATACGAGGCAGATAATAAGAGCAATGACGTGTATGCGTACCCGGAGGCTCGTCCGCAGTCTGTACGGCCAGTATGCGAAGTCGCTTGAAGCGCTGCGTAGGATCTGTTTCTGGCGCGCGGGATGTCCGCTTCTGCTGGCTGGTGCCGGACGATGTTGAGGAAGTGCTCGATGATACACCAGGGTGAAGTATATTCTGAGTAGAGGGCGAAGGTTTCAGTTTCTTAGAGTGAACCCGGAGCTCCGAAGAAAGGTTCAACGTCTCATGTGAGCGTTTACGGGAACTGGTAGATGAGACATGAGACGAGTCAGACGAATCAGACAAGAAGGTATCCCATCCCATTTGGCGCCGAAAACTAAGAGGATCTATAACTGTGCTGCGGAGGATGAGAGCTTGGGTGGTAACGATAGCTGGTGTTGAATCCTCTTCCATAACGGAGTCCTCAGACGAAGAGCTTAAATGGAGTGAAAATACCGGTGAAAGACAGGTACGTCCAACGGCCTTAACAAGCGAGTCAACGTCCAAAGAGGATGATTCAGTGGCAAATTCAGCCAATGGTCCAAGCTCCGTATTAGCGTTGTCTAAATCCGAGAGCGTAGAGTCTTGAAGCCCACCATGATTATTTGTAGTAAAGGTACTATATTGATCAAGTAGCCCACATCCAGTTGAAATAAATTCATGAAATGCAGGAGTGTGCAATGTGAGCTCCTGTGCATTTGGGCTATTAGGCTGTCCCACGTAAAGAGGCCCAGCTGCAGGATCCGAAATACAAACTCCAAGCTCACGTGCAGATGGGCCAAATATGAAATCTGCCCACATGCGTCCAAGTCCAGTATCCAGCTGAAGGTGGAGCTCTTCTGCCTTATCCTTGAAGATGCCAGCCGCCATTTTTGAAGCCAAAAAATTAAACGGGTTCCACGCAGCATGAGGCGAAGGATCCGAGATTGCGTTGGCAGTTGCAAGGTCAACGTGGTCACGTGAGAAGATGCTTTCGGGATCAGCGTTGCCACGTCGAGCAGGCATGGCCATAGCATCGGACGGCGGCGACATTCCCGGCTGGATTTCCGGCGAAGCTGCCGGAATAAGCGGATTGACCAATTCCGGCGATCCCAGCTGTGCTGGCCGTAAAGATGTAGTGTCTGGTAAGGCGCGTTGCTGGGTATGAGATGCGGCAGGCAAGGTGTCTCTAGTCCCGTTACTGTCGCATGAATGGTAACTGCCCGTTGAGGAAGAAGACGGCGACAAGGACGAACCAAGAAAACGGGAGCCCGAAAGAGGATTGGAGGAACTGAGAAGGCTAGAGTTGATGCTTACAGTGCCCGACAAACCTTGCGCAGACGCCGCTTGATCCGCTTGTTCGATTAGGTGTTCCAAATCATCGGTGAAACGTATCCGACTAGTTCGATTGCGATTGGTATTTGTGAAGGCACGGAGTCGGGGCGTGAACAACGGGCGAGCATTTTGGTAGAACAGATGAGCATCAGTTGGAGAAGAGTAACGTCCCAAGACTGCTTCCACCATTCGCCGAGCTGAGGGAAGAGCAAGCGAGCAATCGATGTTGGAATGACCAATAACGCCACAGTTATAGCAGATGCGGAATACTCGTTCATAGGACGCCCACACCCAGTTACAGTGCTCAACAACAGTAGGCAAGAACACTCCCGCCACAAGGGGGTCTGTAACCCGAACCCGGACATGAATACGGAAGTAATCACGACGTTGTTGACGTCGAGTGGACCAATCGATGGAGAGCACCTCACCAAAATACCTGCCTAAGGTTGTGGCCGCTTCATAGAAGAAATATTCTGCAGGAATGTCGTGTAGCCGAACCCACAAGTCGACAGTAGAGAAATCAAGGCGAGGTACACAGGAAAACGGAAACCAACGCACAAGCTGTAGTAAAGAGCCTTGAATATTCCAGGGACCTTCGGCTAGAAGCAACTCTAAGTCCTCTGAGGTTGTAAAATGAAAGGCAAAAAGGTCTCCTACGGCTTCCACTTCGACAGCACCTAACAAATCCCAGTGATGGTTAATCACCGCTTGGATGAGCTGTACAGAGAAGACCCTCGAGTCCACAAATCGGCCCATTAAAGTTTGGGTCCATCGAGAGGTTTGAGACGCAAGCAGAAGACCATCTACCTCAGCCATGTAACCGCATCGTTCAAGAGCCAAAGGCGCCTCCTCGTTAGAGGAGGCGACACTGGATGAAGCCAGTTGGTTTTTATAGGAGGGAAGAAGGGGAAAGGCAAGGGATAGATGTTAAGGTATGGAAGATATAGGGGAGAAAATGCTGGAGAAGAGCAAACCCAGTCAGCTGCCAAGATACACAGGGAACTACTTCAGCAAACAGGGACACAGTGCTACAGATTCATCTTCGCAAAGGTCATCCGGCGAGAGATCATGGCAAGGAGTGCCGGGCAGCTGCTGTTCGGCATGGGCGGTTGATAGAGACAACAGAGTCTTCTAGGGCTCTCAAAGCGAAGAGCTTTTTGCTTACCTCTATCTGGCTTAGCTTATCTATGCATGTAATTAATATGCTGCGACAGCCAAATAAAATTTAAGTACCGGGACAGGCGAAACAGCATGGGTGTTGTTAGTCGCTAAAAACTGTTGCGACAAACATTGTATAAAAAGTTGTCACTGTAAATTGAATATGGCAGAGGATCTCGATTGCTGTAATGATAGCGATTGTGTTGATGATCTTGAATCACTAGATCTTATTGCGGTATTGCTCCCAATGATGCTACGGTGGCTAGTTAAACGTTTGCTTATAGTATCGTGGTTAATTTTTTGTAAATGAAAAGCGTCGCCGGATTTAAATTAGCACAACTAAAAATGCGAGTAGATCAAGGAATTTCTTTTATATACAATATATAGGTTGCTCTGACAAAGTTTATGGTGAACCTATATCGGTTCCTAAACTTAAGTCAAGCCAGTTTAAAAAAGCTTTTAAAACAAGTAAATTAGTGCTTGCGCAAAAACGAAATGATCAAATCCATGAAATCCAATAAGTGTAATTTATGGTTAGTTTTAAAGATAGTTAGGTCGAGATAAAACCGCTCATTTCAAAGTAAAATTTTTGGCTACATTGTGAGTTGAGTTGTAAGAAGAGTCAATAACTCCCACATACAGTAGCGCATAATATAACGGTTACATATGTTTAGAAATTTTTACTTAGTGATGCTAAAAATTGCTATTAAGAATTATCGTTAAATGTATTCTTCACAATATCATTATCATAATTAGTGACTACTAATGGTCATTATATACAAATCTCGTAGGCTCTTTCTATAATTCGAGTCACTGTCAACCTTTATCCCGTTTTAAATATCAATGGCATTAAGCTTCTCACAAGAAGTGTTTTGACTTCCAAATGAAAAGACACGTAAAAATCACCAAAAATAAAGAAGAAAAGAAGGAATTTTTGAAATCATACTTGTTGGTAAGCTCCAATATTTTATTAAGACCTTTCTGCCCTATATATGCCCCTGACAAAAGTAATCGAAATCCATTATACTCATTGCAAGGCATTGATCACCCCTTTTGGTGGATTACAAGAATTTATAAGTTTATGAATTTCCACATATTTACATTTTTTTATGCGCTTTAACAAAAGTTGTATTTATTTATTAAACTTATAGTTCATATATAGTCGGCGACAAACGCCACGTAGCCAGAAGGTTCCCCCAATCAGGTTTGGGCCTTCTTCGGTCCAAAAACTTTACAGTACTTTATGGGCCGTCCGTCTGGCACGTTACCTAGATAGGTTCCTTCAACATTTTCTTCCGCAACTGCAAGCAAAAAAAAGCCCAAATGATTCTAAGTGCTTAACAACCAACAATTCCTTATCATAAAATAAAGTTTCGACCAAAAAAAGATTCATATGTTTCGTTTTATGTACTTTTTTTTTTTTTTAGGTGTATTAGTTCATGAGAAGGGCAAAAACCAATTGACGTATGGCTGAAATTGTTGAAAATTTTTCATTTTAATTTCACCCAAGAAAACTTAAGTACTAGGATTATTAAACCTGATGTCTAACTAAAAAGCATGTTCAAGAGTTAGAGAAGCCCACCCGGTATAAGAATCAATCTCAAACCCCATGTATTGTGCATGTGGGACTTGATACCCGCCCTTACGCGAAGCGTGAGAATAACAAGTGCTTCTCTTGAATAAGAGGTGGTCCCGTTTGAATCAAATAAGGCGGCAATGTCTAACTCTGATACCATGTTGAACCTGGTGACCAACTAAAAAGTATGCTCAAGAGTTGGAGAAATCCACCAAGTATAAGAACTAATCTCAAACTTTCGATGTGGGACTTGACAATGATGACATTTGTCCTAATTCAAAATTAATAATTTTATCGAGGAAAAAAGATATACGCTAAATTAAAAAAGACAAAACACTAGATCATATATTTCGCTCTGGGACTTTGGTGTATAGAAACAAAGTTTTGATCCACAATCACAACAAAAAGAAATACACATACAATCTATAACTTTTTGGGTCAATTGCGCTAGGCACCCTCAAGTTATCACTGTATAGCGTTCTGCACCACAAACTTTTTTTTAGCTACCTTACACCCCAAACTTGCAAAAGTTTGGCGATCATCACCCCCCGTCAATTTTCCGGGCAACAGCCTCGCCGGAGAAGTAATCTACCTCAAACCAATGGGGCATTTTTGACACATTCCCCTTTTTGTGACAGCCATCTTCATCTTCATCTTCATCTTCATCTTCTACCTTCCATCTTCACCAACACCATCACTACCAATATGCAGCCCACTTCCACCTCCATGCCCACCACCACGACCTCCACCAATCACCAAACCCGCCGTGACCTCCTCTCTCAACTATCATCGCCACCTTTGATTGGAATACCGCCGCCACCTTAGCCACCGTTACAGAAACCCGTCACAAAAACCCACCACAACCATCAATTTTTGTTCTAGATCCCACCACAACCATCAATTTTTGTTCTAGATCCCACCACAACCATCAATTTCTATCATACACGAAGCCTAGAACCCTTCTTCCTCAATTTGATCACAATAAACCCTAAATCCCCAATTTTGACCTGATATTCCAAAAATACCCTCCTGAGTTCAGCCATTTGCCTGAATTTTGGTCGGAGGTGATCGGTGCCACACTTATGAAAGTTTGGTCGGAATATGGTCCATTATACTCATTGCAAGGCGTTGATCACCCCTTTTGGTGGATTACAAGAATTTATAAGTTTATGAATTTCCACATATTTACATTTTTTTATGCGCTTTAACAAAAGTTGTATTTATTTATTAAACTTATAGTTCATATATAGTCGGCGACAAACGCCACGTAGCCAGAAGGTTCCCCCAATCAGGTTTGGGCCTTCTTCGGTCCAAAAACTTTACAGTACTTTATGGGCCGTCCGTCTGGCACGTTACCTAGATAGGTTCCTTCAACATTTTCTTCCGCAACTGCAAGCAAAAAAAAGCCCAAATGATTCTAAGTGCTTAACAACCAACAATTCCTTATCATAAAATAAAGTTTCGACCAAAAAAAGATTCATATGTTTCGTTTTATGTATTATTTTTTTGGTGTATTAGTTCGTGAGAAGGGGGCTGAAATTGTTGAAAAATTTTCGAAATGTTTTTCATTTTAATTTCACCCAAGAAAACTTAAGTACTAGGATTATTAAACCTGATGTCTAACTAAAAAGCATGTTCAAGAGTTAGAGAAGCCCACCCGGTATAAGAATCAATCTCAAACCCCATGTATTGTGCATGTGGGACTTGATACCCGCCCTTACGCGAAGCGTGAGAATAACAAGTGCTTCTCTTGAATAAGAGGTGGTCCCGTTTGAATCAAATAAGGCGGCAATGTCTAACTCTGATACCATGTTGAACCTGGTGACCAACTAAAAAGTATGCTCAAGAGTTGGAGAAATCCACCAAGTATAAGAACTAATCTCAAACTTTCGATGTGGGACTTGACAATGATGACATTTGTCCTAATTCAAAATTAATAATTTTATCGAGGAAAAAAGATATACGCTAAATTAAAAAAGACAAAACACTAGATCATATATTTCGCTCTGGGACTTTGGTGTATAGAAACAAAGTTTTGATCCACAATCACAACAAAAAGAAATACACATACAATCTATAACTTTTTTTTCTTGATTCAACCAGACAATACATTGAAGGTGACTCGTCTAGTACCAGTTGTTGGGGTCAACTTAAATGACATCTTCTGCCATGACCCGCTTCATCAGCAGTTTTCATAAATCTATCTATCTATTAAACCATTTGATATTTTCTCCTCTTTGAAGGGTGTCTTCCCTAAAAATTGGGTCAAAGTCAGACGATCAGCCTTGCAAATGATAAATCTGCAATTCGTGTATCACACTAAGAATGTGTTTGGATATGGAATTTTGAAATACTGGCTATTTCTAAATACCCTCATATCGAAATTTCTTGATTTACAAATTCTATCATTTTGAAATATCTTGTTTGGAAGAAAGGAAGCAAAATGTTGTTAAAAAAAGTGGGAGGCAAGATTCCTAAAAAATAGGGAACTAGTTATTGTGGGTTTGTAACTGGTTGGTGTGGATTTGACAAATAACTGGTTCAGACTAGTGATTTGAACCCCAAATCCACAGTTCAAATCACTTCGAAATTTCAAAAATTTCCTTTTGAACTATCCAAACAAGATATTTTGTTCAAGAGATTTACAAATACCCTACCAAAGTCAAATTCCCAGTTCAAATCCTATATCCAAACACACCCTAGGGGAATGTCTATTTACACGTTCACAAATTCTTATTCATACCGCATCATCGACCACCGAAATAGTGTAGTGGTTTGTCTCTAATTCTCCTTTTAGCAACAGACGAAGGTTCAAAAAATTGATAATATAATATTGAAATGAACGTTCCTTTAACTTTTGAAATAAGTACAACTCGAATACAAGTATATTCTTTGCTTATAAGCATTATAATTTTGGAAATCGTGGCCAATTTTGTTATTCTGATACATTTTCAAGTAACCATAAATAATGTTTTTCGCAAAAAACTATTGTAAAACTATCTCCCAAAATTGGAAACATTAATACTACTCCTTCCATCCCAAAAAATATTAGTTATATTTTCTTTTTGAATTATTCCAAAAAAATTGTTCACTTTCTTCCCAAAATAAGAAAGATTCGGTAGTGTTTTTTCATGTTTACCATTCTTAAACTCTTTTATTTTATTTTTCTATACACTTTTAATACTTCACCAACTCATTTTCTCTCTCATAACACACTTCTTCATCCCCTCTCTCTTGGAGTCGAATGAGAAGTTCATTACGTGTGACTCATATCTTAAAGAAGCTTACAAATCAAACATGATCAAATAATTTGAGACGGAAAGAGTATTATTTAATTTATTGAAAGCACGCTTACGATAAAACAGCTTTTGAACGCCCTTTTGTATTCTTAATTCATTCTATAGAATCATGTCCAAAATAACTTTGAAAAGGTCATTGTAGGAAAGGAAATTGGAAATGCTCAGTGGACTTCTTTACCTCTTGCCATTGGATTTCTTCTTAAAATCGGTAACAATGGCTGTAAGAGGAAATTAGCATGTGAGCGGTTGAAAATGAAAAAGGAACCCTTTTCAAGCCAGACTGTCCATGTGTAAAGAGGACCCCCTAATGTTTAATATACACTATCTCAAGACCAAATCCATGAGCTTTTCAGAGGAAACACAATTCTTCCTCCCCCCCACACCTCCCATGCCAGTGTTAAAATATGGTTTCCTTCCGACACAAACGACTAGTTAGACATTGATAACACGGCATGATCACATGGTCCAAGGGCCCAATGCAATCCATAACTAGCGGAAGAATCAAACTCAAACCCAAGCAGCACGCTGCATTTCCGTAGTTAATCATTTCTTTGAACTGTTCTAGTCCGCACATGATCACCAGATTTCAAACCCTCCACTAAAATGGCTCCCATAGTAGACAGTTTACAGGTTCAACTATGATGGAACAACACCCAAAATTGGATGATCGGAGTTGAGCGGAACAACATCCCTTCCGGTTCTTGTACTCCAATCGTGAACTGGATGATCGGAGTTGCATGCCTCGTAGTCCGTCTTGTTCACTTCCAGCACGTTCATCTGGTTCCTGTCATGCACCAAGTCTGGAAGGAGAAGGGAAAGTCGCTTAAAAGATGTAGATGGTCTGCCAGCCTTGCGCTTTGGTTAGAAGGTATTGACACTCTAGCTTAGGACCTTGGACCAACTATCAACACGCATACATGTAACAACTTCCACATGGCACAGAGACCAGGTTTGCAGATATATATTCTCATAAGAAAGCAAGCAGATCGACAATCACGGGGTACATGCCAATATTAGCTAGTCCCACAGAAGAGGAAAAAAGAATAGTGGTTGATTAATTTGATGAACATCATCAACCATCAAGCAAACATCATTATCTGCCGACAGCAGCTATAATCAAATGGTAAGGAGTGTCTTAGCGATTGTCCGTAATTGCCTAGGTATAAGTTATGAAAGTGACCCATAACTATTCTTTAGAAGTTGTACTGATATTTAATACTCTTAACTATTTTCCAGGGATGCACCACACTAGCAAGCATACAAAGCTCAAATCTGTAATAGGAAGCTAGTAATTGCATAGTTGAACAATTGTAACCGGTATAGTGAATGTTGGTTAGGTAGGAAATTAAGATCATGGTTTACCACTTCTGATATATTTAATCAAAACGAAGACGTTTCTAAAGTTGGCATTATCTTGTAACAGTGATGCAGATTACCAAACAACACTTCTTCTAATGCACACAAATACAGAATAATCAGAAGAGGAACTCAAGGACAGCGTATCACAACGATCTTCTCAGCAACAGGAACTTGAGCAAGCTGCTGCTTTTATTCAACAAGTGTAGCTAGGATTTGTCTGTCTTGAGTTCATGTTATGCAGGTCGGATGCAGCACGAGGGTCCTAAAGAGGCCAACAAATTTAACAATCCAATTCAAAGGGACCACCCAGTGGCCGCATTAATGTTGCTCAACAACAGCCCCAACCCCTGGATCCAGATCCCTTACTGTGGCTAGGGTTACAGCAGGCATGTTGTAGCCCCAGTCCCAGCCGTTGGATCGAATTAGATGGGAAGATACGGTCTAGATGAGGCCATGTCAGCCAATATTTAATCCCCCTTAAACATTGCTTTCTCTCTCCACAATCAGACTCTCTCTCTCTCTCCAATTTCATCGACTCATCCACACCCTTTACTTCCGGCGATGGTACGTCCCCTTTCCGGTGACGACTCCTCGGTGCCTCCACTTTCCGGCGAAGACACGGCGACGGCACATTAACCTTACGGCAATCCCGATCCAGATCTAGATCCAATTTTCTCTCTCCAAACCAAGCGTCTTTCTCCCTCTCCGATTCCATCTAACGGCAGAGACGACACCTCTACCTCCTCCACTTTTTGGCAAAGATGACGATGAATAAGAGGGGAGAAGATTGATTAGGAAGAGCTGCTCAACTCGTGGGTTTCACCATCAACCAGATGGTTTCATAGGTGATGAATCTGAAGGTTATATATTAAAATTTTTGGGAAGTCCTCTATGTTATAGAGAGGAAACTTTGTAATATCACTTGAGATTGTCTTTAAAGAAAAGATCTTGTTGTCTATGTTACGGATCTGAGTTATTTAGTTACATTTTTTGCTTTATTTTCATGGTTGATTCCTTAATTGGATCCTGTAAATATGGAATTTAAATTGCATTTTTTCGTGAATGATGAGGAGAGAGAAGGAGTGAGATCGGAGGAGAAAGAGGGATGTGCCGTCACGGCGTCGCCAACAGGTGGAGTCGTCGTCGCCATCGCCTGGAGGTGGAAGCGTCGTCGCCGAAAGGTGGAGGATGCTCGGCCGTGGGTAGATAAGATTGGAGAAAGACGAGTGTTTTTGGTTTGGGTCGGTAGAGGATAAAGAGTACTGACGTGGCTGGATCGGAGCCGTTCCCTCCATCTAAACTCGATCCGACGGCTGTGATTGGGTTACAGCATGCCTGCTGTAACCCTAGCCACAACAGGGGATCCGGATCCCCAACCCCCTCACCACACACACAGACCCACAACCCAAATACCCACATTTTGTTAGTGAGGTTCTTATGGGCGTTAAACGATGAACCAGTATCAAGAGCACAGAGCGTGCTCTTCCTGACACCCATTCAACTACCAATCATGAGTCAACAGCGTGGTTTCTCTAACACAAAATCAAAGATTGTGACATATAGAAGCATCACATGTCACCAAGTCAAAGTCGGTTGCTTGTACGTCAGCTGACAGGGGTTGTCCTACCTTAACCAGAGATTTTGGATTCAAGTCCTAGAAATGCAGCTACGTTAAAACTTGGTAGTGAAAGCTTTGCCGTCCATGTGGTCCTGCCCGGCTCAAACCAGAATTAGTCGGCTCCCAATGTAGTGTCCGGATCCCGGGTGATCTAACAAAAAACAAAAATAAAAGTTGGTTGCTTGTAGACTTTAATACAGTTGAGCTTTAATCCGTGATTTCAACCAAATATGAGAAGTATCTTTAAGAAAAGCAAACATATTTAACATAACCATGACACCAACAGAAGTAATAGGATAAAAGAGACAGCTAAGAAAAGTGAAGTCAAACACTGATGTCAAGAAAGTGGGTTCGCAGTTGTCGTGGAAGAGCCTCAAAGGAATGCAGCCCGAATTAGACACCAAGTATGCTGATGTGGGACACATCAATGATGGAGTAAGGGCAGAGATCAAGAGCTTCCCAAACAGACACTGAGGAGTGACAGTGCTGCGAGGGCGATGGCGCGTGATGAATACATGACAACAGTCCTAGTCTGATGCTTAGGTACAAAGTCAAGTATGTTTCTCTCTCTAGAATCCTAAAGTTAGAAAGTGAATGTGAGAATGAAAGTCTGAAAAATGTCTCTCTTCCAAACGAATTCTCAAGGCTCTTATTTATAGAGGTTGAGATGATGATATCATAAATCGACATGTGGCGCTCTCTGAGAGTGACACGTCACGGGGGGCCACAGGTGTCATTACTCCACGGACTGTCGGATCGCATATTCACCCGGCTTACCCCGTACAGCATCGCTCTGTCTGTCTGGAAAGATTAACTCACACAGCACCGAGGTGACCAGAGATTCCCCTTGATCTAGCCACCAGTGCAGAGCCTTTGCAGAGTCCCACAGGGCGTCGAGAAACACTGATGACCTGGCAGCGGTGGAGAAGATCTGACGCCTAATTGCTAGGCGGATTAGGCGCGATGCTCTCCGGAGACCTGCTCCCGTTTCGAAGTGACCTGGGAGTCATAGTCCCTAAGGGTGCCGATGAAAGCCCCCAGTGTCGGAGCACGTAAGCTAGTCACACAGACACCCTGGCGGAGATAATGTCCTGGAGGAGTCGCCTATCCTGCGGGTGAGTCCTCGTGCTGGAGCACTCGGAGGGCGCCAAGGCCAACTGCTTGGAGTTGCCCACATAATGCAGCAGACAAAGAATGAGCAAATGAATAAAAAGTGACCCAGAAAAAAAAAAGAGCTAATAAACATAGACATAAGAGTGCACATTGTGAACAAAGCTTACCGAGCAAGTCGCCGACGTAGAAGTGTTTGTCTCGGGCCCAAACAGTATAATTAACGTTTGAAGTCCAGCCCATGTTACTCCCGACAATGAACCGGGTTGAAGTCACTTCCGGCAGCATCACCAGTAAAACAGCGCGAGTGAGCATCGCCGTCGGCAAGGCAATGCCTCTCCTTGTCAATCTCATCTATATCCCTCTCTCTCTCTCTCTCTCTCTCTCTCTCTCTCCAGCGAAAGTATGTCACTATCTCTCTAGATTTGTTTCGCCTAGGTTTCTAATATTTATTTATATTATTATTATTTATATTATATATACAGCTCTTTTATGCATGTCAGCCACGTGGCCCCATGTTAGTTGATCTAACCACTTGCGGTGATTTATAGTTGACAAAAACTGGCAACAAATTGTTCAATTCAGTTTCACCCCACACTCGTGTTCACTTTCTTTGCTTCCATAAAGTTTGTCCCCTTATAGTTTGGTTAAATTGTAAATAACCCTCTTTATAACAAATAAAATTTCGATATGTTAATTGGGACATTACAAATTCTGAGATTTGTAATTTGAATAAAAAAATTTGTGCCTCTCATGTGCCACCCTTTCTTCTCGATGGCAAAATTGGAATCACAATGAAAAAATAACATCAGGTAGAGAAATCAGGTTTACAAAATTAAAGTTGTCACCCGTTACTACCAAACACACCACAAAGATCACGCGACATAAACCCACCTTTCCGACCATAATTGTCAGTTTGTCACCCCCAATTATGGACCAACCATGAGCGTCACATCCAACTGCTACCCGTCATGGTGAAAGAGCTTATGCACTTGGGGAGGACAACTCTTCCTACAAAATGTGTGAGCATTCTCTTTAATTTTAGGTCTACAAAGGAATGTGAGCATTTTTTATTTTTTTTTGTCGAAAACGGAACTTACATTAATCTAAAGCACAAAGTACAACCTAAAGAGCACAAATAAATGTTTGACTCTAGAAATAGAGTACCAAAAGGTACAAACAAAAAGAGTACAAGTAGAAGCTTGACCCAGTAAAACAAACTGGCCAACATCATCTTGACAGAAATCTAATTATATATATATATATATATATATATATATATATATATATATATATATATATATATGAAAGTCGAAGTTGAGAGAATATTGTCCAGTCATCGCGTACTTTGACACTCTTAGTTCGCCATATGGGCTTTTCTATTTTAAATTGTTAAGATATTTTAAATTTACTTACATTTGTAATAATGATTTGGATTTAGTCTCTCTCTCTCTCTCTCTCTCTCTCTCTCATTTGGATTCTTTCTTTTCATTTGAAATTCAACCAATTATATATATTTTAACTTCTATGTCAACATGTCCCACTAAAAAAAATTATTTATATCTTTACAATTCCATTAATTAGATTTTGACAAAAGTAATTCTCTATATATTCCTTTTTAATTTTAATTTTTTTATTATTTAGGAAAACACAATATTCTCCATCAGTTTTTTCTCTTAAATCACCCTAATCTCCTTTCTTTTGTTTAATTACAAGTTTTATATATAGTTTATGCTCCCATTTTTTCAATCATTTATTATGTATTGTTACTATTTTCTTGGTGGTCTTAAGTAATACAATCTCAACACACAAGTTATTATTGTTAGTATTATCACTGCAATTGCTAATATTTAGGAGATACTACTTCTATTATTTCATACACTATTTTTTATCTTCATTTGTCATTAAAAACGAATAATTATTACTCAAGTTTATTTATAACGATAAAAATTGGTATGAGAACTTCTTTAAAAAGGTAAAAATAATTTTTTGATTATCTTATTGTCACTACCAATATTGTAATTGTTATTAAGCATAGAAATACGAGATTTCTCAATAAGTATTTTGATAGTTTTTCCCGTGTGCAACGCACGAGATTAAAACTAGTTGGAAAGGATAAGTATTACCATCGTTGAATTTACAAAATTCAGATCAAATGGTAACATATTGGAAGAGCTGTATCGAGGCATCAATTCCAAGGGCCGCTTGAAGTGGCAGTTTAGATTACTGTCGCGGTTGTCTTCGGATCCAAGGGAGGTGGAGCGATTTCCCAAGGCCGGATCTGATTGATCCGAAGCTCGAAGGAAGTCGGAATCCTCCATCTCGTGTAGATCTGTCATCTTCCAGCCACAATCCCGTCATATCGGACCCGCGTCAGATGAGTCGACCCAAACTAACCGGATCAAAAGTCCGGCAACCATGACGGATCTGGAAAAAACTTTCAGGTGGGTAACGAGTGGAAGGGAGTATGTGTGTGGGTGAAGGGCTCGTGATCGGTGGGTGGGGGTGGAGATCGGGGGGTGGAGGATGGGGGAGGCGAATGGCGGCACAGGTGGGTTGCCGAGAAAGAGGGAACAAAAGATGCGAGCAAAAGGAACAAGAGAAGAGGGAGTACCAAGGTGAGGGCCTCCCCTTCCATCCTTACAGCCATGGAAGCCGAAGGAGGAAGGGGCGGCAGCTTGGTCCACCGGAGAAGAAGGCTGGGTTTTCTTTCTTTGGGTTTGGAGCTCTGAACTTAGAACTGCATTGATGTGTCTTTTTCCAATTTTTCTTTGTTACTTTGTGCTTGAGCACTCCTAAGGAATGTGAGCATTTGAAAATGAAAAAGGAACCCTTTTCAAGCCAGACTGTCCATGTGTAACGAGGACCCCCTAATGTTTAATATACACTATCTCAAGACCAAATCCATGAGCTTTTCAGAGGAAACACAATTCTTCCTCCCCCCGCCTCCCATACCAGTGTGAAAAGATGGGTTCCTTCTGACTCTATGACTGGTTAACACGGCATAATCACATGGTCGAAGGGCCCAATGCAATCCATAACTAGCGGAAGACTCAAACTCAAACCCAAGCAGCACGCTGCATTCCCACATTAAATCATTTCTTTAAACTGTTTTAGTCAACACATAATCACCACCCTCTACTAAAATGGCTCCCAAAGTAGACAGTTTTCAGGTCAAACTATGATGGAATAACACCCAAAAAGCAGAAAACGTAAAATACAGCTCAAATTTCTTTCACAACTCCGTTAAGCAACTGATTAAAGACGATGCATAGGCAGAGATTTTCCAGACCTATGTGGCTATAAGAAGAGAAGAAACGAGTCCCATACTGCAGCGACGGCGAAAAGAGCTGGTATGATGATCTGGCTCCTGAAGGTGAATCTTGAAGAGCCGCTCTTTTCTTTTATCTTGGAAGCTGATGGTGGGGGTGGTAGGTCTTCAACGAGGACAGCCAATTTCATGCCTCCATAACAGAATCCTTTGCTGCTAATAAAATAATAATGTCTGGTGACGTTGAGTGGAACAACATCCCTTCCGGCTCCTGTAGTATAATTGTGCAATGGATGATCGGAGTTGCATGTCTCGTAGTTTGTCTTGTTCACTTCCAGCACGTCCATCTGGTTCCTATCATACACAAAGACTGGAAGGAGAAGGGAAAGCCGCTTAAAAGATGTAGATGGTTTGCCAGCGCTTTGGTCAGAAGGTATTGAAACTCTAGTTTAGGACCTTGGACCAACTATCAACACGCATACATTTAACAACTTGCACATCGCACAAAGACCAGGTTTTGCAAACATTTACACATCTCTAAGCTACACCCATAACCATTCTTCAGAAGTTCTACTGATACTTAATACTATTTTCCAGAGATACACAAACTAGCAAGCATGCAGAGCTCAAATCTATAATAGGAAGCTATTAATAGCATAATCGAACAATTATTACTGATATAGTCAATGTTGGTTAGGTAGGAAATTAAGATCATGGTTTACTTCTTCTGATATATTTAATCAAAGTGCGGACATTTCCAGAGTTGGCATTACCTTGTGACAGTGATGCAGATTACCAAACAACACTTCTAATGTACACAAATACAGAATAATCAGAAGAGGAACTTAAGGACAATGTATCACAAGGATCTTTTCAGCAACAGGAACTTGAGCAAGGTTCTTCTTTTATTCAATAAGTAAAATGTAGCTAGGATTTTTCTGTGTTTTGAGTCATGTTATGCAGGTAGGATGCAGCACAAGGGTCCTAAAGAGGCCAAACAATTTAATAATCCATCCCAAGGGGACCATGCAATGGCGCTAAACCGCATTAATGTTGCTCAACCCCAACACCCCACCCAAACGACCACATTCTGGAAGTAAGGTTCTTACCGGCACTAACTGATAAACCTGAATCGAGAGAGTGCTCTTCCTGACACCCGTTAAACTACCAATCATGAGGTGACAGCGTGAGAGATTGTGGCAGATAGAAGCATCACATGCCCCCAATTCAAAGTCGGTTGGTTGTGGACTTACATATGAGCTTTAATCCGTGATTTCAACCAAATATGAAAAGTATCTTCAAGAAAAGTTAACAGATCCAACATAACCATGAAACTAACAGAAGTGAGAGTAAAGAAAGACAGCCTAGAAAAGTGAAGTAACACACATTTTAACAAAATTAGCCCCCCTAAACAATCATTAGCAAGCATTCAGACTGAAGGTCAAATAGAGAAAGCTAAATCAGTAGATCTAAGTATTTGAAAACCATAACTAAACAAAAACAAAAAGGCACTAATTCATGCACACACAAACGCAATTATGCAAAGAAAGCAATTTATGAACAAAATTTGATATGTAAACCTAACAACAGCAGATTTTTTTGTTATAAGTTGGAGCAAAAAGAGGACTACAGACCAGTTAAAAAGAAGACTCCAGAACCATGACATCAATGAAAGTAAGGGGAAAAGAAGGAAAAATCAAAAGGGTAAAATCCAGCAGACAAGGGTGAAGTAACAAACTTTTCCAACAAAACGAACCTAAATAATCATCACTTTAGCATTAAAGTTTAACATGAAGTAGAGAACAAGCCAAATCAGTAGATCCAAGTTTGAAGACCAAAACCAATTCAAATACTAAAGCACTTAATCACACACACACACACGCACACAATGCAGCTTACGAGAGAAATGGGATATAACCTACAGCCTATTCAGTAAGAGAAGTACAGATCCAATTTCCCAGCTACACCCAAGAATTCAGCCCAGTAGCCCACAAAATGCATTAGACAAAGAAAGAGCTACTGAGCTCATGAACAGAAGGCGACCCAAAAAAGCTAATGAACATACACATAAGAGGAGATTCCGAAAAAGAAAGAGTATAGATCTGGGCATTATGAACAAAGCTTACAGAGCCAGTCGCCGAGGTAGAAATGTCTGTCTCGGGCCCAAACAGTATAGTTAACATTTGAAGTCCAGCCCATGTTACTCCCGACAATGAAGCGGGTCGACGTTACTTCCGGCAGCATCACCAGTAAAACGGCGCAAGTGAGCATTGCCGCCGGCAAGGCAATGCCTCTCCTTGTCAATCTCATCTCCATCCCTCTCTCTCTCTCTCTCTCTCTCTCTCTCTCTCCAGCGGCAGTGTGTCACTCTGCTCTCTCTAGATTTGTTTTGACTATGTATAGAGCAACATTTATATACAGCACTTTTATCTATGTCGGCCACGTGGCCCATGTTAGTTGATCTAAGTAGCTGCGGTGATATACAGTGGACAAAAGCTTGCACCAAAATTTTCAATTCAATTTCACCCCACTCTTTGTTTTATCTTTCTTTCGTTCCATAAAGTTTAACCCATTATAGTTTGCCTAAACTGTAATGATTCACAATTTTGAACTATTAAAACACTGATCTTTCATTTAGAAAATTCAAAATCTCAAGATTTTTAAGGACAAAATAATAATTAAAATAAGTTGGGTTAAAAAACTATAGTTATCGCTCTTCAAATTTCCTTAGTGTCAACGAGGGTTTGCAATGATGGTGAGCCTAATAATGAGGGGTGGCAAAGATGGTGGGAGAGGTGTTTATGGTGGGTATAGCGGCGGTGATGGTGGTTGTAGTGGTTTTTTTTTTGGGGGTGGGGGGGGGGGTGTGTGAAAATGGTGGGAGAGGTTTCTACGGCGGGTGGCAAGCTATTTTGTGATGAGTTTGACAATGAGGTGACAGTGAAGTGAAGGTAAGCTAACATTGGGTTGTGGCAGTGATGGTGGGAGAGTGTTTGTTGTTGATTTGGCAGTGAGAGGTGGCACTGATGGTTGGTTGGTTGGTTAATTGGGGGTGGCAATGATGGTAGGAGAGGTGGGTATATGTGGCGTGGTCTTTGTGGTATATTTGGTAGTTAGAGGTGGTGGTGAAGGTGGATTGACAATGAGGGTTTGCCATGATTATTTATGGTGGTCGACAATGAAAGGTAACGGCCATGGTGGTTAACCGGTGAATGTAGGACTGATAGTGGGTTAGCACCACAGGAAAACTTAAAGGGTGCTAACTATAATTTTTTAACCTAACTTCTTTTACTAATACTTATTTTTCATTGTCATTTCAATTTTACCCTTCAAAAAAAACTTATGTGAAATGTACAAAATCAAAATTTGGGTTCAATTGCTTCAAATTAAATTTTTTGAGATTTTAAATTTTCAAATTGAACGATCAGTTTTTTAATTGTTAAAAATTGTGAACCTTTACACTTTAGCCGCCACCCTTAAAGTTTCCGGTGGGTCTGGCAGTGAGGGGCGACAGTAATGGTGGGTTGGTACTGGGGAATGGCAATGATGGTGGATAATGTGGTTATGGGTGGCGGGGTTTTTGTGGTAGGTCTCATTGTGAGGGGTGGCAAGGGCGGTTTTCCGGTGAGGTAAATGAACTCACATTGAGGTGTAACAGGCAAGGCCAAACCCACCTACCCTGCCGAAGAAATTATGGAACAAGCCAAGCTCGTGGGCTACTTCCACCGTCCACCCAAATAAGATACGGGCTTCGATGCATAGTGGCAAAGCGCCGCCGTGGACGAGGCCGGATAGGAGGTTTTGGAAGGCGGATCTGAGGGAGAGGAAGGCCTGGAGGACGGTGGATGACGATGAGGGGATATGGGAAGACGGTGGTGTTTTTCGATTCCGACAGTTCAAAAGAAGCTCAAGGGGCTTGATGCTCGAGGCTGGTGGGAGAGATGACTTGAGAGTCCTGATGTTAGAGAGGCGTTTATGAGAGTGGCGGTGATGGTGGATGGGCAGTGAGGGGTGGCGGTGATGGTGGGTTGACATTGTTGAGAAACTTGAAGGGCAATAACTGTAATGTTTTAACTTAATTTCTTTTCATTAATATTTTATTCCAATCTTGCCCTCAAAACAACTCGCATGACTTGAGAGGCAAAAAATTCTAATTTGGGTTCAATTACTTCAAATTGGAAAAAATCTCACCGCTTTAAATGTTCAAATTAAAAAGTCAGGACTTTAATTACTAAAAGTTGTAATCCTTAGGGAAATATTTATAATTTAGCCTTACTGTTTTTATAAACATTTGAAAAAGACTGTTATCTCTTTCTAGTTGTATTTGTTAAAATAAATTTATTCTGATATGTGATTACTAACCATTGTAAACCGATGCTAAGATGTTTGAATGATATTTTGAAAAAAAATTCTAAACAGCACTCAAACAAACATCATGAAGAAGTATTAATCATCTTATGTTGTTGCTAAAGCAGATTTTAGCAACAAAATTTTACTTTTCAAAGACAGAAGAGAGAAACATTTGGCGACCAAAATTTGCAAAAGTCCAAATACATTGTTTCTCGCTCTAGAACAAGCGAGTACAGACTGCGATACTTTTAGAGATGTATGAAGTGCATACAAACATGAAATAGTGTATTTAAAAATGCCTAGAGAAATAACTTGGAACAAACTTATATTTTTATTTTTGTCATGTTTTAGAAGCGCGAAAAAGTAAATTTCTGCTCTAGCATGGGCTAATATTCCTGGTATAACTTAGTGCTAATTTCATTTCTCAAGAATTTTTTTTTTTTTTTTTTTGGTGGTCAAAGTCCATTGTATTTTATTCATTCAGAAAAAATATATCAGTTCACTTTACAACTCAATTATGTAGGACTAATTTCTCAAGAAAATTAGTCCTACTGCATTATCATATTTTTTTAGAAGAGACTAGGATCCTTTGCTGTAATAGAAAAATTATGACTAAATGTCTTCTAACAATAAAAGAGTGTCACTATAAAATTTAACAGTAACAAAAAATATATTTACTGATAATCTTTTGTCACTAATCTGTTACCCAAAGAGACGATCCTTAGCCTTCCAGAATATACCTCCATCTTTCATGAATGTAAAAGCCCGTTTGCAATCCAGATGGCAAGGCCCTGAGCCCAATTTGATCTCACATGGGCCTTGACCCTTTTATTTTTGGTTGCGGTGTCCAGCTCATGTCTATCTTTTGTTTCTCTTTTTTCTTCTTCAAAATCTCAAGTAAAACACTATTGAAGACGATACAACCCAAAAATCAGCTAATAACTTGAATTCGGAATTTTTTTTGAGGGTATTTGAAATTGATTATAAGATTGTCAAACTTAATTAAATTCGAATTAAATTTAATTCAAAATACTCAAAACTGATTACCTTCCGAGCCCACATTTTATTGAATCCTTATAAATTCATTTTTAGATAATAAAGTTGACTAAAAGAGTTACAAAAGCGTCCGCATAAATAGATATTAAATGACCCCCTTGAATAATAAACACTATTTGATCATTTTGTCCCGATAGACGACGATAGACATGCTTTCAGAACTTTTTATCCAAACCCTTTCCACAACTTTCAATCGATTTTGTCTAAAAAAAGATTAAAACTGATGTTAGTTTAGTCAAAATTTTGCTTTTGAAAATCACACCCAAACCGCCTCTTGGACTCTAGCATATCTCTAACTTCTAGCATAGTTCCAACTAAAATTAGGCCCCAAATGTCCAAAACTAAAGTTTCAGGCACACAAGGCCCACTACAGTAGTCCCCTTGGCCAGTTTACTACTAACCACTCTTAAAACTTGTTCAGGCCCAAACCCAGAGTTGGAAGTTTCTTTTCTCCCTTTTAAGAGAAATCTGAAGAATATGTTGAATAGACAAAACTACAGCAAGCTTCCCCTTCCTATTGCTGTGACCAAAAACCCTCCAAACTACATCAAATAAGCTTGAATAAATAGCCAAAAATTTAGCAATCACTTATATATTCCATGTTGTCTGCCTGTTGGTCCATACTCCACAGAATGTAAGTAGATATCTAGGAAACGAGCTACACTTTACATTCAGAAAACATTGAGATAAATATGAATATACAGAAATAATCATCAAGAAGTATCTGCTTTGAATAACAAGGCTGATTATATTTCTATTGTACTTCATTTATCAATGGCAATTTGGGTACACACTTTTTACTTGAACCTCGTACCTCAATTCAATCTAGTCGTCTCAACAGGTATTCAACTTGAACTTCCTTTGTCAATGGCATGATCCAGTCCCCATACAGATGAGCAACTAAGCTTGGGTTTATCTTGTACACTGGATCAGCTCCATCTTCCCCATCATTAATGGTCACCTCTTGCCCATACGTTCTGGTTTTGGTCTCAACTCTCCTTTTGATTGCCTCCTCCACGGCAGGGTATGTCAGCAAATCCATCAACTGGACCTTGTCCTGCAGAACCAATCACTATTACCATAAAAAAAAAGTTTGTGCAGGCCCCTGCTTGAGCGCAAACTTTTCATGAAAAACTTGTGCAGATATGCATCTGAAAAGCAAGTATACCTGCGCAATTATGGCAGCTTCATAGGCTTTTGGGGAGGCTTGAAACTTTGCTTCTGCTACAAATTTGCCATAATGGATTCTCTTTGAGAGGGCCTGCATAATATACCAACCACCCATTGAAGGCAAAGTTGCCAAGTCAGAATCGCGAGTGTTCATCAGATAATGATGCATAATGCTGGGTACAAGCACCATGTGAATAACACGCTCTGGGGTACATTCAAAAGGTATACAAGACCATAGGGCACTCGAAATGTATTGTCAACGGAAGGTGATCAATAAAACTTGATTAAGTTTAACCTTAGTTTAGAGTCAAACGTATTCCCAGAATCTTGCATGCTCAGGTGGAAAACCACATGCTCCAACAGAAACCCTTGCCCAATCCACCTCATTACCAGTTCCCCCCACCCTCATGCTACACAGCATGCAGGCATTTTCGATACTTGAATTTCTGTTGGTTTTTGTCATGTATATATGTAGTTACCGGGTTCAACTAGAAAACATCCAACACTTGCCCACACTTGCATTGACATATGACAGCGGGCACAAATAATGGAACCTTGGAATGTTGGACATAAAAAATATATCAAAAAAAAAAGGGGAGTATATTTCGATGCAGCTGATGAATGTCAAGAAAAATAGGACAAACTTTTATGAGTAATTAGCAGTGGCATATATGTACTCTAAAATTCCAGCACTGCCCACATGATATTTGGAGTACCAATTCCAAACTGCACCGATTGCCAGTTGTACTTCAACTTGTCAATTGCAGTATTGATTTTTGAATCATATTCTATATTAGACCACAAGGAACCACCTCAGACAGATAAAACGATGGCATGCTCAATAACCCTCTCGGGCACATTGATAAAATGGATAAAATGAAAAACCGTAAAGAAAGGCGTAAACACCGACACAGTTGTTGTTTATAACTTGCTTACAACTTCCATCCTCCTTTCCAGGATGGTGATGGCATTATGTTCCTACTAGCATACTTTTCCCAACGGTAACTTTTGCAGACAGAACTACCGGAAAAATTGTATAGATCTGATCCAAAGAGAAAGTCAACATACGCTTCTTCGTATAGAGTTGGTGGGAAGCACTTGACTACTTACCTTATAGAGTGAGTTTGCTAACATCCCATTTTTTCCCCATGGGTTTTATGGTCGGGTCTTTGGCATGAACCTCTGCCCATTTGTTATAACAAAATCATAATTGACATGAACCACTGCCCTTGCAGAATAAAGACCATAGAGGTCAACAATGTTATAAACCCAAGCTATCCTACCTACAAGTGACAAAACGAAGGAGGAGAAACCAAAGAGTTGAATCACTTTTGACTTTTGTCATCAGAAGGATACAAAGGAAGGGAATCAGCTGGAGAGTTCCCTTGTCTAAACTCAGGGTTCAATGATAGTGAATATTACCAGCCGGGACGAGTTTTCTCTAAAGATGAGGGCTACAAATTTATAACAGCAGACGAGCTTAAGTGAATTGTGTCCAGTAAGTACAGTGAAGTCACTTCCACCTAAACCTAGTTATAGTTATAGATCTCATGGATTATGTAAAACATGTACCTGCAAGCAAAGTGTATCACAAACTGCAGTTGATCCGCAGTTACCGTCGTCACCTTTCTTAACTAATCTTGGAAGAATATTTCTGAAGTACATGTCCCATATTTTACCGTTGATGTTGATCGTATCAGTAACTGGATGCAGAACCTAAAAGCATGCCACGGACGAGGTGAGATTAATAGTATTAAGAGTAGCAAACTCAGCAAAAGATTTTATGAATCTAAAGAAAACTTGCAGGCAAGTACACATGGATAAACATGCATGCAGAAGAGTCAACATGTCTGCACTCATTCAAACACAAGGGGTGACACACAAACAATTAGGTGCACACAAACAATTTGACATCACAACAATTATGATACTTATAAGTAACAACAGTGCAGTGTCTTCAAGCCCTAACAAGTTAAGACTGAAGAATCAGATTGGCAAATTTGTTTCATAAAACGGAGTGCATTCTATTAGGTTAGAGTTGTGTCAAAAATGGTACGAACAAAGACTCACAAGGACTCGCTAGGTTTAACTTGTTACAACCTTTAGTTTCTTTAAGTTTTATTTTCCGAAACCCAAAATATGTCTGTCAAGATAATTCTGGGTATTATTGAATGAAAAAACAGCGAGAGAAAGCCGCCAATAGCTCATTGGCTCTCCCTCTGAAGCTTGGCCTATAAACCAAGCAACTTGCAATTTTGCTCTATTACCTGAGGGTATTGCAAAGGCGGCAACATTGGGCGAGGTAAGTCATCTGGAAAGAAGGGATGCTCGTCAGGGCAGTTGTATCTTCCAACCTATATCAAAATCCATCAGAAAACCTGTAATGACATCACTTTCTTTCTTTCCATCTTAGAGACTTGAATTTAGGGGTTGACATACCTTAGCATGAAGCTTTTCAGTTTCTTTGACAATAAACTCAACCAAAGAGCCATTGAACCCATCCATAGAGAAAGCACTAGGATCATATGTCTCCGTGTTGTAACAATATTGAGCTCTCTCCACAAGGCTAAAAATTATGCTATCTTCTTGCCGAATTAAAGAACTCCTTATACCATCTAATGTATAGCTTTCACTTTCATCTATCCTACTTTTTTCTGCCAATCTGCGAAAAAAAGTAAAATAATAACAGATTTAAATACAGTGTTTAAGGACATCAGATTCTAAAGACATCTAAGCGTTGCTCTTTTGCAGTACTAGTTTATTCTAGAGATCTGCAATCTTCTTCAGGTCTAATAAACTAATTTGTCAGCATTTTGAGGTAATTGAGCTTCGAAGTCATTCAATATCAAACAGAAATGTTCTTGGTCAAAATTAGGCAAGACAGAAAACACAAAAATGAATAAAACAAAAGACACTTTTCCATCTACATTTTCTTGAATTAGATTTCTCTGTTTGTACTACTCTCATATATGTGAGGAAATCTGTGTAAGTTAATATGCTTAACAACAAAGACAGAATTCAATTGGTTGTGATGTCACGATGTAGCTTGGTCTTAGGGTCAACAATACCCATGCTCTGTAAGCCTAGGAGGATTCAGGATATGCAAAACCAACTATCATGAAGCACCTGCTAGTTTTCTAACTTGTCTCTGGATGCAATGAAAGTATTCAGGAAAATGATGGTGGACAAGTATTCCTGCTTTTCTGCGCAAGCACAATCTTTCCACTGATTGCATGTTTGAACCATGTTCTGCTCATGCATGTTAAAAGGTAGAGACATGCTCTAATTCATGAACAGTTTAGGAGTTCTATATATTAAAATCATCCAGTCTATAATTTAACACAGACCACAAACAAAGTCATGATTCATGTTGTTCAATTGGTGCTAAACCCTAGTTCAATTACACCAAAGATCTCAATGAGACAGTTTCTCAACTATTCTACTTCAAAGGTCTAATTATTTACCACATGACAATTGAACATTGTTCTTGTTGCGTAGCATTGTCCCTTATCCCACATACAGAATTGAGATATAAACAGATGTCCTTGTTTGATAGCATTGTCCCTTATCTCCTGCACTGGATTTAGATATAAACAGACAGTCTTGACTTGTGAGTATTATATCTAGCCAGTTTTACGCTTCCCTTCATAAGCTAAAAGAGAAAATCTGTTACAACCTAGCATTGCATCAAATTAAGACCCAAAAAAAAAAAAAATTTAATATGAATATGAATGACGCGTTTAAGCAACATGGAATTCCCATGAACTGAAAACATAGAACACATACCCACATGTAAAACTCAGAAGACAGCATCATACAAAAACATCGTGGAAAAAAGATTCTTTAAAAACAAAATCAAGTAAAGGACGAGAATTCTTTAGTACCCGGTGCTAGAAGCCTGAACAGCCCGAATGCCACGCTTGGGGACGCTCAGATTAAGGTACGGAGAGCTCCGATTTCGCCAGCTTGAGTGGGGGAAAAGGGAAGTGGGTCTTCTTGAACAGTTAGAAACACCAGGGGTTAATACGGGAGGAGAGGCAACTCTTAAAAGCTTGGTCTCCATTACTGCTTACGAGAAAGAAAATACAGATGAGAGTTGCAGAGGTAATATGTACCGAGGAAGATTAGCAGAGAGAGGGAGGGATAATGGGAGGGGACTAAGCACGCAAACTTTGGTGGGTGGTGGGTGGCTTTTGTATTTGGGGTTTGGAGGGGGTAGGTGTTGAGGAAAGGAAGCAAAGTGGTAGGTAAGAAACCAGAGTGGGAATCATCTGCACAAAATAGACTACTTGTTAGTTGTTTCAGCAATTATAAAATAAAAAATTAGTACTAATATACCATGCTCATACAGTGAAATTGTGTCAATTGACCATCAATAGTGCCCTGTTATGGGAGCAACGAATAAGAACAATTATCTGGCCACATGTGTAAAAGGGATAATATCATTTTAATCCCCTGAATTATTTTTATTTTTTTATTTTGGTGCATGTACTTTAAAATCCGTTAAATCAGTTCTTATACTATGTGTAGTCATTAATTTAGTCCCTCTGTTAACATTGATGTTAAAACTCGGAGGGTATTTTAGTCAAAGAATGAAAAAATGTTTCATATCTCTTCCCTTTTTGCCTTCCCCCAACCCACACCACCCCCCCCCCCCCGCCGCCTTTCCACCATTGCTACCACCACCATAAATCAACCATCACCACCAGTCGTTCGATCACCACCATTCTCAGCCACAAAAGACATGTTCATCATACCTGTCATTAACCCCCCACTCTTCTTCGCCCACATCTGCTGCGACCACCGTAAATCAACCATCACCACCAGCCAGATAAAAAAAATGACGAATGGCGTCGATTCGTCAGTGATGGGCGTGATGGAATTGTGGTCAATCTTGGGGAGCTTCGCCTTGTGGAGGTGGTGAGTCGATTGAGACTCTAGGCAAAGAAGGGTGATGGTGTCACCGGCGGCACCGCGGAGGAAGAAGACGGCGTCCAACGTGGAGATCAGAAGGGCAACCTTTGTGGGTTTCCTTTGCAGATTCATCTACCCCGCTTCTACCTTTTCTCTAGCAATTGGTGGAATGCATAAGCCCTCCATAGAGATGGGTGACCTTCCTGGGTTTCCTTTACAGATTCTTGTCATTTTTCGTTGCAGGTCTGAGAATGGAAGGAATTGGGTGGGCTTCCTAGTTTCCTTTGCTGTAATTGGGGTGTTGGTGTTGGGAGGGAGGAGGAAGGGTATGTTAAATCAGGTAAGGGATGTTCCATGTGGTGAGTCATATGTAATTGTAGTGGAAGATGATTGATGGGTTTAGTTTTAAAGGGATGAAATTTGGAGTTCATGATTTTGGTGGTGGCTGCTAGCATGGAGAAGAGAGGAAGGAAAGGAAGATGGGGAAGGGAGATCGAAGAGAGAGAAAGGTAAGGGGGAGAGGTTGAGGACTATAAGGATAGGGCTTGACTGAAATACCCCCAAATTTATAACAGAAATACTAACGGAAGGACTTAATTAAAGACGACACATAGTATAAGGACCGATTTAATGGATTTTAAAGTACAGGGGCCAAAATAAAAAAGCCGGGATAGTTCAAGGGACTAAAATGGTATTATCCCTGTGTAAAAAGACCAAATTGTGTATAGTCCTTCCGTGTCAAATTATTTGATCATGTTTAACTTGTATGCTTATTTATGATATAAAATTCATACTCAAGAGCGAGAGTGAGAGGAAAAAAATGAGTCAAGAGAAGAAAAATGGGTTGGTAGAGAATAAAATGTGAAAAAATAGAATTAAAAAAATGATATACATGAAAAAAATCGTAAATAATCTTTCTTAGTTTAAAAAAATAATCTACTTATTTGGGACTATTCAAAAAAATGAGGGACGGAGAGAATGTATTGCTTGCACTAGGTCCCGACAATCTTATCTCGTTTTGTTCGTACGCAACACGACAAACCTGATATACTCGATTAACTCAAAATAAAGAAGTCGTTTACGCTATTCGTTTAAAATATCTCCGACTCAACCTTTATTCCTAGAGATTATGACACAAGATTCTTATCCCAATACAAAAGAGTTAGCCAAATCGCATAAAGCATGAACCTTGCCTTTCATCAAATATACAGGACATCATGTTACATTTCCCTTACATTTATATCACCAAAGAGTGTGAAACATAAAAAAGGTCAGAACATTACATTTATATCCACTCTTGTTGTCCCACTTTCTTTGCAGGCTTCTCAAACTGTTCACTGGCCATTAGGGGTGGCAGGGTGGGTGGGTGGGTTGGGTTTGGGTGTAAGTTAAATGAGTTGGGTATAAATGGGTAACTGACCCATTTATTAATGGGTTAATTGGATCATCTCACTAAATGGGTTGGTTTCACCCACCAACTTTAAAGTGACCCATTTGACTGGGTCATAAACCCTTTGCTCATTTTTAACCCGTTATTCATTTTTAGCAGACATTCACCCCTCTCTCTCTCTCTCCCTCCCCCTCCCGTCTTCATCCACGGATTCCCCCAGTACCATCAACACCCGTCCCATTAACACGGCCACCATCACCAAACTCTAATTAACAGCAACCACGATGGACAATAGTCGACAGGGTATCCAAAGATGAGATCGCGATATGCCAGTGGTTCCACTTCAGCCTTCTTAGATCTGCAGAGATTAATTTTATCTCTATTGAGATCCTCTGGTGGTTGTTCTTGGTTGGGGGTCGTTCTGCAATGGTTGTGGTGTTGGGTTCTAGTTAAGGGCATTACTGCGATGGTGTGGTTTTAGGGTGGGGTTTGTAGATTTTTCAGGGTCGGCAGTCATCGGTCGTTGGGCAGTGGTCCGCGACTTTTGGATGGTGGTCGGCGGTCTTTGGGTGGTTGTCGGCGGTCGTTGGGTGGGTGGTCTCTGTATGGTGGTTCGACCGGATGCGACCTTTGGATGGTGGTCGGCGGTCTTTGGGTGGTGATCGGTGGTCGTTGGGTGGTTCGACGGGATTTGTGGAATTAGTTGGATTTTTAAAACATTAACTGGAAATATTTTTTTGACGTAACGGTTAAACGGGCACCCATTTATAACCCACATAAATTCATGGATTATTGGATTGTATAATTAGTGACTCATTTAAGACTCAATTATTAAATGGGTGGGTGTGGGTAAATTTTAAGTGGGCGGATTTGGACGGATAAATGAGTTTGGGTCTTAATTGCCACCCCTACTATCGATGCTCTCTGATACAGGCCAAACACGCCCCTTTTCTGGGTGATCTTATCTGTGCGTTCACTGTTTGCACCCGCAATTTCTGCAAATTTAAAAGACCCTTTTCCGCCCTGCCAATGCAAGCTTCGACACCAGTTCGAGCCCCAAGATGGATCTCCACGCGAAGGCTCCTCGAGCAAAAGCTTGCAGACCTCCACAAATGCACCAACCTTCACCACATAAAGCAAGTCCACGCCCTCATATACAAATCCAACCTCCACCAAGACCCATTTGTCGCCCCAAAACTCATCACCGCCTTGTCTATTTGCCGTCAAATCACGTTGGCCGTCAAAGTTTTCAACCAAATTCAGGAACCCAACGTGCATTTGTACAATACCATGATCAGGGCTCACATTAACAACTCTCAGCCCTACCAAGCCTTTGCAACGTTCTTCGAAATGCAATTGTCTGGTGTTTGGCCAGATAATTTCACATACCCATTTCTTCTAAAGACGTGTTTGGGTAAATCTTGTATTAAAATCGTTCAGATGGTACATACCCACATTGAGAAATATGGGTTTTGTTCGGACATATACGTACCCAATTCGTTAATTGATAGTTACTCGAAATGTGGGTTGTTGGGTGTTAATGCAGCAAAGAAGCTGTTTACCGTGATGGAGGAGAGAGACGTTGTTTCTTGGAATACGATGCTTGGTGGGTTAGTGAAAGCGGGTGAGTTGAGGGAAGCTCGCCAACTGTTTGATGAAATGCCCGAGAGAGATATGGTGAGTTGGAACACGATATTGGACGGGTGTGTAAAGGCTGGACAGTTGAATGTGGCGTTTGAATTGTTTGAAAAGATGCCCAACAGGAATGTTGTGTCTTGGTCGACGATGCTTTCAGGTTATAGCAAAGCTGGGGATATGGAGATGACAAGAATGCTGTTTGATAAGATGCCTGTCAAGAATTTGGTTTCGTGGACCATAATGATAACTGGCCTTGCTGAAAAGGGTTTTGCAAAGGAGGCTATTAGGCTGTACAATCAAATGGAAGAGGCTGGATTGAAGCCTGATGACGGGATGGTTGTTAGTATTCTAGGTGGATGTGCTGAGTCTGGTCTGCTTGTTTTGGGTAAGAGAGTTCATCAATCTATTGAGAGTAACAGATACAGGTGTAATACTTACGTGTGCAATGCCTTGGTTGACATGTATGCCAAGTGCGGATCCTTGAACAAGGCATTTAGCGTCTTTAGTGTCATGGAAAAGAGAGATTTAGTGTCATGGAATGCCATGATTCACGGCTTAGCAATGCATGGAGATGGCAAGAAAGCACTCCAGCTTTTTTCAAAAATGAAACAAGAAGGATTTGATCCTGATAAAGTAACCTTCATCGGTCTCTTGTGTGCTTGCACCCATGGAGGTTATGTTAACGAGGGGATTCGTTACTTCTACTCTATGGAGAAGGATTTTGGAATTGTTCCCGAAATTGAACATTATGGTTGTTTGATTGACCTTTTAGGTCGTGGGGGGCGTCTCAAGGAAGCTTTTAGGCTTGTGTATGGCATGCCAGTCAAGCCTAATGTCATCATATGGGGTGCCCTCTTAGGGGCCTGCCGGATGCACAACGATGTGGAACGTGCAGAGGAGGTGCTTGATCAACTAGTTAAACTAGAACCAACTGATGCAGGGAATCTTTCTATGTTGTCAAATATATATGCCGCTGCAGGGGATTGGGGGAGGGTCGCTAATGCGAGATTGCGGATGAAGAACACTGGCGAAAAGAAGCCTTCAGGAGCTAGTATGATTGAGTTAAACGATGAGGTTTATGAATTTACCGTAGTGGATACATCACACCCTAAATCAGATAAGATATATCAGATGATTGACGGATTGAGTAAGCACCTTAAGAAAGTTGGTTACGTCCCAAGGGCATGATTTGGGTGGACAAACTGTTAAAATATGGTTATATGCAAAATACTGAAAACACATTGGATAATTGGTATATATCACAGAAGGTCTTTACAGATGCTTCCTTGGGTCCTTTTACAAACTGACTCGGCCAACAATGTTAAAAAGGACTCTATTTTGAATCATATCTTGTTTATATAGACTCGGCTAAGCACTGAACAGATGTTGATTATGATTAGCGATACACAGATATTATCTATCTGACGACCACTGAGATTTTGCTCTCAGTTAAGGGACTTATAGTTTTGTTTCCTCCTTCAGCTACCACTTGGCAGTCTTTGTGAAGCTCCTATTTTCTCATGTCCATTGTGTTATAAGATCTCGAGTGTGCAACTTTTTAGTGCTCAGAAGTAGTTATGGAAGAAGGTGTATAGGCTTCATGTCTGCAAGTGTTGTGCACTGGATTCAATGACCTAACAAAAGTAAGTCCTTCAAGAAATCATCTTTTGATATTTTTGTATAGTAGTTGTATAAACAAATGAAACACACTGCTCGAATTGTATATGCTTTTGATAGTTTCTGCATGGAGAAGAATTTTCGTTACTCTTTTTTTTTTCTTTTGGTGGGGTGGTTGGGGGGGCAGCGGTTGCAAATTTTGAAGTAATTATTTGTAAATCATAAAAAGTTCTCCGCGCTTCTTTGACTTGTTGCAGAAATTTACTCTAGCGCTGGTGCTCTTGACTATTCTTCACACATGTTTCACTTGGAAAGAGAGGATTTCCGGCTTGCAGTAATTATCTAGCAAAATGAGTTGAAAACTTGAAGATTGGGTGGCGCCAATAACATGGCATCCAAAGATCACTTTATATGGTCTCCAGGTAAAGCTTTACTTTGAAATTGCTCCTGTATATGCTAGGTCCGTTGTACTAAGAATAATTTGGATTATGAACTGCTAAAATGTCCTGACCTGGGCTGAAAGATCAATTCAAGCCCATTCAGTCCTTATCTAGTACTGGCCCATTTAATTTTTAATTTTTTGGGGGGAGGGTGTGGAAGGGCCAGGAAAGACCTCGCTTGCGGACTGATGTCTACTTAGTTGCCTTCTTACTCGAAATGACATTCTCATGCTTGAAAGTCTAAGCAGTATCACTGTTGCAGCCCCAATGGCTCAGCATCATGCTAAAACATGACTGAACTATTAATATTCTGTTCCAAATTCACAAAAAAGGCCAACAAATTAGGAGTGACCTGTGCTTCTCCCTGAGAATAGAATGTTTTTTAATTTGCTCAATAGATATACGGGATCACTGTTTTTACAGAGGTAGACCTTAGACGCACAGATAAGATGTTGTGCATCACATTCCAGTACCAAAGTTCTTGATGGAATAGCGATCCAAAGCGTAGCCTTCCCCCCTTCCTGTTTCCCCATTTTCTAGTTCCTTACACGCTGATTCATTTTTTAGTCACAGGGACAAGTTTCTTTTATATCTTTATCTCTTTTTGTTTCACATGTTAAAGTTATTGCAGGCATATTCGCATACTTTGGGAGATAAGTTCAGAAGGCTTTATTGCGCTTTATGCGTTTGAGAGAGTGAGGTATCGTCATATCGAGGCAGTCCAAACGAGGAAGAGAAGACTTATCTAGCGGACAATATAAGAACTCCTATAAACTTGTTATGTTGTGCTCCTGAAGTAAGCTTTGATTGGCATGCGTGTCTAGGTTATTTTTTCCAATCACGTTATTTTCTGCATTCTGATATTCTTGTATTAGTTTACCAAGCAATGGAAAATTTGTCCATTCCTTATAAAATGTAATTAAGCTGGAGAGGCTATGCTGCACTCAACTTATCTATGGCATTTCCACAATTTGTTTTGTACTGTAGTTATTTGGTTGAGCTTTAGTAGCATTAGGCCTTTTAGTTGACATACTCTCCTCCTAAATTAAGAGAACTAAAGTATTTGAACACTATGGTTGAGGCTATGTTCTCATCGCCATGCTTATCAGGGTGAACCATTTTCCATATCCAGGCAGCTCTTGCTATCAGTCCTCAGATTAGAAAACCCAGATTTACTCAACTTGCCAGTGAGAGTAGGACTAAGTCAACATAAGTACCCTTGAAGCTTTCATGGTGTCGTGAAGATAACTCGTAGATTTAATTGATGACAATATTTTCCTATTGAAAATTTTACATGATAGACTAATTCCAGCAGCTAGTGGCAGACTGCCACGTGTCACAGTAGCAGAAACTTTTGTAGACCATTTTGTTGGGTTGCCAGTTGCTCTGCCCAGCGGTGGAGCGTAATACAGATGTAACTGGCCAGGAGCGTGACACATCGCCCGTAGAGTACATTAAAGAATAGAACTTGGCCATTTTATGGTTTTTCGGACCAAAAATTCTCATGAAGTTCCACATGAGGTCTGTCTTATTGTGTTGCGTGGAAAGGTCTATCCATTGGCCCATACATGGTAATCTTGAAAAGGAGACATCCTACTTGGATGAGATGGGGTTGGAAGCATCTTGTGGTTTACATTTAGTCTCACACAGTCGTACCTTGTATATAAAACTATCAATCTCTCTCTTCTTTCTGCATTAAGGTGATAAAGAAGTTAGATTGGAAAACAAAAACATGGAAGCTTGCTTTCTTTCCTCAAACTCCTTCACAAAAACAATAGAACTTGTACCTTCAATCAAATCCAGGCTCGTCACTTACCCGAGGAAGCAGTTCAACCAACTTCAGTACAGAAAAGTTGGCATTCCCTCTTCTATCACATGTAAGATTCTTCTTTTTTTGTTTGTGGGTGTGTCTTTTCCTCATTTTTTACTTTAATTTGGTTTCTAAATGATCTGAAAGCCAGTCATATTATGATTTGACAGTAGAGCCGTCCATAATCATCAGCATGTCTACCTACATATTCATACTGCAGCAATGCCTAAATCTTAGGAATATTCTATTGATTGTTCAACTGTGTATAGGCTCCCAATTGGGGTCACCCTCTCCACGGGATGATGAAAAACCTTCCGCTGAGGCGGATTGGCGGTCATTCAGAGCAAGATTAGTCGCTGGAGAACAAGCAATAAGGCCAGAAGAGCCTTCCTCTGTAGTTGATCCTGATGTTGTGGAGGATGATCAGCCTCCCTCCATTTCACTAGGAGACAAGTGGGCTCACACGATCCATGAGCCCGAGAAGGGTTGCTTACTCATTGCCAGCGAAAAGCTAGACGGGGTCCATATTTTCGAACGGACGGTCGTCCTGATCTTGTCAACCGGGCCCGTGGGCCCGACCGGGATCATACTGAATCGACCGTCGCTTATGTCGATCAAGGAAATGAGATCAACGGCGTTAGATGCTGCCGGAATATTCTCCGACAGGCCGCTTTTCTTCGGAGGCCCATTGGAAGAGGGTTTGTTCTTGGTGAGTCCTAAAAGAGGGAGTGATGGGGTTGGGAAGAGTGGGGTGTTTGATGAAGTAATGAAGGGGTTGTATTATGGGACTAAGGAGAGTGTGGGTTGTGCTGCTGAGATGGTCAAGAGGAATGTGGTTGGGGTAGGGGACTTGAGGTTCTTTGATGGGTATTGTGGGTGGGAGAAAGAGCAATTGAAGGATGAAATAAGAGCTGGCTATTGGACAGTAGCTGCCTGTAGCCCAACTGTAGTTGGGTTGGCCAGTGTGGGTAGTATTGGGCTCTGGGATGAAATTCTTGGGCTCGTGGGCCATAAAAAGGTTAGGTGATTGTTGGGCTAGTTCAAAATTCAAGTGTCTACCACCTTCATGTTTATTTACTTCTTACGGTTATTGATCCCCTTGTTGTTAGCTTACAACTTGTAAAAATGATTATTGACTAAAAGTTACTGCTGTTAATTAGCTGGGCTTAATAAGTTGTTGGGATAGATGAATTGGATTTTGGATGGATAAACAAAGATGTACTTATGCTTTATTTCAAGTTTTAATAGAATATTAAGCTCATTTACAACTGTGCAAAACATTAGTACTGTGTCCTATTTTGTCTTTCCAAGTCTAATAGCAATAATAGATTGTGTTTTGTTTTCATGGGAAAATTTAAGAAACATGGTTTCCAAATGAGTCCCTAACTTTTTCTATCACACACATTTTAATCAGTTTTGAGCACATTGAAGTAAATTTAATGTATTAAATTTTTTTTTTTTGCCAAAACACTTCAGACTTGATTTAATCTGAATTTAATCGGGTTTGATCATTCTAGAATCAATTTCAAATACCCTCTTATCCTTTTTGTTGAACAAACTACTAGAAATTGCTTGAATATTTTGGTTTTGAGCTTATTGGTAGAATGCAATTTTGGATTAACATACCCCCTCCGATACCCTTTTTCTATTTTTGGGTGTCTTAATTAGGATAGACCACGAGTTAGTAATCTGGAAGGCGTGGGCTAACTTGTTGATCCGGATGTTATGTGTTTAATTTTTTAAAGTGACGTTTGAACTAAAAATGCACCTTTATCAACATTTCCAAAGTCTTTTCACGACAACCTTAGAATCTCTAATTCAAAACTCAAATTCGAATATGTTAAGATAAAATGCTTTTTTTTCAGTATACTTTATGTTTTATCACTTACGCTCTATCTTTGTCGAGAAAAGTTGAAAATGTGTCCTTAAGGCAGCAAGAAGTTCACTAAAGATATTTGGTGACAAGATAAATGTTTAAGCAACATAAAATATACAACGGATACTTCACGTTTTATTACTTACGCTCTATCTCTGTCGAGAAAAGGTGTCTTTAAGGCAGTAAAAAGTTCACTAAAGATATTTGGTAACAAGATAAAAGTTTAAGCAGCATAAAATGCACAACGGGTAATTATTTCCAAAAAAATAAATTAAAAGACAAGCTACAAGTTTTGAGGACACTTTGACTGGTACCAAGTTAGGTAGAAAAACTAAAAAAAGTGTGGTTGGACAGGGCTTGCGATTTAGTATTGAAAATGTTGGAGTCTTTTAAGAAAAGAAAGTCACAAAATGAAAATTATTCCTTACAAACTTTTATAGTAATAATCAAAGGCAATAATAATATATGTATTCTTAATGATGGCCACCGCAACTTGCTTTCCATCATAAAATCTTCCGACCTGTCCCTTTCTATTCCTTCATGACGGCAGAAAGAGAGTCCACCCAACTAAATGCTCTCTTTTTACGCGCCCACACGCGCGTGCAGGACTGATTCCTCGTCAAAGTCTCGTTTTGCTCTTTGGTTCACAACGGTGAACAAAAATATAAATCCTCCGTCTTCTTATAATTCAATCACATTTGACTTGACATGCATATTATGATTTTATGTTATATATTATGTGTTTTTCATTTTATATGAAAAAAGATAATGAGGCTGAAGAGAGAAAATAGATTGACGGAGTGTTAAATTTAGAGAAAGAACTACAATAAAAAAGTGAGTCCGGAGAGATAAAATGAGTTGGTGGATAGTTAATGTGGAGAGAGAAATTAAAAATAAAAAAAAGTATAAAAAGGGTAAATATGGAAAACACTTAAAAAATCTTTCTTAATTTGAAAAGTGAACAATTTTTGTGAGACGGCCCCCAAAAAAGAAATATGATCAATTTATGAGGGACGTGGGAAGTATTAGTAAATAGTGATAGGAATGTACCTAATACCGAGAAAATTTTAAGCTGTTATTCCAATTGTAAGAAGATAGTTATAAATTTTTATATAATTATTTTAAGTAATTTTATTTAGTGACGCTAAAAAGGTACGGCTGATGTAGTTGAATATGTTAGTAGAAAAGTCATTAAAAATATTTAGCGATCATTGACTATCGTCTATCGTTATACAAGTGGTTATAGCTATCTTCCTACAACCCAACAATAGTGATGTAACGGGGAGGATTGGATGCATATTTTATGAGATTCGTACCCATCCTGACAGAAGAGATTCACGACTCTGACTTCGATCAGTCCCGTTATTGGGTCAGAGGATGGGAATACCATCCACAATTGAACTATAAAAAAAACGGTTTTAAAAAAGAAGTCATTCTTTTATCTTCTATGTTACAAAAAAGAAAAAAGAACATAAATCAAATTAATCTCCAAATTCGAAGAGCATTTTCCATGTTGATAGATAAAAACATAAATCAATTAATGTCCAAACAAGTAAATTAAAAACAATGTGCAAAGAAATATGGTTCGAGCCCCACACTCCCATAATAATAATAATCAAATGGAAAGATTACACCACCAATTTTGAATTAATGTTCAAAATAAATAATACACCGTCAAAATAATGTTCTGATAAAAAGTTCACATTGAAAATGCATGAAAACAAATCTTCAAACTTCAAAGCAGGTCCAAATCAAGCTGGACCAGAGCTGGTTGATCCAAACTGTCATATAGCACTCCACAAACTCAGACTCTACACTATAAAAAGTTGTGAAAAAAATAACAAATTAAAACTAATAAATTCAAGAAAAAGATAAAGAATCCTATTAGAATGAGATACAACATGCACGGTTATAAAACACTACTCGTCGCCATCTTTATCAACATAAATTGTTTCATATCCCTCACGTGCTAGATTAGATAGACCTATAATACAATAAAGACAAATTTATGGCCCTGTTTGTCTCACAAAAAATGCTTTCTGAAAAATGCTTTTTAGAATATGCTTTCCGGAAAGTAGCGTTTTCTAAAAACATTTTTATTAAAAAAAAATTTGTTATTTGGGTGTCGTGCAATGATACAAATATTTATACCAAAAAAATATATTATTTTTACTATTTGGGCATTGTTGTGTGTGTGGGTAAGTGGGAGGGGGTGTGTAAATAGTGGGTGGGTGGGTGTGGGTGGATATGGGTATGGGTATGGGTGTGTGGTGTGTGGGGGTGAGGGCGTGTGTGTTGGTGTATGTGTGTATATGGCGTGGGGGTGTGGGTGGGGGTTGCGGGCGTGTGTGTGTGGGGGTGTGGGGGAGTATGTGTGTGTGTGTGTGTGTGGGTGTGTGGGTGGGCGGGTGGGTGGGTGATAGGTGTGGGGGGTGAGGGGTGTGTGTGTGTTGTGGGGGGTGCACGCATGTGCGTGAGTATGTTTAGTGGTCCGGAAAATGACTTATGAAATTTTAATCGGTAAATGATTTTCCGACATTTTGTTCTTCAAAATAAGTGTGATTGGAAATCATTTTTCATTGAAAAATCTTATGCATGCACCAAACACCAAAAATTGATGCACCAAACACCGAAAAATGCGAAAAAACTTTTCCAGAAAACGATTTATGTGAAACAAACAAGGCCTATATGTGCACATTAGAATTCAATACATAGCCAAACTTAACTCCACAAATACAATGATAGAATGAGTTTACCTTTTATTTTAGTAGCCCACAAACCAGTCTTAAGCACACATAAATGTCTCGAATGTCTTTGGATGAAGCATACTATGGTGAAGACTAACTAACTTACCACTCGTGATAATAACTGTCTCCGATGCGACTGCAGATGTGAGAATAACAAGAATATCTCTCTAACCATCAGTTATAACATTAGGTATGTCAACCCATCAGTACTTCAAGCAAGCTAAGATATCAAAGCCCAATGATCTGGGCAAGACATCATCCTCAAGATTAGTGGGTCTTGCCCTCCAACCTCAACATACATTGCAAGCAAAAGGACGAAGCAATACAAGAATCGTGATCATGAACCTCTTTAGTTTGATACTCCATAAGAATTTATAAGAAAGTGTGGATAGCTTGTTAGTTTCTTGCTCTTTTGCCACACCATAAACTGGCCATAATAATACTTAATCAACTCTATTTTGTATATAAGATCCAACAGTACAGTAACCCCCATGATTCTATAAACATCCGACCATTAGTTATTAAATTTCAAGCATACCCTTAGTCATACTTCTAATTACCTCATTTGAGCACATGATCCACTCATATAATGCCATTCTAATCTCACAAACTTTAGAAAACAACAAGTTGGATGTAGGATATTTTCTGCCAAAAAATTTGTGTTGTTTCACAAAAAATGTTGCTATTTGTCGTGTCCTGGTTGGTGTCTTGTATAGTGGTTGAAGTGCCGTCAGTACCTCCTAAATCTCACGTGGTCAACAATCGAAAGCGGATATCCGTGCAAGATTATCATGCTTCCAAACTCTATTCTAGAAAAATCTTGATCACATATATAATTACCTTGTTGAGGCCTAGTGTTTACTTTCCCCATCTTCCCATGTTGTAGTCTAACATCAAGTTGTCTTAGACATTTACATATGTCCAAGTTCAAATGCAGGTGAGTAGTTTCAGTTTTTGCCCCTAAGTTTTCTACGGTAGCGAATACATGTCATAATTTTTCCACGATGTTTTTTCCTATCAAAGTGCATCCTCACCTTACTCATCAGCTTGTCATTATTTAACTCCCCGTGGACTCGTTCTTCATTAACGGTCCGTTTGGAACCAATTCTTTTAGGATTTGGAATTTAATTCACTTTTTTTTGTTTGGAATGAAAGGGAATTCAAATCACGGAATTCCAATTTTGTGTTTGGAGAACAGAGAAAATGAAAAGGTAATAAATTTTTAAACAATTATATCATTGACTTATGATGAAAAACAAATTACGGTAAATTGGTTTCAAGTGTGCTAGTACCACCACATGGTGGTGGTGGCAGCACGGTACGGGGTAGCAACATCGACGATGGAAGTGGTGGGGTGGTCAAGTGATGGTAGTGGTGGTATTGAGGTGTAACAAGGTGTAACCGGTGGTCGTCAACTAACGTTAATAGTGATACCGGTGGCAGTAGTGGTGGTAATAGTGGTGGCGGCAGCATCGATGGTGGCAGTAGTGATGTTGGCAGCGATGGTGGCAGTAGTGGTGGTGGTGGTGGTGGTGACAATAGTGGTGGCAGTGGTGATGGTGTGGTGGTGGCATTATTGGTGGCTGTGGCGGCTACAGTGGTGGTGGTGGTTGTGGTGGCAGTGGGTGCAATGCCAGTTCTTATTATGGTTACTATATGTGTTGATACATACACTTGATCCTTGATTGTGCTCTAAACACTTAGCGCTGAAACTAATTTATTCATTGTTGTGGTACCTTTGCCAAAAAAGTTGGAATTCAGGCTCTTCTTAATTGGGCTATGTAAGTTGACATAATGCGCATTACTATTATAAATGGCCGCCTCTACTTCCATAGTGGAGTAATATTTATCCCAAGGTGGGATTCCGGGTCTAAGTCAATGGGACCAAACGCTGACTGCAGTATACCGTTTGAGCTAGTGCGGGGCTGAAACTTTATTGTGATGACATGTTCATGCCAAATCATTTATTACCCTCAGAGCTGTTTTACTTTTACTTTATCATCCTTTATCGAATAAATTTTCTTTTACAACTTTAAAATATTATTTCTCAATAAAGTTGTTATTTTGGTTTGAGGTGCACAAATGGTCCCTGAACTTTAGGCCATTTTGGGGTGTAATCCCTGTAGTTCTAAATTCGTACAAACAGTCCTTGTAGTTTCATTAGCCCGTTGTCCTTTTTCTCACATCCGTCTATATTCAGCCGTTAGTGTGCCAACAACGGGGGCATTTTCGTCTTTTTCCTTACATTTCATACTCGTGACAAAAATGCCCTTCCTTACAAAGCTTAAGATTTTTTTTATTAAGGGTAACACCGTCATTTGATATTTATATAACCTAAACCCTAAATCAATGCTGCCAACCTTCCACCATTGCCGTCGTCGCTGCCCTTCACCGTATCCAGCACGGTCGAGGGCCACCAACCGACCACCCATGAAGTGGCCTCCATGGATCTGGCCGATAACTATTCACCGTCACGGCGATCCAATCGACCACCAATGGCTGCCTCCATGGATCTCCGCCGGTCTAACCGTCACGGCGATCCAGCACGGCCGAGGGCCACCAACGCCACCAATCGACCACCCATGAAGCGGCCTCCATGGTATACCGTCGTCGCTTTACCAGGCATAAGTTGTCTCTTCGATGTTGATGCATACGGTCCCACTACAGCCCACACCGCCGGCCATGAACCCCGATGCCACCACACATCCAATCAATCGCCAATCACCCAAACATGGTGTTACCTCTAGATGGCGTCTCTTCGATGGTTGGCATCACCATCGAGTTGGATGGATTTTGGCAGCAGCAGCAGCTTTGGTGGAGGCTGAAATGCAACGAGAAAAGACGAAAATACCCCCGTCGTGGAGCACACTAACGGCTAAAAATAGACGGACGTACTGAACGGGCTACAACTGAAGAGTTTAGGGACTGTTTGTACGAATTTCGAACTACCGGCACTACACCCCAACAGGGCCCAAAGTTCGGTATTTGTTGTTATTTTGGTTAACTGAGTTATTTCTTGATATGCTACGATCCAGCTATGGTTACTCACTGAGCACGTGGAAGCTCATTCCTTACTTATTATTTCAGGTTGAAAAGTAAGGCGATGATGACGAACATGTGATTTGAATTTAGAGTGAAGCTCTGAAAACTGCAATAGATGACTTTGAGTCCTAACCTAGGTGCTACAGCAAGAAGGATTCTAATGAAATTGGATTTATATTTTTATATATGGAATTGTAATTTTCAGTTTTCGCTGCAGTTGTATTGATTTTAGCTACTAAGGCCTGACAGAGCCTTTGGTGGGAGTCTAATGGGCCTACGGCGGGTCACAGATCTAACTCACGAGCTCAGTTGTGGGTTCGGGTCGTGACACAAAAATGCACACTGTAATATTTGCAATGCATAAGTCACTTGCCTTCGTTGTCACTTTCATGGATACTCCTAGTGCAAGGTTTTTCCACCAAATGTTAGATGTAAGGACTTTTAGCCAGGGGTCAGAAAAACTCCCCCTTGGCCCGGGGGGATGCTACCTTCCCTCAAGGTGGGTGGCGTGACACTGAGGATGTTTGGACGTTCATACATTCATGCCAATATTATTTGTGCTCACCGACACCTCTAATAATGATGACCTCGAGTTTAAGCAATCAAGGAGTAGATTTACTGAGGGCATTATGCCTATTAGAGGGGGGACAACCAGGTCGAGCTTAAGCTCTTCATGTCGACTTATTTATGCCTCCTGGAGCTTTGCAGGACATTGCAAATGGCTATGGACTAGGGGTTGAGTCAATGGCTACCATGCCACATTGACTATCATAGGTTTATCATGTGTTGGACTTCCTGGCAAGGCGAGGTGTAGCAACACATGACAAGACAAACGTAAGGTAGTGCTCCGTTATATGGTGCCCTCTAGAATAGTTGTCATTCCTAGGTACCGTCATGTGTCACGAGAAGAAAAACTACCTCAAGTTGTCACAAAGGACCTCTAGTCTCATTTTGGTTACTTGTTGCAAATCTTGTTTCTCACTTTGCATCTCATAATTCTTAGAAACCAAAAGGAGTTTTACCAACATAAAGTGTACCTCCGCATTGGGCTTACGCCATTGTTCACCCTTCGTTTTGTCCAACCTCATCATGCTTGACATCCTATTCAGACCGGACACTCTATTTTTGTCATTTACATGTGAGTTATAAACCAACCTCCCTTAGATCAAAGATTATCAATTGTGGGATGGCTACCATATTTGGATCTAACAATTTCTCCATACCGCGTCAACAACCTTAAAATAGTTGGTAAAACTTTTTTTTAGCGGAACAACCTAGATGATTGACATATGGCATGAACTTCAAATTTCAGAAAAGTGCACTTAACAAGTCCCCAAGATTAATATATATATATATATATTGCTGCATGATGTTAAATTATTTATATGTAATCTCTTGTTCTATTATTATGACAACTAATCAAAGAACAAATGGATAAGGCTTAGGAGGGTAGCGTAGTCCTTTTAGCCGGAGAGCGAATGTTATGGTCATGCGCTATATACGCGCGTTGTTGTGGTCACATTGATAAGGTCAGTTTGATGCTTTTTGGAAACTGTCGACTTGTGCTCTGCTCGTAAACTCAGGTGTCCATTTCGGAGAAATTTTTACCAAAACTGAGAAAGACTTTTCATAATTATTATTATTTATATATATATATATATATATATATTATTATAGATATCCTTATATTTGTGTACCCAATAAGCATGGAAGGCAGAGAGAGAGAGAGAGAGAGAGAGAGAGACTGGAGAGAATCTAGAAAATGTGCAACAAACAGATGGTCCCATTCCCATATCTTTCACTTCCTTAAAAAACAGTTTTATAATTGGGTTTGGCAAATGGGAATGAAATGATTGAATCAACAAAGCCATAGAGGTATTCTAGAATTTAGAATTAGAATGACAGGAGACCCCCCATGTTGACAATTTTGAAGTCATTGTTCTATGTAGAGCACCAGTTCATTTGTGTTGCTAGAGAGAAAGAGAGAGAGAGAGAGAGAGAGAGGCACCCACACACAGCGTTTAGAGAGAGAAAGATCTTATCTGGGATCTCTCTCTCATGCCTGTTGATCAGATTGTGGCCCAGCAGATCGGAGTTTTTCTTTATTCTCTTTTTAGTTGGGTTCTGATGGTGATCTTCTTTTTAAGGTTCTTTAATGGCGGTTTTAGGCAATTCTGATTCATGGGTTTCTTGGGATTGTGTTTTTGTACCGCCATGTGCCAGCTGAAGACTCTGAAATTCCATGGAGGTTATTGGGTTTGTGTTTGTTTGACGAATTTCTAGGGTGGAGCTCTTAGTTGAGGAAATACGGATACGAGGTGAAATTCTAATTCATGTTTGCAATTGTTCATCTGGATTTTGTTGATATGGCATTCCTTGTTTGGAGTTAAAAGCTTAGGATTTCTATTCCCATCATATCCATTTCTGGGGGCTACATTTGTTTCATACGTTTTCCAATTGGCATTATTGGGAGTTTATCAGCTATATTAGATGTTATATGAGGTCTTAAAATCTCAACTTTTTTGCCGAGACTATGAAGATAGAGTGAGAAGAGTTCAGGAACATATTACAGTCCGCTCGGTTGAAATTTACATAGTTTCCTTGTATAACTTCATGGTTAGGGGATGAAAAGAAAATATGCCATATGATCCTACTTGCTTTAATTCTAATAGTGTCTGCTTTAGTTCTACGAGTGTCTTATATCTAATATCTCTTTCCGTCGTATATAATCGACCTAAACAAGCTTTTGAGATGAGATATTCACATATTTGCACATCTCCTTATAATTGTGCTCAATTACTGAATTTTTGATTGATAAAACATTTTTTGATTGAGTTTCATACGCTATCTGTTGGCAGTGATACCAACAATGTTCTTGCCCTGGAAAACACAATCACAAAATTGAGACTGCAAGTGCTTTAATTTTTCCTCACCATTTTTTATGTTTGTCTTTTAGGTCAGTTCGGTGCTGCTTCTTTAGTTGGTTGGAGGAATGGGAACTGAAATACAATCCAAGGCATATTTTCCAGGATACTATTCCTCAAGGGATCTACATAACAGTGCAGGCAATGGAATGTGGGCACTGTATCATGAAGACAAAACCTTGAGAAATGGCCAGCATCATGCCTCATTCTTGACAAGGGCAGCTATACACGGCTATTCAGGGAATGACAAAGAACAAGTGCGAGAAACTATCTTAAGGCATGAATCCATATTCAGACATCAGGTACAAATTTTCGGGTTTCTCTCGAGTAATGAAGTTCAACTTGAATTTCTTTTAAACTGAAATTAAGAAGCAAAATTTTCAAACTTGACTACTTACTTAACTTCTAGTTTATTATTTCTGATGTTTGCTCCATCAATCATCATAAGGAAGGCCCCTCATTTTGCAGGAAGACTTTAAAAAAGAGGCATTTGGTTTTGTTAGATAAACAAGGCTTTTCTTTTACCATTCTAATTTTTTCATATTTGATTTTGGTCATCCAGCTTCAAGAACTCCATCGTCTTTATAGAAGGCAGAGGGACCTAATGAATGAACTTAGAAGTAGTGGATTAGGCAAACATCCCGTGCCCGCAGAAACTTCGAAGGCAAGTGTCTTTTTATCTCAAAATCCTTCCGAAGACTCCAAAAAAACTTGGCACGTCTCCACCTCTCCCTTGGTGGATTCAACTTTTGGTCGGCCGTCAGCGTCAGGGACTGATAGCATTCAATCTCCTCTCAATTTTATTGAAGGGAAGAGTCCATGCAGTCCTTTTATCTCCATTGACAGAGTATGTTTAAAAGACGAGAAATCCCTCATGTCCCAGAGAAGCATATTTGACCTAGAATTGCCAGCTGATGGGTACATGAATAATGAAGGAAAACAGAGAGAAAAAGGTGGAGCATCATGGGTGCAAAGTTACTCAAGCACGAATCATAAGGTCCAATGTGCTATAGATGCAAACCAGGGTTGTGGTTTTAAAGTTGATGCTGATGGTGATGCTATGAGTCCTAATTTGTGCCCGAGGAGGACCCATGGTTTGGCTGACTTGAATGAACCAATCCTGACTGAGGAAACATCTCTTTCAGCCTCTTTGACATGTATTGAGGAGGACATACATATGCGGGATGTATTCTCGAATCCAAAGTCAAGTTTCCAGTTGTTATCCAAAGAAGTCTCTCAAAGTTCACCTGTAGGAAAGGATGGGCGAACTTGCGTTACTGATACTTACTCATGGAGCGAAAGAAATGGAAAGGAGCACTTGACTTGTAGCTTCAACCTTGGTAAGTAGTTTTGGTGATTATGTCTTTCTTCCTTTGCTCTGTTAATTTGCAATTTAGTATTTTAGAGGCGAGGCTTTAGGCAAGATAAGGTGCTCCAGTGTGACCTAGAGGTCACGGGGTCGAAAAGCAGAATTAGCCTCTCTACATAATGGGGTTAGGCTTGCAAACATCTAACCTACCAGAAACCCCACAATGGCGGAAGTGTTGTGCACTGCCATGCCCTTTTCTTTTTTTTTTGTTCGGTTTGTGTATCATGAGCCCATTGGTCCTGTTTAACGGAGATCTCTTAAGTTGCTACTGCCCAGCCATGCAACTTTTTATCATTCGAATAGTTTGTAAAAACAAGATGTGCAGATGTTCCGATCATTGTGTGAATCAAATTTTGTTGTGAAGAGGAAAAAGAGAGGAGAGATTAGGCAGACATACACACGCTAACTTTTCCTCTTTTACTGCGAAGAAATAAGGAAAGCTTTCGTTGAATTTGAGGTCAGTCATTTACCTTGTATATGTTGGCCAACATGACGACATGCATATACCTGGTAAAGTGTTGTTCTTAGAGTTACCTGCAAACTTCTCATGTCCGTACCATGAAGTTATAGCTGACAATATAATTTTTTGCTACTTACTTCTCTTGTCAGGGCAAATTAAATGCAATGACCCTGTTTCCACGGGTGCCAAATATCCTGACCATTCACCTGCAGTGCTCAAATTATTGCAAGATGAGCCGGGGAAGGAACATGAGCCCTTGACGTTTTCCCTATCCGCTCAGAGCAAGACAGACCCTGGTCGAAAAAGGATAATTTTTGGTGTTGATATTTCCGGAGAAAACCAGAATCTGTCTATTGATGCTTCGCTTATGCCGATTTTGAACCCTCTTAAACCTCAACACGGTGCGATCAATTCTGAAACATACTCTGCTTCACCTTTGAGAAAAGCGTCAAGGACACTGGTCCAGAATGTGGTAACAGTTCAGAAGAACCATTGCCCTGGCACAGTTGATCCATTCCCTGAGAATCCTAACAAGTTAATTCAATTTTCAGAGTTCAATGGCGATTCAAGATTGCTTCCAACTTCAAGAGCTGGATTTGCATACCAAAATTCCGTTTGTCTTGGCTCCCATTTGGATGGCAAACAGTTACAGGATTGCTGCTCATCAATTGGGTTTGAGAATGCGGGTGGCATCAATGCCAGGAATTCAGCAACCAAACAATTTATGCAACTTGATCCTATTGAAAACTTTAAGGGTTCAGATTGTGGATATGTTGCAAAGGACGAGGCTGTTATTCGACAAAATGACTTGTCTGCTGAAACGGAAAAGAAGCTTGAAAACTCCTGCAGAGGACTGCCTTGGGTTATAGCAAAGCGACATTGTAACGGGGAAGAGATACAGGGGAAAGAAAATCTTTATCAGATGAATATGGATAAATTGCAGAATCATTCTCAGCACTTTTTTAGCAAAGCTGAAGTGACAAGACACCCGTCTCCAACTTTGATCCAGGATTTAACGTCACCAACATGTGGCCGTGAGTCCGAGTACCCGAAAGTTGAAATTCGTGATTGCGGGAGTAGTAGAGAAATGCTTGGGGTTCCTATAGTCGGTGGGCATCATATCTCCAAGTTTCTTGTTTCCCCGAGCTCTACCTCAAAGTCTGGTGTCCATGGTTCTAATGCTGATGATGATGACAACACCCGGAAAGATTTAACTTGTGATGCCAATTATGGGAATCTGCTTCAAGCAAAGGATTTAGTTGTAGGGGACGGACTAAATAATTCCTTTTCTGGGATAAGACCTCAGATTGATTTGAACTTGTCTCTGAACGAAGAAGAGAATCCATCAGCACCCTCTCTCCCAAGAGCAATTTTGAAGATTGCTACAAAAGAGATAGATTTGGAGGCTCCAGCGCTTCTTGACTCTCAAACGGATTTATCACATGAAGCAGACTCCCAAACAGACAAAACGTTGAGGCCTTCTAAACTTCTATTAGATGACTTGAGGGAACCGTATGAAGAACTTGTTAGAGTTGCAGCCGAGGCTATAATCTCCATCTCATCGTCTGGGTTGCATACGCTTGATGCATCTTGTCAGTCATTGGAACCTTCAGCTAGTGATAGCCTCCTATGGTTTGCAGAAGTAATATCTTCTCACTCAGGTTGCGATCTTGAAAGCAAGGTGAGCAAAGTTTTGATCAATTTGGACGATGACTATGACGAAGAGTCCATTCCTGAAGGTATGGATTACTTCGAGTTCATGACACTGAAGTTGAAAGATACAAAGGAAGAAGATTACTGCTGTAAGCAGATGACTTTTGAGAATCAGGAAGATGGAGGAACAAGGGCTACTTCATTGCCAAAACGACCACGGAAAGGGCAAGCAAGAAGGCGAAAGGACTTTCAAAGGGATATACTGCCTGGTCTTGTTTCTCTGTCAAGGCAGGAAGTGACCAAGGATCTTCAGACCATCGAAGAGCTTTTCCAAGCTAGTGGTTGCACTTGGCAGTCAAGTCTGTCCCAGAGGAAAGGCGCTAAGAATGGTAGGGGGAGGAGGCGTTCAGGGGTTCAGACTCCATCTCTGACAGCAACTGCTGTGTGCCCGCCCCCAATACAGCAGCCATCGTGTAGAGAACAAGGTCTTCAGGAGACAAGTCTAACTGGTTGGGGAAAGAGGACAAGGCGTCTGCCAAGGCAGAGATGTCCAACTGGTAACCATGCTCTTTCTTTAAAATGTTGATTCGCTAGCTAGTCGGAAAACTTCAGAGGGAAAATGGTTACTCGGAAAGGGAAGAAGAGGGGTAAGTAAGGCGAGGGGTGTATTGTTCGGTTAGGCTTCCTACTTCCAAGCCATTGAGGTTGAGGTTATTCTAAGTTATACATGTCTATGTATGCCTTTTTTTGCACTTCCTGTGGACAAATGTTTCTTTAAACTATATAGTGTTCCTCTTAGAGGACCTCGAGTGAGTTATAGCGGACGATCTTAAACAAAATTGCTGTCATGTTTACCGAGATAAGCAGCAATTTTCAGTTATAACATAATTGAAAAGGTTCGCCTCATATAGCTCTCTGTCCTGGTTACTACTGATCAAGTGCCATCCCTTTTACCTTGGCTAAGTAACCATTCTCCAATGAAAGTTTATACTCGCAACATGCATCTTCAACTGCAGTTAATTGTTTCTCTATTTGCTTTGGATTTTGGAGCATACATCTATTTACATCTTGAAACTAGTATATCCATTTAACAACCTATTTCTCTGTGTTTGTAAACTGAGAATCAGCACTTGGTAATCAAAATTGTCACATCTAAGCTGACTTTGGCTGCAAGTTCACCGAAGATTTTGAGACACTACCATCTGTTGTGCCTGAACCATCCTTCTGCACGTATGTATTTAAGTTTCTGCATCCATATTTTCACCGTTCACTTGAGTACTCTCCAAAAATAGTTGTCACGATAGTACACATTTTTATTAGTTTCTTCATCGAAGGTATTACAACAAATGTGGATGACAACTTAGGTAGAAAGCAGTGTGACTGAGATGCGGACTAGGTCACTCTTAGTTCTTGACGCGTTACCCCCATAATACGACAGTCCAATTCACTATAATTTCAATCATCTTTTTGCACAAATGTATTGAGTGAAGTAGAAAATTCACCGGATACTCTATCAACTTATCCACGAATCAACATGTACAAAGATTTAAAAAGTATCAAAAGGTTGAAAGGAACTTCCTTTGACCGCGTGAGAGGAGAAATAGTTTGCAGTTGAAAATTGGCAAAAAAAAGTTTTTGCATTTTATCTTTCTCACATTATCAAAATATCCACACTTTTTAACAAGGGAAAAAGAAAGGTCCTACCGGGAGTCGAACCCAGGTCGCTGGATTCAAAGTCCAGAGTGCTAACCACTACACCATAGAACCCCCGACGATGTCCAAAGTGATGATAGTTTTTAATTATTTGCTGAATCCAAAGTCGTCGTCACTTTCAATGTAACTGCAACAGAGAGACACCATCATGGAAATGGGCACTGGCACACATCTCCAGCACTCCAACCGAACTCCCCAAAAACCCATTTCTCATGTCTCAACCTCCGCTCCCACATAGCTCTTTAACCCTTTTCTTCTTCTAATCAAACATTCAGTCAATCATGGCAGAACCCCAAAGCCCCACCACCAGCTATGATATAATCATCTTGGGCGCATCAGGCTTCACAGGCAAGTACGTAGTGAGAGAAGCCCTGAAGTTCCTCAACACCCCATCTTCCCCGATCAAAACCTTGGCCCTAGTCGGCCGCAATCCATCAAAGATGTCCCAGATGCTAGCCTGGGCATCCCACCCCCAACCCCCACCTCCAGTCCCCATTCTCCCCGCCGACACCTCCGACCCACCCTCTCTCCGCCGCCTCGCGGCCCAAACCACCCTCATTCTTAACTGCGTTGGCCCCTTTCGTCTCTACGGCGAGCCCGTCGTCGCCGCCTGCGTAGACGCCGGCTGTAATTACCTCGACATATGCGGTGAGCCGGAATTCATGGAGAGAATGGAGGCTGAGTACCATGAGAAGGCAGTGGAGAAGGGCAGTTTGGTGGTTTCGGCATGTGGGTTCGATTCGGTTCCGGCTGAATTGGGGCTGCTTTTCAATTCGAGGCAGTGGGTGTCGCCTGCGGCGCCGAGTTCGATTCAGGCGTATTTGAGCTTGGAGTCGGAGAAGAGGGTTGTCGGGAATTTCGGGACGTTTGAGTCGGCGGTGTTGGGGGTGGCTAACGCGGACAAGCTGGTTGAGTTGAGGCGATCCAGGCCTAGAAGAGCTCGGCCCACGGTAAAGACCAATATAGTTGCTCAATCTGTCTAGGTCTTTGTATGTGTTATTTTTTTTTTACCTTTCCCTTAATTTGGATGAACTTTTGTGTTTTACTTGGTTTAGAATGTTTACTTTTAGGATAATATGTTGTTCTTATTTGAGGGTACAGTAAACAGCTGCATTGTGCCTGATTAACGAATGGGGGTATATAAATAACTTATGTTTACTTAAGCACGAGAGGGTTTTAATCGTGAATATGAGGGCAAATAGAAAGGTTGATTTACCTAAAAAGAATTATTTACCTGGCTGTCATGATTAACTGCTAAATTCTATCACTTTAGCTTAAGTTTGGGAGTTTAGAATCTGAAGGACAATAGGAAAGTTGTTCCATTATGGTGTGGAGGTTATAAGGCTGCTCAGTTCTATTCCTCGACAGGCGATGCTCTGTTCAGAAATGAAGTTGTTTCTTTATTCAATGATTTTTTCCAATAGTTGTAGCAACTCAATATTGCTATGCGAGAAGGCCCTCAAAGTACTGTGAGGCCTTACTGTGTCGGACGATGCACCCGAGATCTTAGAAGAAATGGGCAAGACATTCTGACTTGAGTTTTTTTTTTTTTTTTTTTCTACAGTAAGCTGTAAAAGCCATCGTAGAGAATGGGCCAATAAGTTCACCCATAAGATCTGAGAATTATGAGCAGTTTTCCCAACGATATTGGGCATACGAGTAACGTTCTTGGTTAAGTGTTCATTTTATCCAGCAGGGCACAAGAAGCTTTTAAGATGTGCTTACTAGTATTTTTCAAGAAATTGACGTCCTGAAGTTTGGGCCTATTGCATGTCTTTTCTATAATTTCAAAGCATTTCTTTCCCCCAAGGTCCCATCAGCATATGAGAATCCAGAAAAATTCCTTTGCTAAGTCGCTCTTTGCTAAGTGTATCTTTTGCGTTTCATTAATACCTCCGCTTGGGCAAATTTGAGCTACCTCAACATGAGGGCTTTATAAGGGGTATTGTGTGTAGTAAGCCCAACATGCTGGGGGTGTGAGCATAAAATATCAAATTATTTTTGCAGATATGGCAAAGATGAGTATTGAATTTTTTTTTTGGTCGAAAGATGAGTATTGAACTGCTGAATCATTTCTGTTGATGTCTTCCCTTTGCCTTTACAAATCGAGCTGTATGCAAGTGCTTGTTGATCTTAACTTTTTGCATGTTTCTTTGTAGATTCCTGGCCCGGGGCTTCCAAAAGGACCAATTATTGAACACCAGAAGAAGATTGGGCTTTGGGCTGTAAAGCTACCTTCCGCCGATTCTATAGTTGTACGGAGAACACTCGCAACCCTGACAGAAAATCCCCATGGTCTTCTCGGGGTTAATGAGAGTGTTAAACATTGTATGGAAAGGGAGAACTTCTGGTCAACAGTAAAGCCGGCTCACTTCGGGGTGAAGCTAGGTTCTAAATCACTCTTGGGCGTCTTGCGATTCATCACTGTTGGGATATTCATTGGGTTGTTGGGAAAAACTGCTTTTGGAAGGTGTCTTCTTCTAAAATTTCCCTCAGTCTTTAGCCTTGGGTGGTTCAGGAAGAATGGTCCAACCGAAGATGAGGTTGCAAGTGCTACCTTTAAGATGTGGTTTGTTGGACATGGATTCAGTGACAGCAGTCTTGTTTCGCAGGGAAAGAGAAAACCTGATATGGAGATAATAACAAGGGTAATGGGACCCGAGATCGGTTATCTGACCACTCCGATAGTTCTACTTCAGTGTGCTATTGTTCTGTTAGCCCAACGTGACAACCTACCAAAGGGAGGTGTTTTGACGCCTGGGATTTTGTTTGGCGCAACAGATCTCCAAGAACGACTCCAAGAGAATGGTATATCTTTTGATGTCATTTCAAAGAGCACCCTTTCTTCCTAAGGTTGTACAATTTGTTGTACACAAATGGAATAAAAAACATTAGACGTTTCCATGCAGCAGGGACATATAATATAATTTGGCACTTCGTCCATGCTTAGAGTCTTTACTTGTTTCTTTCTCTGGTTAGGGTATAGCATTCGTGAGCTTGTGGCTTAACCTACATGTGGCCTGGTTTCGAAAATCTCCTAGGATTTCAGCAAGTTGTTTGCACGTTGAACTCCTCTGTATCGAGCTTAAGGTATCTCAAAATGTCAAATATGTTTTACTTCTCAAATTTTACATGTTTTTAAAACTTCAAAGATATTTTATTTCATGAAGGTTTTTTCTTCAAGGGGAAATAGCGTTACACAAGTAGTAATATAGTTGAAGCAGGCTCAAATTGATTGGGAAGTCTTCCAAGTTTCAATGAGTTCAAACATGCTTCTGTTGGAACTCCCACTAACTTCTACTGCTGTCCTAGAAGTTTCTCCAATCTGTGCTGCTTGCACTTTTAACGATTCACTGCTCATCATCTTTCTGACACACTCTGCAATCTGATTTTCCTTTATTACCAGGTCACCTCCTCCCCACCCCCAATTCTCCATCCATATACCCAACCCATTTCTATCCACAACACTTGCGTTCATCTTCTGGTCCCCATGCTGGGGCCATGCTAACACCCGCACGCCATACCATATGGCCTCAGTTACCGAGTTCCACCCACAATGACTCACAAATCCGCCAACTGCTCGGTGACCAAGTATCTCACCTTGATTCACCCACTGCTTCACCACCAAGCCTATCCCCCTTGCCTTCTCCAGGAATCCATGCCCCAGTAGCTCACCCAATTCCTTATCATCGTCCCGATCAATTTTCTTTTCCTTCACTACCCACACAAACCTGTAGCCACTCCTCAGCAATCCCTTGCCCAACTCTCTAATTTGATCTCCTGACATAGCAGTCCTACTCCCAAAGCTTACATACACAACTGACCCCTCTGGTTGATCATCAAGCCATGATAATGGCTGGCTTCTCTCGAAATCACATGGTGCAAATGGCCCAATGGGGATCACTGGTGGTAGCCCTTTTACTATTTTGCCTTTGTTGAGTGCCGCTAGTGACTCTTGCTCAAGCTCTTCGAATGTGTTGATCAGAATCCCAGTTGCTCGCGTCATTTCCTTTCCATTTTCTATGATATGGGTCTTTAGAAGACTGACTGTGTCTGAGAGCAGAGGTGGAGGAATCCAGGATTTCGGTAGAGGTTGCAAACCGGGAATCTTAAAAACTCCGATTACTTCATCAGAATTGCTTCTAGCTCTTGAGCCAATGGTGGTGTGGAAGGATAGAAAAAGTGTCAACATCTTGGCTGATGATGTGAATAAGATGTAGTTAGGAAGGCCAAGGGCTTCGGTGACAGGGATAACTGTAGAGGCCAAGCTCATGTCTGTGATGAGAGCAGAAAGGTGTGGGGAACATGAAGAGAGAAGTGGCGAGAGAAGGTAAGAGGACTGGCGAATGGCTTCGTATTGGATATAGAAAGGGTCTTCTGAAATAGCAGATGGATTGTCAAATGCAAGGAGATGAAGTTGTTTGGTAGCAATTTGAGGGTAAGCTGAGAAGAATCGAGACAGAGTATGTGATTCGCTGAGTGAGACTGTTGGGTGAGTAGTAATGAAGGTCACTTGGACATTATGGGTTAGCAAAGAAACCGCGAGTCGAAGGAAGGGTGCGAGGTGTCCCATGCCAGAGGCAGGAAGGAGAGCTACATGAGCGGAGCTTAGGTTACCGGAATCCGACATCTGCAGGGAAAATTTTCTGGTTGAAGAAGGGACTTGATTTTTATTGGTCCAACTGCTGAGGGAAGGGAAATGTACATAAATGCTCTATGCAGATAATAGGTGGTCAAATCTGGCAACTGCCTCTAACTTTCTATAGCTGATGATTTGACGACCAGCAGACACATCTCTTGGATGGTAGCTGCTTGCCTTTCTTGCTCAGTAGGATCATGAAAGATTGAAAGTACTCGCAACTTGAAATGAGTGTTCCCCAAGGTTTTCCAACCGTTCTTGTGCCACAAGAACTAACCTTCTTAGAAACTACTCTGTTATACCACAGGCCTAGACTGTTTTGGGACAAATCCTTTCACCGTGTTACCTTCCACATTAACTATTAGGATCTGGACAAGCCTATAAGAGAGTGGAAATAGACGTTCTTTACTACCCGTTTCCTATATTGCCTATTCATATTGGTTGTTTTTATTTTTAGGCTTTTTTTATTGCAAAATTACCTTACCACAAAATGTGGTGATTAAGTTCAATATGGGAATGTCGTGCTGAATCCTTTGCAACCCACCCTTTTGTTCTTCTAATTGCCTAGTTGCAATATAGTACAGGGCACGTCCTTTGCAAAGTCAGAGAGTTGTGAAGAGCTCACGTTACTTATTACTATAGGGATTTTTCTCCATCTACACTTGGAAACTCCCACCAAGACAACCTAGCAGACTTCACCCACCTCACCATCACTACACTGCATATGCTGATATGCATATGCAGAAAATTAATCAATCACCACTTCTGAGTTTAATTCTGAAGGCCAAAATTCGGATATATAAAGCTGACACACGACTTAATTAATAGAAGAAAAAAAAAAGCTTCAAGGATCTGTATAAGTACAAATATGTACATGAATCCTCTTTAGATCATGTTATTGCAACGTCCCTTCACTATTACTATATATCCCTGACATGTTCGTTATATACAGAAGAACTTGCACTGGACTACAAATGTACATAACATGGCACCCATTCTTGAAAAACAACATGGAAGTGAGGATGATCCAACAAACAATGCAAACAAACTGGAAAACTAGACATTAATTGCGAGATAGACAGATTTTCCGTCAACTTCATTTAGCTAACTTCTGATCTTTCTGCTTCACCCTTTCGATGAATCCTATCAACACCTTCTCAGAGCTCCCATCAACTTGGCAAGCCTTCCTCGCTTCTTCCCTGACTTTCTTAGCCTTAAACCTCATGTTTGAATCTGTCATCATTTGGCACACCATTTTTCCAATCTCTTCCCCCTTCACCAATCTTTCCCCGCCCCAACCAGAATCCTTTTGCCAGATTCCCAACCCTGCCTTTTCTACCACCTCAGCATTCATCTTCTGATCACCATGTTGTGGCCATGCCAACATTGGCACACCTTGACGAGCCGCTTCCATGACCGAGTCCCATTCGCACTGATTAACGAACCCTCCAATTGCTGGATGTGCCAAAATATCTTCCTGGTTAACCCACCCTTTCAATATTCTCCCTCTACCTTTCGTACTTTCTGTCAATGGATCATGAAGTTGTTCCTGAATCTCTTCATTTTCATCTTGTTCAACTTGCGTTGGTTTTACTGCCCACAAGTATGCATACTCACTTGTCTCCAAACCGTTACCTAATTCTCTTATTTGATCTGTTGACATGGGATCTCTACTTCCAAAGCTAACATACACAACTGATTCGGCAGCTTGATCATCTAGCCATGGAAAATTATGACGTTTTATGAGCTCGTATGGCTCAAATGGACCGACTGGAAAAACGGGTGGAAGATTGCTTGAAATTTTGCCACTGTTGAGGGCAGCAATTGCCTCTGGTTCAAACCATTGAAAGGTGTTCAATAAGATGCCATTAACATTTGGGAGAGATCGAGCATTTGGTAGTAAGTAGGCATCTAGTAGATGATTCGATGGCGAGTTGTCTAGCCATGGAAGTGGAATGCTCGATTTTTTCAGCGGGGCTAAACCAGGGATCTCAACTTCCCCAGAACTTCCACTAAATACAGCTGGGGTTCCAGACATTAGTGTGGGAAGGTAGGCCACGGTGGAGTAAAATCGAGCGGAGGTGGTGGAGATAAGGTAGATAGGAATGCCAAGATCGCCACTGATTTGAGCGAGTCCAGCAGCTAAAACAAAGTCAGAAAAGATTGCAGAGAGTGGTCGAGGTAAAGAAGATAGGAAAGGACTAAGAAGGTGAAGTGAGCGATTAATGGCTTCAATTTGAATTACGAAAAGATCATCAATGGTGAAACTGGAGGCATCAAACGGGAGGATTTCAAACTCAAGATGCTTGATTTCTGGGTGGGTGGAGAAGAAACTAGAGTCTTGGTGGGATCCAGCAGCAGTAGATTGGATGGTGATGAAAGTAACATTACACTTACGTGAAGCTAACATGATGGCAAGTCGAAAAAAGGGTGTCGAGTGGCTCATGCCGCTTGGGAAGAATGCTATATGTGGAGGTTCTGCTTGGATGCCTTTGGAGTTCGACATTCTCTGGTCTGGGAGGGGCAATGTGAATACTTTTGATTTGATAGCATGCACATGTGTGGAGCTTATATTCAGACATTAACAGTATCAGTTTCCAAGCATGACGATATTATGCCCATTATCATCATAGTTGACTGTTCGGTGGCAGAAAAATTGTTTCGACTCCAAATGTGGTACGTGATTTCTGATTACTGATCCTGGCTTTCAATTTTGTGTTATTGTCTGCTAGTTTATTGGAAATTGGAAGGAAGGGATCAAATTCAGCATTTGCAATAATACATGTATACTTTATTGGGTTAATTGGCCCCATGAAAGATCTCCCTGGCGTTAAAAATGTTCTTGGTCGATTCTTCTTCTTTTATAAATGTTTTCGATGAATTCTTTTATTTACAGGTCATCTATCTTTTGATGGTTTTACTAATATTTTGGTTTTACTAATAATTGATGGGAACTGATGTTTACGTTGTTTTGATCATTAATATAACTTTTGTCCTGTATGTTTCTCGAAAAATTGTTAAGCTTCTGTATATTCTGTTGTTTTAACAATACTAAACATAAGAATGGATAAATAGAGTATGTTTGTAAGAATAGTCCAGAGTTCCTTGATGCGTGAGGGAAGTTAGAGCATTATGAAGCGGAGCATACCTGCTGATGTATGTTTGCTCTCTGTGTGTGTGTTCGCTTGCTTGGATTTACAGGTGGGGGTGCCTAAATTGCGCATTGTAAGGATTGAGGACAAACCAAAAAATTAGGTAAGATAACAAGGGCAGAAGGGTGCCAACTTAGCACATAAATTGGAAATGGTAGTCTTAATCTTTTTTTTTTTTGATACAAAAAAGGGTGATAAGGTATGTCACACCTTTCGAGTCGGGTAGGACCACATGGGCGGCAAAGCTCTCCCTTCCAAGTTTTAACGCAGCTGCATTTCCAGGACTCGAAACCGAGACCTCTGGTTAGGTAGTCTTAATCATAGAAGTGAAATTCCACCTAGTATTTCTTGCATAAACCTCTCAGATACTATTACAAAAGTGCCCAGGCAAGTAGATGCTACTCTATGGGAGGAGAAGCACTTGGAGTTTTAGAATCTGCCTGGGAATGAACAAGCAAACAACGAAGAAAATAGGAATTAATTTGCTTCTTTGGGTGTTAAAAATTCAATGACTTCCATCAACACCTTTTCTGAGCTTCCCCCAACCTTACTAGCCTTCCTAGCTTCTTCCCCTACCTTCCTTGCCTTAGCCCTCAGGATATGATCCCCCATTAGCTCGATAACCTTCTCTGCTACATCTTGTCCCTTGACCAACTTCTGTCCACCCCAACCCCAGTGCCTTGCCCAAATCCCCAATTCTGCTTTCTCTACAACTTCCGCATTTACTTTTTGGTCGCCATGTTGTGGCCAAGCCAACACGGGTACCCCTGTTTGAGCCGCTTCCATCACAGAGTTCCATCCACAATGGCTAACAAAACCTCCAATAGCCGGGTGCGCTAGAATCTCTTCTTGCTGCACCCATTCTTTGACTACTATCCCTTCGTTCTTTGTCCTCTCGAAAAACGAGTGGCCTAGCAGTTCTTCTAGACTCTCCTTGTCATCTTTGTCCACTTTGCTAGCTTTTAACACCCACAAGAATCTATGCCCACTTCTCTCCAACCCGTTCCCTAGTTCTCTTAGTTGATCCTTTGACATGGTTGTTCTGCTTCCGAAACTAACATACACTACAGATTCAGCAGGTTGGTCATCTAGCCATGGAATATGATGGCCTTGTTTTAGCTCATATGGTTCATATGGGCCAATAGGGAGAACAGGTGGGAGGTTCGTTAGAACTTTGCCATTGTTCTGGGCAGCTATTGTTTCTGGTTCAAACCAATGAAAGGTGTTCAAGAAGATCCCTTTAGCTTTTGGGAGAAATCGGGCATTTGTCTCTATTACATTTGTGAAGAGATGATTTGAATTGAAGAATGGCGGAGGGATAATTGATGGTGCCAGTGAGCCTAAACCTGGGATCTCAACGTCATTCTCGCTACCACCAGTTTTAGCATGATTTTCCAGCGATAGGTAAGGAAGGCAGGCGATCAGAGAGTAAAATCTAGCAGAGGTGGTGATGACAGTGTAATTAGGTATGCAGAGATCTTCACAAACCTGACTAACACCGGCTGTGGCAATGAAGTCAGAGAAGATGGCAGAGAGAGGTGGAGATAGAGAACATAAGAGAGGACCGAGAAGATGACCGGAGCGACTAATGGCTCCAAACCGAATAAAGAATGGATCGTCAGTGGTGGTATCTGAAGTCGCAGAAGGATGGACATGGAAATCGAGACGGTTGATATGCGGGTGCGTGGCGAAAAAGCTAGTGATATGGGTGGACTCTGCTTCTGACACTGTGGGTTGAATGGTCATTAGAGTGACCGTGCAGCTGCGTGAAGCTAGCATGGCAGCTAGTCGGAGGAATGGGGTCAAATGACCCATTCCGGCACTCGGCAGAAGTGCTACATGTGGTTGTGGCTGGTTGCAGGCCATGGTGGTCGACATTGTCAATTGGTGTGTAGTGTTTCTGCATCAGCACTTATATTGAAAGATTTTTTGCATACCAAACAAGATAACTTTAAGTATACGTTGTTCGGTGTATGGCAGCCATGTGATCTACCAAAGAGTCATGCAGTCAGTGCTTCTGTTTACCCTTTGTCAAGTTGCCAAGAACGGCAAACGAGACTTCCTTTTCCTTCTTGGGGAGCATACTTTTGTGAGAACTTGTGTGGTTCCGCTGCGCTCCCTCGGCCTTAACTTTTATTGTCTTTTTTTTTTATACAGGCTGAGTACAGAAGATCAAATTAGCGCAAGGCGAACTGTGAGCTACGATTGCATAGGAAAGTTGGACTGACTGATTTTAGAGGCATACGCAACTTCATCAGCAATGCATGCTCTAATGAAGTTTCTGAATTTTTCTTTGGTTCTCTTTTCAATAGATGCCTACCTAACTAGTTAGATAGATCTAACGCATCAAATGTACATAAGACTTGTTGGATTTTTCAGAATATACAAGTTTTTAAGGATCTGGGTTGGAATTTTTTGGAATACACAAGTTTCCTCGTGGTATCTTTGTCTATTTAACTTCCTATGTTGAAGGATCTGATTTGGATTTTATTTCATAGAATATTCAAGCTTCTTCGTGGTATCTCTGTGTATTTGACTTCTTCTAGTAAGCGATTATTATTTCCCTTGGTAGATTGATGATGTTCAGATGGAGCTATCTGTGGTTCCACTCCATTTATTTAACAAATCTGCATATTAAACAACGAGATTTGTTAAGTATAATTCACTATAAGAAATTGTCCCTTTAGCAACCGCCACTCCATTTAATTATAATTCGCTAAATGGTGTACGTCTGTCGCTAATTAATATAGCGACTGCAAACAGCGGTCGCTAGAGGTTGGGTCGCTAAATTTGAGCGACCGCAATTTTGTTGCGGTCGCTAAATTTAGCGACCCCCTTTGCGATCGCTAAATCTTTTTGATAATTAATACGGAGTACTACATTTTTTTATTAGCGACCGTGACCATATTAAAGACTACTGTAGCGGTCGCTAATTTTTTCTTTTAGCAATTATTTTTTTGCGATCGCTAATGTTTTTTGCTTTTTAATATTTTTATAACCAATTTTGCATTTTGTGTGGTAAAATCAGTAATCCTTGATTATTACACTATCAAATTAAACTAACGGGACATAATTGATTCCAAAACTCACAAAGTAGAGCCTTACACAAAATTTTCATTTCATTAGCAATCACATCCAAAATGATAAGTAACAACGTTAACTCTCCACCACAGACATTATGTTGAGCCTAAATAAAGAAATGAATTAAACACTTAGACTAGGACCAATCACGAAGGTAACTACTTTTAAGACTCTACAAATTCGTCAAAGTCCGGATTAATCAAGGTTCATATTGTGAGCAGCATTTTCAGGCAAAGGAAGTGACAAGGTTGTCATTTTTTTCACAGCTTGTTGAAGGCACGCTAGGTCCAACACCATTCTCACCGATTTGAGAATCACCAACACTACGCACAAGTCCGCGCTCCATGAAACAAAAGAATTTAATCAACAAACTCAAAGAAATGGCCAATGTATTTAAGAAAAAGTAACTTCTAGCAATATCCATGCACAAATCTAAAATCCCACAAATCAGCCTATGTATCCAGTTCAAAGAAACGTAATTGAATTTGGCTCTGACACTCTATTCACAGGAGAAACGTATCATTTTTGCTTAACAAAATGCTCCATAATGTAAATGTCAAGTGATATAAACTGTAAATGAACCATTTCAAACAGAAGTAACACCACAACTGGCTAAGTTAAGAAAAATAGTCTCGCCAAAATTTGTCAAATCTGAAGCAAACATCAGTCAACTAAACTAAATTGCATGTAACTGTTTATGCAAGATAACATATTTACGCGTTACGAACTGTGGTAGCTTAAAAATTATAGCTAATGCATCTCTGGTCTATACATGAGCCACATGGATAGAACTATAGCTAAAAACATCGTAACCCTATTAAAAATCATCCACAAACTCCAAAAATTACTCAAGTAATTGTAAAAAAGTCCATTGTTGAGCCAGAAATTAACAAGATCCGTGAAAAATTGGCTTAACCTTGACAAAAAGTGGTATAGTTACATAACAATCCCAACCCACTTTCTTACAGTATTAGGAATATCAAAAAGTGTCGGCCTTTTAATTAACGACTATTAAAAAAATATTAATAAGTCGTTTCATGGCAGTTCCGTCTTCAATCAAATTCCGGGAGGCTTTATGAAGTGCTTCTTTAGGAGTTAAACGACTATAACTCAGTACGATAATAACGTATTATTATACATTTGGTTACAGAACTCTAGTCATACAACTAGGGAAGAGACATGTGACTTCTGTAAAGAAAATTAGAATACTGCAGCTAAAACATATTAACTAAGAAATCAACAGAGCATAACATTACAATGAAGTTAGCTAACACAAAAGGTCAAAAAAACAAGATGCATCAAATGAGAAGTAATTCCAAGACTCAAACATCAGCAAGGATAAGTAAACTGCAGATGAACCTCGAAACCAAAACACTGAATACAGTCTCATGGCTCACAACTCTCAAAGACGTGAGTATATAAAATCGCAACCTTCGACGTACTCACTGCCACCGCAGCCACATGCCCAATTTTATGCACCACAGCGACTAAACAAGCGAGAAAAAATTAGCTCAGGTAGAGCACCAACCCAAATCATAAAAATAGTCCTGAATACAATTTAGTAGAAGCTCGATATCAGTAGCAGTCGCTAAATTTAGCGACTAATACGCAGTCGCTAAATAGTTGTCGTTAAATCTCGCGCCAACAATTTTGTTGACCCCGCCAGAATTTGAGTACGCTTAGTGACCGCTAATGATAGCAGTCTCAAAAGCGGTCGCTAAAGGCCTAATTTAGCGACCGCTACAATGACGGTTACTAACTGCTTGTCACAAAGCACCGGTTTCTTGTAGTGGATTCCGTGCAGAGAAAGTGAAACATGTGCCTTTTATCTCATTCTATCTTATTCCCATCCTTGTCAATTGGTAACCTATAGGCACTAATCAAGAGCAAAGCTCATTCATCTTAATTCAGAATTTATGGCTTCAACCTTGCTAGCAACAACCCAAGTAGATTACATTCCCTCTTTGGATTTCAACATTATTTCAATGACTTCCATCAATGCCTTAACCGAGCTCCCACCAGCCATACCAGCCTTCCTAGCCTCTTCCCCAACCTTCCTTGCCTTGGCCCTCAGCTTCTCGCTCCCCATCAATTCGATAACCTTGTCTCCTATCTCTTCTCCCTTCACCAATCTCTCTCCACCCCAGCCCCAGTCTCTCACCCACAACCCCAAACCTGCCTTCTCTAGCACCCCAGCATTTATCTTCTGGTCCCCGGCTTGGGGCCAAGCCAACACCGGAACCCCTCTTCGTGCGGCTTCCATCACCGAGTTCCATCCACAATGGCTGACAAAACCTCCAACTGCAGGGTGCGCTAGAATCTCTTCTTGTTCTACCCATCCTTTCACTACTAGCCCCTGCTGCTTCGTTCTCTCAACAAACGATTGGCCTACCAATTCTCCTACCCCTTCAGTGTCATCTTTATCCAATTTGTGTCCCTTTAATACCCACAAAAATCTATGCCCGCTTCTCTCCAACCCTTCCCCTAGTTCCCTAATTTGATCCTTTGACATAGCCGTTCTGCTTCCAAAGCTAACGTATATGACGGACTGAGCTGCTTTTTCGTCTAGCCATGTAAGTAGATGATGATGGCCCTTCTCGAGCTCATATGGCTCGAATGGGCCAACCGGATAAAAGCGTGGGAGATCACTTAAAACTTCCCCATTGTTCAGCGCGGCAATTGTTTCCGTATCAAACCAATCAAAGATATTCAACAAGACACCATTAGCTTTCGAGTGAGACCGAGCATTTGACGCTAAAAGGGTTGTGAAGGGATTGTTCGGACTGAAGAATGGTGGAGGAATACTCGATATTGGCAATGGCGCCAAACCAGGAATTTCAACGTTGGGATCATTAGCCAACTTTTCAAACTTCAGGTAAGGGAGGTATGCAGCCAGGGAATGGAACTTGGCGGAGGTGGTGGACACAATGAAATTTGGTATGCCGAGTTCGGCGGATATTTGGCAAACACCCGTGGCAACAGCAAAGTCATAGAAAATGGCAGAAAGGGGAGGCCATAAAGGAGTCAAGAGGGAAGGAAGGAGGTGAAGTGAGGAGTTGATGGCTTCAAACTGAAGAAAGAAAGGGTCGTTGAGAGCGGGACTGAGTGGCACGTAGGGAAGAATTTGGAAGTCGAGGCGGTTGATGTGTGGATGGGCGGCGAAGAAGCTGGTAATGTGGGTGGATTCCGCCATTGAAACCGTGGGTTGGACAGTGATGAGGGTGACCGTGCAGTTGCGAGAAGCTAACATGGCGGCGAGCCGGAGGAATGGGGTCAAATGGCCCATTCCGGCACATGGCAAGAGTGCTATGTGGGGTGGAGAATGTTGGCAATGCTGAGAATTCGACATTTTCACTGGTAGATGGATTGAATCATTGCTCAACACGTTTATTATAGTGTGCTTGACTGCTTGGTGGTGGAATTGCAGCCATGTGATCTACCTAACTTAGTTGCAATGACCGGTCAGACAATGTTCTTAACTTATCGAAGATCAGTGGAAGCTTTCATTTGCACGCACTCAATTAGAAAAAGTTCTATCCGGAATAGTTAAAGACTTAAAGGAGTATTATTCGAGTGATGCTATAAAAATATTGTTAAAAAATTATAACTAAGGTATTAACAAAAAAGTCACTAACTATACTTAGCACCGTCAATTGCGACCGTATAACTATCTTCCAAGCCAATGTTCTTTTGAAAAATTATATCGTGAAGAGTTATAGAGTGACTTTTAACAACTAGTATGTAGTACGTGCGTTGCACACGTACATGTGGTCAAGAGTAATTTTTTAGGTGATATCATTAACTTTTTGTGGATCAAATAATATAATTCAATTATGTTTTATTTGTTTTGTGACTTATTTTAGAAGGAATGTATATTTGAGTTCGCAATTGTAATCAGTTCAATGTTTAAAAAAAATTTATCTAGATTTTTGGATTAAAGAAATGCTTGATAGTGCTTCTGAAAAGAAAAACAAATGGAGAAATTTAAATAATGGATCTACTTCTTTGTTTTTGTAATTTGTTAAATCAGTGTTCCTAACCTACTTTGGTTGCACCCAAGGGCCCACCAGGGGTCCTGTTTTGCGCGACATTTCACATATTCAACCCGACTTTGGCGCCACCAAGACTTAGAAAAATGTGCAAAAGTAGACTTGGCACGACTCGTACCTTAAGGGGGTCGGCGTTGTAACAACTTTTTTATTGTCCTTCGCAGGTCCTTCGCTTGATTTTGATTAAGGGTTTTGGCCCCAAAGCCTAGTTAGTTTGTTTCTCTTATGTTTTATGCATTTATTAACAAATTTTTTGTCTTTAATCAAGCATAGGATTTTTGCAGCAAGAACGAAAAAATTGTAGGTAAAGAACGCCAGCGGCACACTGGAAGAAAGCAAAGAGAACGAAGGATTTGAGAAGACTAATGTATGCTCTTCAATCTTCTCTACCAGGTTCAGTGAATATCTATAGTCAAAGCTTGGAAGATGATTTGCAGCATTTGGCAGAGGGAATTTGAATGAGAAGTTTTTTGGAGGGTTAATCGGTAGGTGGAAAGACATGCATGAAGACATTTCTACAACAGTTGAACGAAGGGAGATGATTTTACATAGAGAAATGGAGGAACTGAAGATGAAAGGGAAGAGTGTGGAGTAATGCATCAATCAATAGGAAAAGGGAAGAGTCTTTGAACCGATATTGTGATATTTGGCGCCATATATTTCAATTAAATTAAAAAAAAATTCTTTGGCCAAATTTTTGTCTGTTTGGGTTTTTTTTTTCTTTTCCGGTATGCAATTTTTTTTTCCTTTAACTATTTTTGAAGCTTGAACTCTTTTTTTGTTGTTGTTTTTTTGTCCCCAACTTTTAATCGGTTGTGATATTAGGCGCCATATATTTCAACTAATTTTATTTTTTTTCTTTGGCCAATTTTTTGTCTGTTTGGTTTTACTGTAATATAATATTACGAATTTTCTTGTCTCATTTAAGACTTCTGATGGTTCGTGTCATGTATGTTTGCCTCCACATGACTGACCCTTGTCAACTTTGTAAATTTTGTGAAAAACACAACATTAATCATTGCGGTCTCAAGAAATTTCAAATTGTTTTGTTCTCCTACGTCTTATTGGTAGACTTTTCCTTGGTAATGTTCAATAAACGCATTACGAAGAAAGTAATTACGGAAAGGTAAGATTGTCATTGGAGTAATTAATAGAGGGTAAAAACGGAACAAAATAATTTAGAACATTAGCAATTCTTAATCATAGAAGGGTAAAATTGTTATTAGAGTAATTAACGAATGACAAAAACGGAAAAAAATGATTTATAAGATTCATACTTTTATAGGTAGTATAAATATAAATATTCAAGACAAAACGATTAGTGAGAAATGACTTCCTTCGCCTCTTTTCTGCAAGAGAGTGCAATATTTCTAGTTTTCTTTAAAATATATAGACCGGGGATAATTTATTGCTCAATTTGCATTTATTAGTTGCTAAAAGTAAATCTTTAGCAACTAATACGATGTGCTTTAAGCCAAAAAAGAATTGGGTTCATCGTAGCCAACAGGTTGATGAAATATGCAGAACTCTTGAATTAGCGAATTCAGATCCTTTACGCTTTCTTCAAATAAATTCATGGATATAAGTGAATATTGTATGATCCCAGGCTATAACCATCTAGGAGAGTTAGATCATGAGGGATGGCTTGATGTGATAAGGGACGGGCTAAGGCGTCTATGTTTATTTTAGAAGATATTCAACATTTCTAAATGGTGAAACTATTAGTCTTGAACCGTGCAATATTTTTTTGGGGAAGGCAGATGTGTTGCTATGCAAAGAGAAATTTTTCTATGACATTTAATGAAAAGATAATTATGCTCTTATTTGAAGCCTGCATCATTTGTTTAAAATTTGCAACTTTAATGTAGTCCGAGTTCTTTTGCCTTTCTCTACTAGCCATCACCGACATCCCCCAGCCGTAACCACCATGACATTTGACGTCGACAGCCCCCATGGTCGCCCCACCTACCTCCACAACCACCCACCACCACATCAACAAACCATCAGTTAGATCTAACGAACCGCCAGTGAAGTTTAAGGATAATATGTGGGGAGAGTTTATTCGCATTTGATCTTTGCTTCCTCACCGGAACGTGCGCTGTGGGTGGTGGTGACGATTGGTGAAGAAGGTGGACAATAAGGATGCGTAAAACCAAATAATGGGATTAACTCTTTACCTTTGAAGAATGCACCACACCGTTAATACCACCTCTACCCCCCCCCAACCCCAACGGCCACAGTGGAGTCACCATTACAACTACCATATCGATCTGGCAACTTCTATGTTCTCTCTGCCTATAACCTTCTATACTCCAACTCCCACAATGAACGAGTAGCACGAGGCCTAAGCTCAGGCGTGAATGTTAACGAACCCCCAATTTGGAACATCCTATGGTATCTTCCCATCCCTCATAAAATTACCTTTTTCCTTTGGCAAATTCTTTGAAACCGCTTATCAACCCGAGTAAACTTTCATAAACTTAGGATTATAGACTCACCGTCCTGTCCGATGTGTAACTTATAGGAGGAAACTATCGATCACTTGTTCTTTCTTTGTCCTCAGGTTCGGCCTGTTTGGTATGACGGCCCTCTAGGCGTTAAAACTGACCTTGTTAGGTCCTCCTTTAGAGTCTGGCTTATTGCTTGGCTCAACAACACTTCTCCCGCCACCAAACATCTTTACTACAATACATTCATTACTTCCACCATCTGGTTCCTATGGTTGAACCGGAACCAACAAATCTTTCGAAACTCTAACGATAAGCCAGAATATACGATCTGACAGATCATCCTTATGGGTGAATGCATAATCAACTACAATACCTCTCCCAAAAAAACCAAACCTACAACCAAGTATCTATCTGATAATTCTAAATACCCTCTCATCATACAACCCAAAATCCCTCTTTGTTCTTACAACCTTCGAAACTCTATAAATATCTTCTTAGCCATTTCTTACAACAAGTCTAGCCTTAGAACTGGCATAGGCATGACCTGTACGACTGCAATTCATAAGAGATGTGGTTCAACTACATTTTCTTCCTTAGCATCAGACTCTTATTCAGCTATTATGAAAGGCCTACTAACTTTATCACAATGGGCCATTTCAAAAAACCTTCTTCACATTAATGTATATACTGACTCTTCCTTTTTACTTTCTCAGATTTCGGACACTGAAAACATTATGGACTCGGTGGCAGCCATGTTTTATGACTTTTGCTATATAATCTCTACTTCCATTTTTATAGTATTTGCAGAGCCAGTAAATCACAGCTTAAGGAGGCTAAGGCCCTCGCTTCCTTTGCATGTTAAGCCATAATTGATGTCCATCAAGACTGAATTGATACTATTTTTCTATCACGTGATGCCTGCCCTTGACCCCACCAAATTTGTAATGTATAATGATAAATCAACACATGTGGGGTCCTTTTATATGCTTTGTTTCTTCTTTTGGTTGTTCAAAACTTTGTTAAATCATGGTTTGTCATGATTCTTTTCTTTCCTGTAATATGTTCATCACTGAGCTCTTTATCTATACAATTCTCGATGTTATCCAAAAAAAAACAAAAAAAAACTACCATATCCTTGATACCAATCCACCACCTAACTGGTGCCACCACACACCATGACTACCACAAACACTACCACCATGAAATATCACGCCAACACTACGTTCATCTCCTCCATACTACAACTACCACTGTGATCGCGGTACCGTCACCACCACCACCACCTATTGAACCACTTACATCACCAAGCACCCTTGTCACCGCCACCACCACCATCAGCACACTTTATAGAAACGTGAAATATAAATGTCATGTACAAGTTTATATTAAATGGATGAATTCGCAGAGCGAATCAATTTCCAGACCTCCACTTTTAGGTTACCTAATAGATCAATCTTATTTTTGAGTCTAAATAATTAATTTTCTAAAATTTTTAATTGTACAGATTAAGCGCTAAAAATTTTACTATCAAGACAAGATACCCAATGACATGAGAAAGAATTGACACAGCCAAACATAAATACAGAAAAGCGAGGAATCCGGATTAGCGACCTTTTAGCTTTATGCCTTCAATATCAATATCATCCTCCCGATATCTCGTCGACTGTCGACTCCCCCTCCTCCACTGAAGGCGCAGTGGAAAAACCTCAGCAATGGCCTCCTGCAAAACCCTAGCCCGTACATCCCTCTCTTGCATACAATGCACTGCTCGAGCCACCCATCCACCACTACTCTCTTCGCAACGCCTCCGCCCTATCTCGTCTCCTTCACCTCTTCTCCGGCTCCCCCGCAATCGTGGTAAGCCCATCGCACTTCCTATGAATCTCTTTACATCTGAATTTTTCCGTCTTTATGCTAACACTACGCCGCTTAGGGTTCCGACTTGAACCCGCCGGTGTTTCGTCACGACCTTACGGCGCAGTTTCACTGGCTGAAAGCCTAATACCGGAGCCGGCCGAAGACTCATCTAAAGACAATGTCGAGGAATTGCTTTTGAAAAGAGACGACGTATCAGGATTCATGAAAATGGAGCGGCGGCCCGAGGTCCGTAACGAATGGGCCCGGCCAGGCCGTTGGTTTCCGTATCTCGATCAATTTAGGGCTGGGAGTGCGGTGTTGAGTAGCGATGAGGTGTTGGAAGCGCTCGATCCGCTTATATCTGAGGTCAGGAAGGAGAGGTTTAAGAATGTGGTGAAGAACCGGAGCTATTCTGTGTGTTTGGTGGTCGAGGGCTTGGCCGATTTAGGGAACGTGTCGGCGACCTTTAGGTCGGCGGACGCGCTTGGGTTCCAGTCGGTTCACGTGGTGTCATGCAACAGCTCGAAAAGGTGCAACACGATTCGAGGTGACAATGCCTTGATTTTGCTTGCCATTTTGTATTGAGTGTTCATTTTCCAATGTGACTATGATATGTAACGTATTGCATGCCTAAGGGTACGTATTGATGATAGTTGGAAGCCTTCGTTTTTTGTTCTGATTAAAACTTGAAGTGGCATAGCTGCTCTATCTCCAGGATAGCTGTATGAGTTTGAGGCTTGGTAAGAATCAACATATGTATATGGTTAGCTATTTATGATTTTTGTGCGGTTTTTAATCTCTTTATGGTAGTAATTATGTGACAATGTTATTTCTATGATGGCAGTGCAAATTGCAGAAGTAATAGTTGGCCTTCAGTTTTTGAATTTGTGCACTTCGTTTTGCGTTTTCAACTTGACTTCTGCTACTATTGCGTTCTCATTCTTTTAGATTAGACTCAAAGGATGTAGTTTTTGCATATTATGTGGGAGCTCCATAATTAAGACTAGTGGATTGTTTGATGGGCTTCTGACGTGTTTCAGTACTATAATAATTTTCCAAGTTTCTTATATATGAAGTTCATTTCATGCTGCACAGTAAACATCCACTAAAAGTAAATCGTTCTCGAAAATGATTTAAACACGGGGGCTAAGTTCTGTCGGCATGCTCCAAGTCCCTTAACACCAGTTTTGTTGTAACACGTCATTATCACTTAATGTTTCCTTTTCAAAATTATGTATCAGAGTACTTCTTAGGAAGATGAAATTACCTTCATGCCATCATTAAGCAATGCCAATATGTACAATATTTTGTTGCTTCTATAATTTGTTGCCTTGTCGCTATCCAGTTCCCAGGGGTAGACTGACTTGATTTGCCATTTGGTTTCATGGTTCGTTTAGGGTCAACAGTTGGTGGTCCACTTCGGCAGTATCTGTACGTATGGATGCATATACGTCTATGTACCTGAGGTTGCGTCGTAAACACTGGGTAGTAGGTCCGGCACTGCTCAGTCTATTACAACAGTTACAGATCTTTGAGCGAGAAAGATTCTTCAAAAACTTTGAATACAATATGCATATACATGCAAAAGCTTGCCAACCTAATGTCGCTCCAAGAAGGCTTGGTCACAGACGAAAAAAGAGTTCATTTTTCCTACTTTTCCGACTAGGTTGGTAACAGAAAGCTTAGAAATGAATGGCGGGCTATGAGCGAAATGCTTGCAAACCGCTATATCAGATCAGATGGAAGATTCAATTTCTGTTAATTCTCTTCTTTTCTTGTTGTACGACGTCCAAGCTTGACGATGGCAGTGGAGCGCTGTCTGTGGCAGCTACTGGTTGAGGAAAGACCAAAGGATTGAGGGCCCCAACTTGAAGTGGATGCTTAGTACCTTAGTTGCATGAAGCATGGGCAGGTGTGAGGTTCTGGAACAGGAAGCATCACCAGTAAAGTGGGTTTGCGGTTGGGAGGGGGAGCGGGAACGGTCGTGAGGTTTTGGGAGCAGGATTCCGGCTCCGGAGTGTCACTAGAATTGGAGAGTCCTGCAACTAAGCTCTATACTATAAGCATAGACTCCCTATTCTTTGTTGTATAGAGAATAAATTTTAAAAGACATTTTAGGTGCCTTCATGTGTGGGTATTGTGCATATAATGGTGTTCCTTGCGCAAATAGACTAGAAGGGAAAGCAGGTTGCTAAAAGGGCAAAATTCAATGAGCAACATTTTGTGTTGGCGAATTTGGAATGTCCATCTTAGTTTAACAAATTATGCTCTGATGCAGCTAGCCAGCTATAACAGTGCAGCTTGTTAATTGTCTATCGCTATAGTGCTGATGACAGCGTTGTTGGATGTCTTTTACCCAACTAGAGGTACTCTGGAGTCTAAAATTGGATGATGCTTGTCCCAGAAGCCATGGCAGTGTGGGAAGTTATTATAATTTATTAGTGTTGAGCAAGCTAATCTTCTGAAGCTAATTTATTAGTATAACAGTGCAGCTTGTTAATTGTCTATCGCTGTAGTGCTGATGACAGCATTGTTGGATGTCTTTTACCCAACTAGAGGTACTCTGGAGTCTAAAATTGGATGATGCTTGTCCCAGAAGCCATGGCAGTGTGGGAAGTTATTATAATTTATTAGTGTTGAGCAAGCTAATCTTCTGAAGCTTTCTATTGAAAGTCATTGCAAGGATCGCGGTGGTCAGGAATCAGGATCTCTCCATTTTTATTAATGTCATCTTTTGCGATTCTTTTATCCGCCTTTTACGTTTTCGGTCTCTAGAGTGGTTAATGTGGTGAATTGAACGGCTATGAGCTATGGGTTCTGTGATGTCTAATATCCGTTGGGGGAGATGCTCTTTAATCGATATGTGACTAGGCTTTACTGGAGTTCATAGGTTGGTAGGCCATCTTTGATCATTCTTTATGCAATCTTCTTTTGTTTGTTGGCAAAGATATTAGAAACTATAAGATCAAAATTTGATGCCTTTATGTGGATAACTCAATTACACTCCAAGTCTTTTTGGCAAGCCAAATGCAGTCCAAACTGACTTTGGTTCATCTCTAAATCTATGAAACATGTTATCAATGTTTCCACTAAATTTAGTTGTGCTAGTTTCTGAAGCTATTGCTTCGCTAAAAATTTGTTCTTATAGTTTATATTTGCCTTATACACCATTTTCAGCATATCCAGTTGCATATATTCTTGCCAACCTAAGAACCACCATTATAGATGGCTAGGTTTCCCCCCATCAAACATAACAAAGGACATATTTTCTTGCATTCCCCTTCCAATTCGGACCTCACTATTCTGTTTTTCTAACACGCAGGTATAGAGAAAATCGTCTTGTCAGCGTGGGAGCTGAGAAATGGTTGGATATTGAACTTTGGGACTCTGCCCGAGAGTGCTTCGAAGTTTTAAAGTCGCGTGGTTATCGCATTGCCACAACGCATGTGGGAATAGATGCAGTATTGCTTAACTTTTCTCTGTCATTTATTATTAATTGACTCAATGCGGCTTTTTAATTGTTGGGTATTAACTCTGATGTTTGCCTAGGTTTCCATTTATGATATGGACTGGTCTTGCCCAACTGCAATAGTTGTTGGCAATGAAGGCAGGTACTTCTCCTGTTCACTGGTTGTTTAATGAGATGGATTTATACTTTTCTACTCAATATTTTTCTTTTCATGGTTCAAAGAAAGCTTCATGTTCGCCATGACTAATGTCGTTATACAGAAGTTACCTTTTGACTTGCGCTCTTGCAAACTTTGAATTGGTTTGTGAGGTTTTAGTTCAATGTCCAAAGAAACGCTTAATGAGTTTACGGTCTACCTGTGAAACTTCCTGCCTGGCCTAGTGTGTTACCTCCATATTATTAGTGAATGTGGGGCTGACTGCAGCATCGAGAGTCAGCCCCACATTCACAACTTACTACAATCTTATGTAGATTGTCATGGATTTTGCAAAGGCAGCAGCAGTTGCCATTTTCCTTATTTCAGTTGCAATTTAGAAAGTTTTTATGAAGGAGAATTCTGAATTTTCTTTCTGGTCATTAGTTTAGTGGGTTCTTGCAATTCCACAAGTGTGAACTTGGTGATGGACTAGTAGCCACCTTATGTCTCTGATTGTTCTTTAATCTTCATTTTTCCTTTACCTTATACTCGCCAGAGGAAAAAAAAAAAACTAAGCTTGGTTACTTGTTCATCTGTAGAACCTTCTAAATATAGATCAAGATCATCTGTTTAGATGCCTGTTCATGTGTTACTATGCACGAGCACATAGTTGTTTACTTTGACCTCGTGCTATGTTTGTTCATGTGTTATTTGCAAAACTATCCTTAGTTGCCACTGCTTGGATTTCGTTTGTAACTTATTTGCTGAAATCTTCTCGTAATGCCGTGAATCTCTCTGAAGTGCTCGATTCTGTACTTCTCCTGACGAGCTCACTCCAAACTACAGAAGCAGGAAAAGAGAAGAAATAGATAGAATCCCATATTCTTATCTGACCAAACTATTATGTTATTAGCTGAAGCAATGTGGACTATTGTACTTCTGTAAACCCTGCAACTTCTATAAAAAAGTAAGAGTGAAAGTTTGAGCTTCCTGCCGATGAAAAATTGAAGAAACATGAATGTGTGTTTCTGTGTCTGTGTAGTGTTTATTTCCTAAAACAGAATATTTGATTCTTAACCCTTTGCCTCTGTGGCCCTCCCTTCCCCAATTCATGAAACTTAGGTTTAGTCTTTGTAATGCTATTAGGGGTAGACTGCGTTATACCTGTTTGTTTGCTGGAACGATCTATGCGTAGCTAAATAACTGGTTTCATTAACTCAAACTCTTGTTGGAAATCTAATAGACATTCGTAAAGTTTTAAATTTGACATTGCGGAATCATGATTACAGGGGCATTAGTGATGAGGCTCTAGAATTGTCTGATTTGCATTGCAGTATTCCGATGAAAGGCATGGTAGACTCTTTCAATGTTTCTGTTGCTGCTGGCATTCTCATGCACCATGCTGTCTGTGACAGAACTTCCCGCATGGTAATTACTTCATTGCTCCACTAAAGTGAAGTTTCAAAAACCGTGATAAACCTAATATCTCTATGGAGAATAGGATCGTCTATCTTCATACTAGACGCATTAGTACTTTTGCAGCTATGAATCTGAATATACGCTATTTAGCTTCTATAGATCGTAACTCATAAGTAATGTTAATGTTTGGCTAGCTTCATTTTGGACAGGTGTTTGATTATTCATTCTTTTCCCCTTTGATAAATTTTTTGGCGTGTAACGGACACTTCGTGAAAGGTGTGGGAGACATTTGGGGCAAAAACACAAATTACTAACTGGAATATGGGGGTTTTTCTGGAATATTAAGGAAAGTTAGGGGTTTTAGGAATGAAGATTAGGGCAACCTTAATAGGTCCCTATTCTCGTAAATCTGCTACAGTTGGATTATGAGGGGACGATCTGACGAAGAAGACGATCACCCGCCAATGGCATTTTGCCGCAGGATTCTCGCTGGTCGCCTCCTCTAATCTGTTGTGGTATATTCCACCTTATTTCTGCTTCGGCTTCTTCCTTGTTTCTTTTCTTTTCATTCCTTTTGCTTCTTTCTTCTTTCTGTTGCTAGTTTTTGTCTATACTTCTTCAATGGGTTTTTGATGCTGCTTCTCCTTTCTAAACTTTCAGTACTTATATCTTTTGACTGCTGTAACAATCATGTTCTATATTGTATTAAACATTTCCAACCACGTATAGAGAATTAATATATATCTTATAGCAGCGTCCTGCAGTTTGCAAAATTTTAGTTTCTTTTGGTACATAGGAAAAAGCTTGTTTAACATGTTGTATGATGAGCTAAAAGCTTGGTAACAATGATTGTGAAAAGGAAAAAGCTTGTTGAATCACCCTATATACAAGACGTGCTTTTTAGTCTTGTGCATACTACATCAAATTTCGTTCTTGATGATATCAGTTGATAGAGTTTGTACCTTCGTATCGTGCTTTCAATTTACCTGAATCTCTTGCAATTTCTCTAACAAGATTTTGTTTTTGGTATATAGGGCGGTCACTGTGACCTAACACTAGAGGAGAGGCAAATTCTACTTGCGGAGTTCTCTCTGCGTCACAGCAAGAGTGCAATTGACATTGCCAATGAGTTTGGAAAGCGGAAGGTATACACTTCCAGACAAAGTTTTGATTAGGGCATAAGAGTTTGTGTGGTAGGATACTATTGCGACACCCCAGAAGATCTCGCAGGTACTTCTTGTGCCGTGATTAATTTTCGCCATCTCTTATTTCATTTCGTGCAGCATACATTTGCCAATCATCTTGTCAGCTATGTGTTTATGTACTACGGGTAGGAATGAAAGTTTAGACATGGCCTTAAAGAACTTGGGAGTTTCCTGCCTTTGGCAGATAAATTTGAATCTAGCAATCAGATCACTGCAATTTAAAATGTTAATTTATTTTTCAAGGTTGCAAATCGAGTAGCATGTTGAAAAGGTATTCAAGCTCCACAGGGAAATTAAAAAAAAAAAAAAAAAGTGTTCAAGTCGGAGAGATTGTGTGGAAGGACATCATCGCTCCGACACGGAAAATTGGATTTAACCAAGAGATAGTAAAGAAGAATTCTGTTTTTTATGACACTGTTAGGATGGTAGATGAGGTCAGTTACAATCTCTCTCTCTCTCTCTCTCTCTCTCGGCGCGCGCACGAATACATGTCTGGTCCAGGACTTGTCATGGTGTTATATTCATGAGAGTTTCTACTACTTTTTTTGCCCGAGTAAGGAGTGCAATCTGCAATTAATTGTAATATATACTTATTTGTCTTGACAGTATAGTGAAGAGCTTTGGCTGAAGGTGTTCCAACATGATGAGGAAGATCTCTACCTCGATTTCAGCAATGTAAATGCTAGTCATAACTGAGCTGTACTGGGTGTACCAAACATTTTGTTAAACTAGAATTAGTGGTTGTGAGGCATTTTGTTTTATTTCAAGTAAGAGAGGAGTCTACCCTGGAATTTATACACGATTATACAAAACGTGACTTTGGATCAAATTGTGAGGCATGCTGTTGCCCTAATGTATTAGATATATGGCAACAAGACTTTGGATCAAATTGAAATGCATGGTATGGTATAAAGCCTGACTGACTCACCCAGGAAGGTTGAGACAAGATCAAGGACGACGAGATAGACGAATATTGGAATCTGATGACATCAATGAAACCAAAATCCTGAAGTAGACCGGGAAAAAAAAAAACATAAGCAAACAATTTGACTGGAATCTAAGCAGAGAACCACTCAAGAAAACCACATTAAGATTGTAGTGTATTTGGATGAATAATTTCAAAGTATCCTGTATTTTAAAATTCGTTGATTTACAAATTTAATGTTTAGATAATTTTGTAGATTGAGTATTTTATATATAAATTTACATTTAAAATTTTAAAACTAGATAATTTGATGGTGTATATGCATGATATAATGATAGTCCCCTTTTTTTATGGAAGAAATTATCTAAATTAATACACTTTTTGTGAAAGAGATTTGACAAATAACTAGTCTTGACTAATTATTTCTAGAGATGAACCTAGTGCTGTAGCTCCATAATCATATGGTCATTTTCTTTGAGAAATGACGTATTGGTGGAAAGAAAGCGTGCACCCCGCATCAACGTATTTCATGAACTGGGTTCTGTCAATAAGCTAATCACCAGACTGTAGTTTTTGTCTCAACGTATGAAGCTGCCAGATGGAACTACGCAATCTACGTGAACAAGTAGGTAGCATGACCACCTCCATTTGCACAACCCAATATGTGCAGTAATTCATGCCGAATTGTAATATAAAAGACGGATCCACTTTACAAAAATCAGCAAATGCCATTCCCTAATCAAGTGAAGGCATTCGTTGGTTGCTTTGCGTGCTCTCGCGATGCCGAGCAGCTGTCACCCTCGGGATTTAATGAAATCTTTTATTTTTGCCTTTAGCTCAGTGTCCGGAATCAGCATGTCAGCGGTAAGATGGGAACGATTGAATGGATCCGTCTGCAAATGAAAGCATCAGAAATATTGAGAACCGCGACTACTTTGTTTCCTTATTTCTGTAGAAAGTACCCTCTAGAAGTTGAGTGATAACGTACATTATCGCTTAGAAGATGCCTTTGAATAACGGGTCGGTCAACTGTCATCCTTGAAGATGGTAAGATAACTGGGTCCATCATCAAAGTGTACTGCAACCCAACAAATATATAGGACGGAAATCACAAGAAGAAACAGTGAGATTTACATTGGATAATGAGACGTCTCAACCAGAACATCCTATTATTCTGTCACAAGTTTCCGACAATTCATACTAAAAGGGTGTACGAACTTTACCTGAATTGGGTCAAGGAATTCATCCGGAATCTCTCCAAGAGCGGCTTCCGTGTCCATGGCCTCGGAAGCTGCATCTCTGGCTTTTGTACCAAGCTCCATGAATTCCTGTATGATCCTCCCATCTTCACCAATTCTGTTAAGGACATCTGCTGCAGCACTAAACAACTGGACAGATTTCCACTTGTTAATTTACATCCAGACAACTATATATCTTCACCTCGGAGAGGATCGGAAGTAATATTCTCCAAGATAGAAGAGATATTAATAAAAGAAGCGAAGTAAACATGAAGATAATATTAGAATTTAACTGCAAGTCAAATCAAAAGAATAATAAAAAATTATCCTAAAACTATATACCTGCTCATTATAAGAGCGACCATCCTTCGTAATGGCAGCTGGAAATATGTTTTCTTTGTCTCCCCTTGCCAGATGAACATAAATGTTCACAATCTTCGGAATAAGTAAATAGTTAGTCCACAGAACTAAGTGAAACATAAAGACAGCAAAATATACACCCTCAAACATGATCATTTTGCTTTATCCTCAATAAGGAATATCATGCCTAGGGCTGCAAATAAACTGAGTCTCTCTTGAACAAGCTCGTGGATCGGCTCATCAAGGCTCGTGAATGTCTGTTCATTTACCTATACAACTGAGATTGGCGAGCTGCTCAAGTAAATGCTTGGACAACTTTTTATTTGATATTACGCTAGTAAATTATGGTCAGTAATTCGAAACAACTATAACTGAAAAGATTCGCAAGACAATGATGAGAACAAAGCAGAGTATATGGGGCTACGAGTAAAAGAGATGGAGAAACTACTTGACAAGCATAATAAAGTAACTATCGACCTTAGAAGATTATGGTGACTCCTTTAAGGACACTAACCAGAGGTTTGATCAGCGGAAGTAAATGGGATCTGGGATAGTCTGGAGTTTCTAGAGGAAAAACAGGAATAGATGATGAGACTATTAGTCATGGAATAAGAGCATGCTGAACGAGATTGAGGTGCTGTTTGGAGCTTTGATGGAAAGAAAGAGTCGTGAATTGTTCTGGGGTGTTGGGTAACTAAAAAGATTATAGGTGGATGTGCGGCCACACAAGGAGAAATAGAAACAAAATGAGGCTATTGACACGACGGTCCGTTAGATTTACTTAGCCCATGCCTGTGTGGGCGGCACCAACTGAAGATAAGACAAGGAACCATCTTTTTAGATGGTTTATGCTAAAAGTGATTTGTGTCAGATCAACGGCATAAGATGAGGTCGAGGTAGACTAGAAAAAGAGGGGGAGAAGCAGTGAGAAAGGACTAAACAGAGGAGAGTGGAAGCAAATGGTTCATATGCCAACCCCAGCTAGTTTGTAACAAAGGCCTGGTTGGATCGAGTTGCGAACTTGGCATCTAAAAGGTAATTTCTGTCAAAGTCGCGTAATAACATACTGAATATAGCATAATCTGCCCCCATCAATTCTGACCTTAGTAGGACTAATATGTCAGCCAACTTATCCCGGTAACAAATCCCAGCCATGGGCGGACCCAAGGGACTATCAGCTTTAATTCTGATAAAGTATGCCAAGAAAACAAACAAAACATCATTCAAGGACAAGGGAAGATGATTCTTTGTACTAACCTGCTTTAGCAACTGCTTCGGACGGAACTCATACTTTTCAGGATCTTTTAAGCTAAGAGATTTTCTTTGAGGACCTACTAGTTGTAACAAAAAGTAATTCAGCATACTGGCCACTCTATCAACCTGAGGTAGAAAGAATCCACAAAATAATTAGAAAATTGTAACTGATAGAATCTGAGGAATTACACGATGAGTACGGACAATAAGACACCAACCATCTCTGGGAGTAGAAATGGAGCTGTAATTTGCTCCGAAGTGAAGGCTAGCAGGCTAACGTCTTCCATTGCCAACTTCATATCAATCCGAATGATCTAGAATCATAAAGTAACTTTTTTTTTTTAACTGGGCATTTTAATATTAGAAAATGTAAGACTTTTAAGACCCATATGAAGACTGACATTCTCCTGAGAGTGGAAAAGTTGGGTTCTCTCCTGTCTCTCCTGAGCTGGTCTTCGCTCCCATTCCACTGTATTGGACATTTCAGCTTCAACCTCTTTCATTTCTAGAATTTTGTTAAGACTCTCATCGAGAAGAAAAATGCTATCATTGATCAGGAAGTTCAAAAAGTTCAAGTAGACACCCTTCTCCTCCTCCTTAGCAATCTGGAACAGCATAATGTACAGATACATAAAACCGCACTGAAGTAACTCGAACGCATATATTAGAAACTCCAGAACAATCTACCTGTCTCCAAGCATTGCGGTGACTAGGAACCTGCCAGAGATATTCGAGAAGTTCTGAAATGTTATGGCGGATGTTGAACTTGTCATAAAACTGCACAGTACATGAGACACATCAATTAAGAATCAGTGAACAGTAAATAAAATGACTGAAGTATTTCAAAATGTCAAGGCAGTTCATATAGAGCAAATGGAGAATTAAAGGCTCTTTCAAGCTAGAACTATCCACATTCCCAAACTTGTCAACGGATACCTGCAGGAACTGAGGCTCCAAAGTTTCTATCTAACGCATATATGAGACATTGATTTTAGAAGATACGAATGAAAATTATAAAGTCAAATTAGCCCAACTGCCTCCTTCCTATTCACCTAAACCATAGTAATGCATTCCCGGAGAAGACCTTGAGAAAACAACGGATAAAGTATCTCTGATACCACATAAAGATCGGTGAAGGTGACTGAAGAATCTATTTAAACTATCATAAGCAACTAGGAAGAGCATCATACACAAGCAAAAGAATACTTTCTTTGAAGGCATGTAGAAGAACACGTTGCATTTACAAAATTACCTGCGTGTGGGAGCCAGTGAACTCAATGTCAACATAAAGCTTCAGAAGATTTCTCACAAGATATTCTAGAGACATTTGATGCCCTTCAAACAAAGTAGTTGTAACAGATGATCCCCTGCAGTATGAATATCATTAAAGGTGAAAACTACGCACATATCCAGCCAGATGCGTGTAAAAAGTAAAAGTAGGTATTTCAGCATGGAATTGTGCAGCATAAAAAGTCATGGAATTACCTTCCGCGGGGCATCCAGCAGTTCAGGACTTCCACCATTTTTGCTCTAAGATACGGGTTTCTAATATACTCTGGACTTGCCATGAACATGATGATAAAGTTCATAAAATCATCCTGCGAAGCAATGAACTGGTTTAAAAAAGCATATGCATATCTGTATGCTAGAGAGCTAACGACAAAGAAGATTGCCCGTAAAATCAAATTAAATTTCCGATATACCAGCAAGATCCCATCCAATGCTCTGGGAATCCGAGAAGCAAAAATAAGCAATTCCATGGCATCTTCTACAAAGTGCTCAGGCAGTGATGCAAATTCCATTGGGCAAGCCGGTGGCAGAGGCATATTGAAACCACCCACGAGGCCAACCAACCAAACCACCATTAACCGGTAGAAAGAGAGTGCTTGCTGAAGAAGCCCTCCATCCTACAAAGTAATAGAGAAATACTGAATTGAAGCGAAGAAAGTAAAAGAACATGACGAGGGTCATTATAGCCTATACTAGTGAAAGAATTAAACAGGCCAAGCCTCAACTTGATACGTGTCTAGGTCAATAGATGGTTTTTAGTTTCATCCCACTAAGTAAACCCCATTCCGGCTGCCCACTTATGGGGATGTACTGTTCACGGTATCTGAAATGCTGAAGTCTAAGCGTTCAATACATACTGCAGATCACAATGGAGAAGGAACTTAAGCCTTGAACTCAACCTTCCCGGGCCATTCCTTCACATTGAAAATTAATGTGCTAGGGAACATTTCAACCTTTCTTTCTGCAATGATCTCGACCTGATTTCAAATATTAGCATTTTCCTCAGCCTTAAAAGGTTCATCATAGATTGGACCACACGTAGCAATATCCGAGTCGTATCGGAAATGGGTTGGAGGGGTGCTCTAATTTCTCTCTCATTTTTCCAGTTCCATTAGGGAAGGAAAAACCATACTGAATTTATATGAAGGCCAAAAAAAAAAAAAGGCAAACGGCTCAAATGTCCAGAACCATAAAAAATGATCCAGGTAGCCATGAGGCAAAACTCATCAACAAAATTATAAGAAAAAAAAAAAAAAGGCACGGTTATAATTCTACTTCGGCCAGAAAAAAGACTCAAGAAAAGAGCATGAAATATACATAGTGGCAACACCATATGGACCATAAAGGACCATAAAAGTCAACGGTTGCAACTTGATATCAGCCTCTTTCTTTAGCAACTCCACCCCACCCCAAGCTTTCCACATCCCCTGTGCAAACTGCAGACTTCAGCATGACCCACTGGACTTTCAACATGGCAAAGGAGACTCCCTAAGTTATAGGCATCCTCATTAACTCCATTTTTGCAGAAAATCTAAAAATATATATTTTTTTTATTTTTCATTATTCTTCTCTTTTTTGGTCCGGGCAATGTACCTAGGTATGGGGTGAATCTGTATTAGGTCTCCGGTCGACTAAGTCAACGTAAATATTCTCTCATGAAGTTTTTTGCCTGAGAGTTCCAGCAAAGTTATGTAAAGCTAAACTAAAAAGCATAGAAGAGTAAACTTCAACTGAGGTAAGCCTTTATAGAGATTGAATGGTACAAAGCGGTCATATCCCTAACCAGGCAAACACATACAGATAATAGATACACACTAGCAGACTCATATGAGAATACAGACAAGCGATATACCCTTAGTATCTGCGACTCATAACATAATTTCTCCTGTGAGTATGACTCAAATTCTTTCTCAAGACGCGCTATATCCTGATCCACTTGGGGAGAAGGTGCTTCCTCCTTCATGGCTTTGAGACTGGATAGGGTATCTTCACATCTTGACATGTCCTGGATATCAGTCAAGAAACATCACCTACTTGAATAGCTTTAGACCTAATAAAAGCTAAAGGCTGCTACTACTGGAAAATTGGCCAAAGCAAACAATGGGACTAAAAAAACTAACCATTTCAAGTTATACATTGCTTTGGCGAAAAAGGTTTCACATACTGGCAGCCTTAATGAATCAAAAAAGAAGCTCAAGGGAAAATCTATGTTAGGTACTTGGTGCATACCTGTACAAGATGCTTAAAGTCAGAAAATGCTTTTAACAGCCCCAAGTTGAGCACCCTTGCAGTCATAAAGAAGCATTCACAAATAAACGGGAATCTAGCTTTTTCGCTATAATTTGACATTGCCTTGTTACTAGGGAGAGAGGATCCATCAATATTACTGCCTGAACTGGTAGCTTCTTGAGATTGCAGCAATCGATTTTCACCCTCACTATATTGCCTAGACACATCATCTTTCTTAGAATTACCTTTGCTTAACCATTCAGCAACTTCTTCAGATGACGCATGCAGAGCAGTCAATTGTCTGAAATATGTTTGAGGCTCACATGTATCAAGAAAAACCAAATTAACAAAAAAACTAACACGTCTCTTAAAAACAGAAGGCCTCACCTTAAATCCAAACGGGTGCTGTTAAATACATATTTGGCATCAATCTTGTCCCTTTTTGTCAAATTTGCATCTAGGAATGGCTCACAGAGCCGAAGCATAACTGCACTGAGATTCAAAAACATTCCGGAACTAGCACAGGATATTGGATCAACCTGTGTCAAATTCACATGTTAAGCTTGGTTATACTATTCTCAGGAAGATTTCGCAGCAGAGAACAACGTTAAGTTGAACATCCGGTGTCTACTTTCAGCTAGAACGTTGTAAGGCAGAACAGAACAAGGAAATAAAACATCAGCATGCAATTTGATATGTATCTCAAGATGACAAAGTCCTTCAAATTTGTTACACAACTAAGTAGAAAATGTTGTGGTTAGGATATACTTTACCTGCATATGACCCCTAGACGAGTTTTTATTGATCACCTCTGCAAGATACTCGAGAACATTCTCACGAGTGTTTGTGTTTTTTAGGAGACTCCTAAGAACTTCTGCCAGGCCATCATATAAGTTGTTCATGACACTTTTGATTGTTGTAAATGAAGATAATAGATCGGCCGCGCGACGAGTTGATACTTCAGAGAAGCATTGCTGCCTGGTGTTTGAAAGAGACAAAACAACTTCTTAGCATGATAGCCTTCTTAACAGTAATGGAGCTAAAAAGAGAGAACTTTACACAGGTAGAGGATCAGACTTAAATATGTATACATATGTACGAAAATCTGGACCAATATCTCCCACAGGTACACTTGCATAAACTTCTTTCCTTGTGGCGTGTGTGTTGTAGTTGTGGGGAGAGGGGGGCAGGCGGGCAGCCAAGTGCAAGTCGAGAAATATTCATTCTAGTGATAGGACACAAATAGTGTAGATAAAGAAAAAACAAAATTTGAAGACAACCATTTCTACAACATATTTTTGGGATATATCCAGAAATGGTTATTAAAACTAGGCTAGGAACTAATACGTGACATTATAGAGGGGAATAGATAGATTCCATTTCAAGAATCCAACACCTTGTGAAATTCCTTCCTTCCAATTTGACCAAAGAACGTCCAAAATCATCCTGTAGACGTAACTCGGCACTTACTCCAAGCCTCTCAAAGCCGCTAATATGATCCCTTGTCCAAGAAACACCATGCAACCCCCCCCCCCCCCCCCACCCACCCACCAAAAAGCACAAAAGCAACACCCAAAGCATATGACGCAAAGACCACACAATATTACCCAAATTTTACAAAGTCCAATTCGCTTATAACCACCGAATAATTAAGTCCAAACTATAAAGATCATGTACGGTTTGACCATCAAAACTTACTCTCATGCAATATATTCATCACCATGCATGAGTATAAGCGTCACCATTTTCCATTCAAAAATCAGCAAGCTATCATAATCAAATAACTAGGGGAGCAACTTGGGCTGGGCAACCTATGCCAGCCCGTACAAAAATGGACATGGACTTACTTTTATAGAGACCGTTGTGGACATTGGCACAAGATTTTGAGCCCAAAATTGGCTGGGCATGGGCAAAGGTTTATAAAGGCCCGCCCAGCTCATGGGAAACAAAGCCCATCCACCTTTATATAACATATAGATTGTATATATAATTTTATGAGTAGAAAACATGGTTTTTTTTTTTCACTTTAGTCTTTAAATCCTCTAACCATACGGGTTTGGAGACCTTTGAAGACTTTTTTTCTGCTTTATTTCTCATTATAGGATAAAATTTCTAAAGATTGTTTCAAGACTCTTGTCTTTTCATTTTCTTTTATTTTGTCCTAAAACTTTGTTTCCATGCCTATATTTCAATAAATTTTGAGACTTCACTATACTTTTTCTCAATATCATGACTACTTAGTGGACTTGGATGGTACTTGATATGCTTAAAAATTAAGTTAGCAAACATTAATTTGTAACCATGGACAATTCGTGGACATCCAGTGTTCAGCTCGTGCGCACTAAAATTTTCATAGGCATGACCCGTATTTGGGCTGAGCTGGACAGTGGCACGAGTTTTTGAAAATGCACTGGGCATGGTCTGGCCCTTGGGCCCATCCAGCCCTCCAAGTCGCAGCCCTGCAAATAACTGCACAAGTCGCAGTCGAACACATAAAGCACCTTCAATTGCCATCTGGATACTATTCGGGGTGCAACTATAGCGTCTGCTTAGAAAACTTAACATTCTCGACACTTTCCAATTGCCAAATAGGACTCCAAGGCCATATGCAAAAAGTGCTCATCTCTCTTTTGCATTATGATATCAGGAAAGCTGATCCAACTAAATCCAATGCTTTAAACGAGAGTGGAATATTCCATATTTTGCAAATACAGGTGCGCTTAGCGTTTGAAAAATATGCATAGAACCCCGTGATCAGTCGCAAGAAGTGGAATGTAGTACTTTTGCTAAATATATCAAGCCACAACAATTAAAGCTTCCTCTGATAACAATTAACAATGGGGTCTTTTCAATATAATTCCAGTCTTGGTGTCTTACTCTACCTCTGATAACATAGGCCCTGGAGAAGCCCAACTATTGGAGCCATACGCAACTGCCACTTCAATAACAAGTGTGCAGATCACTTTGCAAGAGTTTTCTACTTTCTGCCTACTTCCAAATAAACTCTGAGATTCTTATGCTTATTTCCATCTCTCTTGAATCAAGTTCAACTTACAAAACAAGGGAAGAAAAACATCAAATTAACACAACTCACTGCAGTTAAGACCGTGTAATGTTTAATCAGTCCAATAGTAAGGCGTGAACTGACATTAAGGAAGCAATGCTAAAGCTAACAAAACGACAAGCGTTAAAGGTCAAGCGAAGACTGAAAGAAGAAGTGCAAACTCACCCCACATCAGGCTGGCTCTTGAACATGGTCTGATCAGGCAACGCGCTGACATGAAAGAAGGGCCCCAAGATACTAGTCATCTCAATGACGCGCCCGTTCAAGTACACCCCCTTGGGAATCCACCAAGGGTGGTTCACCAGCGACTTTGCGCCCACCGGAAAGCTCACCAAATACAGCAGTGCCCTCAATGGCTGCTGAAAATTCCCAAGCGCCGATACCTTCAGCACGCTTCCCCTCAGATCCTCATACAACTGCTTCAAAACCGGTTCCATACTTTCATAATCGGAATCCCGAAAAAACTCCTCCAAAAAACCCGGCGGACACGACGCTCCCACAATACTACTACTAGTCCCCGCAAACCCATCAACAGAACTCGACACTTCGCTAAAAATCAACGGCAACAACGGTGATACATTAGACTTATCGTTACTATCGCCACTATTGTCCCAATTCGGAAACATGTCAGGATTGCTCAGGTGGATCCTGCAATACGACACAGCTAGCTGTTTCGCTTGTTTAACAACCGATTCCATCTCAGCCCTAACGTTCTTGTCTTTCATCGACATGATTTTCTTCCCTTCTTCGTAGGCTCGGCGATAGCAGCCTAAGAGGTACTGGAACGGTGGCTCGGCCGAAGGGAAGTCGCCAGAGAGGCGATCGATTAGAATTCGCTCGGTCAAATCCCTGGAGAGGCGCAATTCCTTGCTCTCGCTGAGGATCTCGGCGGCCGTGAGTTCCAAATAGGCGACTCGGGCGTCCCTTTCCATGGAGTCGATTAGGGTAACGAGGAGAATTTTGCGGAGGATTACGTCCTCGATTTCGGCCGGCGATCTTTGGGGCTTCGCCGTCGCCATAGCCTCGTAGTTTCAACTAAAAGCTAGTTATATACTCCTAGTATTGGATTATGTTAGCAATGGAATATCAGAGAGATGAGAGTGAGTTTGTGTGTGTGTTGGTGTGTGTGTTGGTGTTAGAGACAGTAGACATGTAGAGAGATCTCTAGATTGGGGGGGTTTTGAGGGTATATATAAGGAGGTTTAATTACAGTTTGAAACCAGTTCTTTCACCCATTGGATTTGAAATTGAGTATTGGAATTGATTTCACCTTTTTTTAGTTGGAATAAAAAGAATTTTAAATAACAGAATTCTTATTTTGTCTTAGGAATATTGAAAAAATTTAGAAAGATGATAAATTTTTAGATAATTATATCCTTAATTTATGGCGAGAAACGAATTACAGTAAGTGATGTCACATGTACTAGGGTAACACATGGTGGTGGTGGTATGTGAATACCCCGCCCGGTGTAAGTGGCGATGCAGCAGGATTGATAGTGAAAATGGTGGGGCGGTCAAGTGATGGTACGATAGTAGTAGTGGTGGTGGTATTGAAGAGTAACCAATGCTAAGGATGGTGGCAGTAGTGACAGTGATGGCATCAACAATGATGGTGGTGGCGGTGTGGCATCAGGGGGTGGTGTTGTCCTGTGGCACCGAAGACAACCAACAACAACAATGATGGTGAGGCACTCTAGTGATGGTACCAGTAATGGCGGTGTTAGTAGCACCAAGGCGTAACTAGTGGTAATGTTGGTAAAATATGTTACGATAACAGTAGCAGGGACGATGGAGGTGGTGGTGTTGTAACATCTGCGTGATGGTGGTACGGTAATGGTCGTGAGGCAACCTAGCGATTGTATTGGTGGTGGTGATGGTGGTGGTATCCAGGTGTCACCAGTGATATGTTAGCGATAGTAGTCACGGTAGTGGCAACAGAGGCGGTGATGGTGATGACATACATGTTTTTCGTGAAAGGGTTGATACACTTGCACTAGTAGTAATCATAGTGACAATGAGGGTGGTGGTGGTAGTAATGGCGTGGCGACGGAAGCGAAAATGACGATTTACTAACGATAGTTATGGTCGTGGTGGTGGTGTAAAACACTTGACATCACTACAGTAGTGGTGGTGGTCGAGGCGGATCCAGAAAGTCAACTTCGCGGGGGCCAAAAATATGTTAAAAAATTTGATGAAAGTAAAAGAATTAAGAATGTTCAACTTTGCATAAAAACATTAAAAATATAAAATATTAATATTAGAAATAGTTCATTAAGGTTTCACAAAATAAAAAAATATAAGAAAAATAATTCTATACATTGATGGTCAAAGTGGAACTCAACATTATTTATAGTCACGAAAGTTACAAATGATCGAGTTTATAGCAAACATCTCCATAATATCTCTTCTCAATGTGCACAATCGAAGAATCCGTGAGAAAATCATTATCCATCTTATTTCGGAGTTGAGTTTTGACCATCTTCATATCGAAAATGATTGTTCATTGTAGTGATATAAATTGCTCATTGACTACTTATCATTTAATTTTACTATTTATAGTGATTTATTTACTTGGTGATGCCAAGGAAAGTGGATTCGCAGTCGACGTGAAGGTGCCACAAGGAATGCAGTCCCAGTCAGATGTCAAGTATGTTGATGTAGGACACAATAAGGGTGGAACAAGAGCAGAGACCAAGGGCTTCCAAAACAGAGCTTGAAGGTGTCAGTGCTGCGAGGGCGATAACGTAGGATGAATACACGACGACAGTCACAGTCCGATGCTTAGGTCCAGAGTCAGGGTCCTGTATGTTTCTCTCTCTAGAATTTTAGAGTGAGAAAGTGAAAATGTTCTGAAAATGTCCCACCCTCCTGAATGAATTCTCAAGACCTCTATTTATAGAGATTGAGATGATGATGTCATTAACCAACATGTGGCGCTCCCCGGGAGTGACACATCACTGGGGGTCCACGGGTGCCAGTGCTCCACGGGCTGTCGTATCACATATTCACCCGGCCTGCTCCTCACAGCGTCGCTCTGTCTGTCTCGAAAGACTGGCTCCCACAGCGACGGTGTGGCCAGAGAACCCCTTGATCTAACCACAAATCCAAGCCATTGAAGAGTCCCACAGACCTGGCAGCGATGGGAAAGAACCCGTCGCCCTACTGCCAAGTGAACTAGGCGCGATGCCCTCCGAAGACCTGCTCCCGTCTCGGAGTGACCCGGGGGTCATAGTCCCTAGGGGTGCCGACGCAAGCCCCCAGTGCCAGAGCACGTAGGCCAGTCACGCAGGCACACTGGCGGAGATAGTGTCCCGGAAGAGTCGCCTATTCCGCCGGCCAAGGTAGTATCCCGAAGAAGCCTTCTACCTGGTCGGGCGAGGTAGCATCCCGGATGAGTCATCTACCTGGCGAAAGAGGATTCTTCATGCCGGAGCACGTAGAGCGCCCTAGCAGAGATAATGTCCCGGAGGAGTCGCCTATCCCCGTGGGTAGTCCTTGTGCCGGAGCACTCAGAGCACGTCAAGGTAGCATCCTGGAGGAGCCGTCTACCTGACGGGCCGAGGTAGCATCCCAGAGGAGCCGTCTACCTGGCAGAAGGGGAGTTGGAGAGCTCCCTGGCGGAGATAGTGTCCCGGAGGAGTCGCCTATCCCCGCGGGTGAGTCCTTGTGTCGGAGCACTCAGAGCGCGTCAAGGTAGCATCCCGGAGGAGCCGTCTACCTGACGGGCCGAGGTAGCATCCCGGAGGAGCCGTCTACCTGGCGAAAGGGGAGTTGAAAAGCTCCCTGGCGGAGATAGTGTCCCGGAAGAGTCGCCTATCCCCGCGGGTGAGTCCTTGTGCCGGAGCACTCAGAGCGCGTCAAGGTAGCATCCCGAAGGAGCCGTCTACCTGGCGGAAGTGGAGTTTTCATGACGGAGCACTTAGAACTCCCTGGTGGAGATAATGTCATGGATGAATCACCTATCCCCGCAAGATGATGCGCACTCTGGAGAGTGGGTCGAAGCATGTTCCACGACCAAGGCAAGGTGCGCATGGTGTGGTGAATGAGTGTGGTGCCCGGGGGACATGTAACATGATTGTGGCGCATGGGCGCGATGAAGTGCGTATGGTGCCGGGAGCACGGTAGTGTGACAGAGAGCCTGGGGGCACAGCTGTATTAGCGGTGCGGCGCACGGGTGTGGCGGAGTGTTGGAGTGCGGCACCCAGACGTCGGCAGCGGGGTTCGCGTAGACGACGTCCGGGCGACGGACGACGAGCGTCGCTGAGTTGGCGCGCGGGCGCGGGTAATGTCCAGATGACGGGCGACGGGGGTCATAGAGATGACGTTCGGGTGACAAGGTCACGGAGTGACGTCCGGGCGACGGGGTGGCGGAGTGACGTCCGGGCGACTGGGGTCGCAGAGTGACGTCCTGGCGAAAGGGTCGCGGAGTGAAGTCTGGGCGACGTGGTCGTGGAGTGAAGTCCGGGCGACGTGGTCGCGGCGTGATGTCCGGGCGACGGGGTTACGGAGTGATGTCCGGGCGATGGGGTCGCAGAGTGATGTCCGGGTGATGAGGTCGCGGAGTGATGTCCGGTCCCTTGAAGAGAAGTGCAGGTGTTAAGTATGGAGACCAAAGGCCAACCCATAGGGGAAGGCCAAGGCCGAGGCCGACCCCAAAGAGAAGGCCAAGGTCGACTTCCTTAGGCAAGTGCCATGGTGCGCTGACGGATGATGCGCGACGGTTGCAGCGTGATGAGGCGTCACGCAAAAATGAGTTTCTTAGTGACGAAGTAACGTAACGAAAGTGAGAAGTGCACGTGACTTGAGCGTGCATGCTTTGACCGGTTGTGAGTGTTAAATATTGACTGCTGCTTGTGCGAATGTGCCATGCAAAATGGGACCCCAGTGGGCCTTTGGGTGCGACCAGAATAGGTTGGGAACACTTAGTAAAGTTAGTGAACAACGAATTACTAATCTTGCATGAAAGAAGCTTAACTCTTACGGTATAGATGTATTACTAATGTGATATTAATTATATAAATACAATAGTCACGTATAAATTAACATGCTATAAGAATTTTAAACTAAAAAAGAAAAAGAATTAACTTTGACCGATTCGTGTAATCTGGAGAATTGGAATTTGGAACTTGGAAGAATGAAGCTCGAGCAAAAGAATGAGAAGAAGAAGACAATGACAGCTAATGACACAAAGAATAAAAAACACAATAAGAGAAAACCCTAACTAATTATAATGACATTTTCGTAAATATGTTAAATAAGAATAACTACTATTTAAAAAAAATTCCAAAAGTTTGGGGGCTTGGTCATGTGTAAGTTCCGCCATTGGTGGTGGTGTCGTGTCGTGTGGCGATTGTGGTAGGCGTAACCATCCTGCGGGTATAGCGTTCCATTGGTGGTTGTATTGGCAGTAACGTAATGGTGTTAGTAGTGGTGGTGGTAGTAAAGGTGATGGGGCATCAATCACAATGAAGATATTGCTGGCGAGTTCATTGGTTGTAAAAGTTCAAGAAAGAGTAAAATAGAGTAAATAATTATTTTAATTTAAGTAAAGCTAAATTCTATGACATTCGACTTTTTTTTTTTTGTGTCGGATGTCGCACTATAGAAACAAATTCAAGCAATTCCTATGAAATCTAATTCCAGATCCTTTCTATAATGTTCAAAACAACAGAATTTGAGTATTCAAAATGAAACTCCATCAATTCCGTGGTTCCAAACACAGTGTAAGGAATATACTGAAGGAGGGTTTTTCTTTTTCGCGTTTAATTGTATTTTCCCCCCTTTTTTACAGCAAAAAGTACCCATGTCAAAAAATTGAAAAAGAGCAAAAATGGCGATTTCTTCGTATTATTTCTTACGGATATTTACATCATAGCTGCTTCTAATGCAGTCAGGCGGGCTCTTCCAATCATGTCTTACCGTTTAGAAAATATCGCATGGCATATTGATTAATGGTCGCTAAACGTTCGGTATATCGTAAAATAATATCCTATTTCTCTCTTCAATCTCTCGTTTTATCACATTAGTCTCTTCGATCCAATGATAAGAACCGTGCGATATTTGCTCATCGGTAATTTCCTGTCTTTCTAACTAGGTTCATTACAGGTAATTTCCGATTTTCGTGGTGCGGTTCAAGGGATAGTTACATTTTACTAGTAGTTGGTTAGCATAGAAGTTGGTATTATTGAGCAACAATTTATATCAGGAGGTAGAAGAAAGGTGGGGTTATAACGTGTATGGAAGATTTGCTCTGCTCTTAGATGCTCTCAATTTGTAATGTCTATCTTGGTATTGCTTTACAACTGTACGTTGTTCTATTTTTTATTGTTCAGGATTGAACACAGGGTCACCAAAATGATGCCAACTAGATGGGTTAGTAGTACAAGTGGAGGGGTTAAAGAAAACGCACTCTGAGTCAGATTATAATAATGCCGAACAAAGTTCTAATTGTAATAACGTGTGACAAAACAATAATAGAAGCAAGGACAAATATCAAGATAACCAAGGCAAAGCCTAATCCTGTGAGGAACGAGCATAGGCACGGCAATTGAACTCTAATGTTAGACGTCAAGGTTTGGGTTCAGTGTCAAGGTATAAAATACTCTTTTTAGAATCCTCTAAGCGCTTAAATTTAGTGGCAAAATGGAAATGCCGGTTGTTGCGGAGATCGGTTCTAAATTTTTATTGACAGGTAATGATAACTTGACCAGTGTAATATACCGCTTCTTATAAGTGACACACCTCGATGAGACTGCATTATATGACTGTATTCCTCTATATTGTCATACCACCATACTCATTTGGCTTGCCCCATATGCTTCGTTCTACCCACATAAAAAGTTTGACTCCAATGACACTTTATACCCACAAAAAAAAAATTGACTTGTACTAGAAAATATCCTTGAGCCAATCATCGGTCTGACATCCTTGCTAATTCCCACTACGCGTCCGGACATTTCTTGTTGCATATGTGGCACGTGGCATGGAGGCCACATTTCAGTTTGTCAAGTTGACTTGTTGACCGTTGAATTTTAATAATGTGTCGTGAAGATTGAGTTTCGAACACAGTTACATGTGTAGACAAAATGAGCTAGCAACAGAAAACAACTCGAGTTATTCTTAAATCTGATGATTAAGTATCCAAGTGATGAATTAGGGATTGACTACAAACAAGAAGTAAGTCGGTTCTTCTTATACTCCATCTGGTTACATTTCTAAGTGATGAATTGGGGATTGGCACTCATGTCATTCTATGAGTATAATGTGCACAAATTTCCCGGCTGCCACATGATATCAACCTCACGCAAGTTTAGGTTTTATATGTTAGCAACTACATAATTTGCACAAGACAGTAGCTTGAAAAATGTAATTGACGTCAGTTCAATTCTCTTCTACTAATCATTGTCATGTTACACAGTATGACTAGTTCAGTTTCTCTCGATTGCATGAAGGAAAAATGCTTAGCACTTTCTAAGTACAAAACTTCTTGTCATTCCTTATATCTACCGCCCATGAAAAACTAGGCAGCCAGACATATGAATGCACGATGTAGGATGTGGTTTTTTTAGAACTAAGAGGTCAATTTAGTGAACTGCCTTCTGAAACCCAAACAGATGGAGGGTGTACTGTAGAACAGAACTGAAAATGACCCGTTAAATTTCTTCATTCAAAACTAAGGATCTAACCATCACTAAGATCACCATCACCAGATGGAGCTGAGCCTGGGAGCATGATGTTACCGTTAGCATTAGCCGGACCAAAGAGCAACTCTAAGCAGAATGAAGGGCCACATATTGACCTACCCTTTTTACCAACTTTATCCAAATCTTGCATAGTAAACTGCAAGTTTTGTAAGAATTTGCATCAAAACAGTCATATATAGCCAATTAGTAAGTGGAATTCATGTTTTAGACAGCCAAATGCATATAACCTACATGGAAACTGCTACAATACCTGGAGCAAACCGTTCCTAATAAAAGCTGTATTGAAGCAAGCATAGAAAAGACGCCCTCCAATCAACTTTTCGTAGAATATGACACGCACGTCTCCAGTAACCTGTCGAAGAAAATAGGCCGCTTTAATTGAACACTGACAACAATGCAGAAAAGTATAATCCTTCACAAATTCCATCCAAAATTTCTGGAAACTTTTCAGATTCACAGAACATCTTAGTGAAGTATGGTCATACAAATGGATAAAATTTCCAAGTCCTAAGCAGTTTGCTTTATTCAGTCTACTTAAGAATATTAACTCATTCCAAAATGTTCTTGTCAGTCCCTAAATCCCCAATCTGTATGAATTGCTGAAGCCTTACTTGTACTGGTTTTTCAAAATAGTAGTCAAGACAGGTCTTTTGGTATAGGAGAGAACGCTCTGTGTCCATTTGAACTACCAAACGCGGTTCGTCCATTTCTGGATTATTTCCTGCTTCATCTCTCCTGATGAAAGAGTAGTAGTAATATCGGGGGCTATTTGTCCTCTGACAACCGCTCTTAATTTGTCTGCAGCAATTCTTCGAAACTTCTGCAGATCGACTATACCGCTGACCAGAAACCTGTTGTAATCAAGTGCTGTCAAATCATAATCGAGTGCAGATGAGCTACAGCATAAAAGATAACCATATTAGAACGCTCTAAAGCGCACTTGAAGTTGCAGTTACAACCCGCAACTTCATTTCTGGCTAGCACTTGTTCATAGTTAACATCCCAAAGGTTTCCAACTAATGCTTCTCATACCTGCGACTCTCATATGATACCTTTCTCATCGTGGTGCTGACATGGTACATTCGCACGGGCATTTTGTATTTAGGAAATATGATACTCTCTTTTCCCCTTCTCTCTCTTAAACTGGTGGCCCATCATGTTCAAAAATCTAAGCTGCAGTGGGGTTTGGGCCGCAGCTCTCCCCACTAACACATATATTTTAGTTCCAACAGCTCATACTAAGCTGAAAAATCACTCTATGCTTTACATCATGAAAAGTGGGATAGAATTGCACATAACTTTGTTTACGTAATTATTGGACATACACTAGTTACTGAATATATGTTGAAATTTTCCAGTTATTTCAGATGCCGTACCTCTTGTAACTCAGAGACCACAAAGAAGACGGATTCAATGTTAACTGTGTCATACAGTCGAATTCGCCTCAATTCTCTGCTACATGGTTTAGGCAGGCTGACTTTTGGAGGGCACCGATTAACACCTTTAGGAAAAGACAGCACTTTCTCCCAGTAGCCCACATAACGGCGCTGGCTTGGTATGGAGACCTGTTTAGTAGAAGCCCATTAATTGCATCGTTCATGTTTTACAAAAGAAAATCTTGTTTTATGGCAACCAATCAGCAACTTAGGTAGCTTAAGCTGAACACAAAAATGTTCGAAATTCTTGTATTTTTTTCTCCAATTTCATTAGAGAATCAGAATACCACTTAAAATTTTTTGCCTTTCCGTAGATTTTGGAAAAACAGCTAGAGAGTACTGGGAAAAAAAAAACCTCCCAGCATGATACCAAATGTATATCTAACAGAAAACAGATGATATACCCCTTAATATATACATCAGATATAACGAGAAAAGAACAAGTGAGCTCAACTGCAATCCCGTAGCCACTCCATCCAAACTGCATGGCCTAGAAAGTACAAATGAACCTTTTACCAATATTTTAGATGTTATTCGATTTAAGGCAATTCCAAACATAAAAGTATCATGCCTACAACCATCAATGTCTTTACTAGCATGCTTGCCTTTTTTTGTTGCAAAAAATAAGCAGATGGCTTATTCTCTCAAATTTGTCAATAGTGGGTCAACATTGTTTAGTTTGAACTAGAATCAATCACATCCCAAGCTGCTAAACTGCTACAATTGCTTGTTATTGTCTTGAATCTTGTTGCCATCAAAATTCAAAAATCATGACCTCAGCTGTTATGTCTACTAATACAACTTACTCCTTCATTATTGGTCGTCCGTTTATCAGCATATATCTGAAGAGCATCCTCTGCTAAAATGCCAGTGTATACCAGGTAGGCAGATACCATCAAGCCTGTCCTACCTTTGCCTGCCTGCAAATTGAAGCAAGACAAGCAAACTCTAATAGTATTAAGCTTAAAAATCATTTCAATGCAACACAATTGAGCTACGGTGAGGATGCAGAAGAAGTTGATGAGATTCACTGAGTTAACTCTCATGACAAACATCAAGATTCACTCTTGAGACAGAGACTACTTTATAACAGCCAAAGTCTCCAATGAGACTGCATCACACAGGCATATGCGGATACTTCCTAATCTTCCAACATAAAAAGATGAAGACATCACTGTGCAGATGATAGGATTTAGTTTACTGCTCGAACAAAATAAATGACAGGAGCTTCAGATATCACGACTGATAAACTAGGTTGACAAACATAAGTAATGGCTCAATCACGTTCCCTGATTAAGAGCAATCTCTATATTTGTGCTGCATTTTCAGTACACTAATACTTGACGATATAATGATTATACCTTGAGCAAAAACTCACATGATGGGTGGATAAATGATAAAGCTAAAGTTGATGCACTAAAAATATTGGAATATCGATAGAGGTTGCAAATTTACCATGCAGTGTATGACTGCAATATTCTTTGGGTCACTTGAAAGCCACGAATCCACACTTTCGCAAAAATCCTTGATCATTTGGAGAGATGGGACATGGTTGTCGTCGAATGGGAATCTCTCCACACGACCATGAAAATGTGAAGGATCATAAGATTGTTCGATACATAAGTTGTAGACCTACAGGATGCCAGAGACACAAAGTCAGAGAGGGGGAGAGGGGAGACAGAGAGAGAGAGAGAGAGAGACTTTGCTGGAGCCTATTCACGTACGGTGAGGGATAAAACAATTAAGAAAGACAACATACAACCCTTTTTCGCAAGGTAAATGGGAATATAGTGAAAGAGATATTTCAATTCTCACAGTATTGTTGCAAAATGCAACACTAATAGGGATGAAAGTCAAGTGCTCATAATGTAAGTTGATTTATCTATAAAACAAACCAAGCTCAAACCAAATGATAGGGTTGCAACATGCTTTTCCACATTCCGTTGGTCAAATGTTATATATTTAAACAGATTAGAAGGACAATTTGCGCCAAAAATAGACAAAAAGTATGAGTTAATTATACATTCAACGTCAATACAGGTACAGTTCAAAAGGGAAAACAGACCCTGTTCATGTAAAAAAAAAAACTAGAAGTAACTTGAAGAGCACATATATGACTAGTAGAGGAAGAATAAAAATGGCATATGATCAAAATTCGAAATCATCTGGAGTTGCCAATACGCACTCTGTAATGCCCCTGGTGTCTCATATCTAGAACAGACTTGACCTGCCAGAGAGGATTTCTGTACATGGCCCTCACACGTTCTGCAGGGAATGACATTGCCAATATCCGATCAGTGATATATGACATATCAAGATCATAACCGCCAACTAGCATTCGCCTTCTTTTCTTGGATACCAAGTTACGTATACAGAAACTACTGGAAAGATAATTAACCAGATGATGTTGCACACGAACTAAACTGTGGTGTTCAGCCTTCCCTGGCCTTTCTTTTGAGAATTTCAATCCCATATGGTTTGTTTATAGTATCCCCAACTGATGGAAAGAAAGCTGTCAAAGTTAATGGAGCAATTTAGTTTAATCAGTAAAGAAGTAGTAGATTGTTCTTCAGAAGTAAAAATGAACTTGAGAATCATGTCACTTAGTCTAGTCTCAGGAGTTCTTAAACCAATCAGAATAGGCTAATTGAAGGTAAGTGCACAGATGCCGATTGCATGGGAACAAGAAGGCGCTGCTGCAGTTGGGAGGGTAAAGACATTATGCGTCCATACCTTCTTTCCGCTTGTTCTTCACAGATTTCAGCACACAATAAGCTAATTCTGGTACCACCAAGCGCGTAGGTCAGCTGGTAGGGGGTTGTTCTAGCTTAACCAGAGTTCGAGCCCTGAGAATGCAGCTGCGTTAAAAACTTGGTAGGGAGAGCTTTGCCACCATGTGGTCCCACCCGGCTCGAACCCGGATTAGTCGATTCCCAATGTGGTGTCCGGATACCTGGTGGTCAGACCAAAAAAAGGTAAGCTAATTCTGGTGCATGATGCAGTAACATGTCTATCTGTGACTATCAATCCAAGTTAAGTTCATCGAAAAACTATATTGACTGATTTGTATATGTAATACCTCAAGCTAGTAAATTGTATTCCTCGATTGCAATGAAAATCAATGTTAACACGACGATATACTCCTATATTACGTTCAGCAACTGCTACTAATCAAATAAAGACTACATTGTGTACCCACAAAAGAGATGGCAAAATGAAGTACAAAATAGAAAATAAAAGAACTTGAACGAAATTAGCAGTCAAAATGCATACTTCAATGTGTAGTTCAGATACGTTAAGCATAGATTCATGTTAATCACTGCCAGGAAGTATATGTATTTTCCTAGGGTATTTGCTCTATCTCGATTCAGTCCAGCACCCAATCAAAAAGATTACTAAGAAGGACCTAAGCAAGTCCACAGGATCATGCATGGAACAGAACCACAACGATTAAAAGTATGACATAACACTTGATTTATTAGAATAAAACTGGCTGTCTTCACCTTGGTATAACTTCTATGGCATTACCCCTGTTTTCTGTATAGAAGATGGATTATTTCAGATTTCTTTCCGATTCAGAGCACCTACGTGCTAACGTAGCCAAATGCAAAAGGAACAATTTGATACGGAAACGTAACACAAAAAGAGCACAAAGGAGAGAAGAAAATTGTACCAGTTAAACGGCACATAAAGTTCCAATATCACAAAAAGCCATGAACCCTAATTGGCTTTTGCAGGGGTTTTCGAATTTCTTTTTGATTCCGGGAAAAGAATTGGGAAATTAAAAAAAAAAAGCTATAGGGCGGGTAACAAATTGGTCCAAGAATCAGGATAAAAAAAGGATTCTTGGACCAATCAGAAAGGTGGTTTAATCCGAGAAACCTTGCTGTAACTTCGTATAATTTGGATTACTGCTTTAAGGAGGCCAGGAGGTGGTGATGGTGCCCATGTCTAAATTAGGGAAGATGATTTGTTGTATTTGACACATTGAATTCCTTGCTAAACTTGGAATCATCGTTGTCTGCCACACTTTTAGCAACCTTAAACTCGGAGCAAAAAGAGGCGGGACAGAAGGAGAGAGTCTGGAGTATAATCACGTGACATGTGGTAAGGCATATGTTGGATCACTTTGCACAAGGGCTTTTGTCGCTAAAGTCGTACTCCCTCTGTCTCATATTATTTGATCAGATTTAATTTGCACGCTTATTTAGGATAAGAGTTAATATGTTTTATAACTTTTCTATTCTATCCCAAGCAAAAGAGAGAGAGAGAGGGGAGAAGAAACTGGAAAAAATGATTACAGAATATTTCTTAATTTGAAAAGTGATCATTTTTTTGCGACACAAAAAATGAACATGACCAATTTTTTTTGAAAGGGAAAGAGCATTTAGTGGTGACTGTTACATTTTAGCAACAACTGAATCGATGGATTAGCATGTAACAGAGTGACTATAACCGCTCTCTTTTGTAAATATCTTGCGAAGAATCAACATCCAGAGAACTCTTAGTTGATTTTCTTCACTGACAAATTTGACGTCCTATCTCATAAGAATTCTAAATTCTTTTATGAACTGCGTGTTAAATTTATGTCCACGTCGTCTCTCAAAAATTTGAGGTCCGGCTGCTACTCATTGAACTCCGTGACAGAAATGTGTCCACATGGATGTTCTCGCCGGCGTCAACTCTATTGAGGCCTAGCGGGCTTTGGTTCCACGATTGAAAGAGTAAAAATCATCTAGATCTTGTGACGGACACGACTACGAAATTCACGCATCATTCAACACAACATAATCAGAACTGCCTCCGAAGCCTCTCTTCAGCGACGAAGCGTTGTTGGTCAAGCTCGTAACACTGCGTAACCCAGCTGCCGAAATGATCACGAATGAAAGTCACGGGAGAACTAATGTTAAATGGAGACCTTTTGTCACTAAAAAGGAGGTCACAGTACAACTTAAGAAGCAAATGTTGTTTAACGTAATTAGGCCAAATGTTCTTGAAATCTGAGCTTAAAAGCAATCAACAAACCATATTGGGACGGAATGTCGTTTCCTGATACCACCGATCTTCATAATTCCTGTACACACAAGCACTTGGATTTCAAGGAGAAGTGAAGGTTACTTGACTTCCAATGTTGCCAACTGACGAGACAAACAGCAAAATGCAGCAACTCAGAAACTTCTATTCAAGGTGGTCATGTGGCCGAAGTGACATGAAGACAGCAGCAAACTGGCGGAGCCGACGCTCACTACCTTCGTTTGCCATCATCACGGGATTTGCTGAACCCCTGGTCCTAATCTTGTAACGCCGCCAAGCGAATTGTATAGTTACAGCTGCCCAGGTTCTCCAGTTTGACGAATAATATCGCAATGTTTGCTTGAGCTTCTCGTTAACAAAGTTGTAGCGGAAGTGATTTGTGATGTATACTAGATGATCAGCTTCGAGTACAAATGCTTCAGTTGTCTTCACACAGGTAAAGGTCGCAGTTGAGGCTGGAAATTGCTCTGTAAATGGGCGGCGTAGGCACCATGAGAGCAATTCATCTCCTAAAAAGCCACCAGGTTCTAATGTGCTTGTGGCCAAGATGCCTCTACTGAGGCTTTGGCTTCTCTGTATGCGTCCGTGGACAACGAACACCATCTGCTGCACAGGGTCGCCTTCTCTAAAGACCTGCCACAATATATAGCACTATAAACAGACTATTTTCAAAAAGTAACAATGTTATATGGTCTCTTAACGTTTCATCATGAATGAGATCAGATAAATAAGTAACAGCATTCAAATTTGCAATACGTATGCGTATGTGCACCTTTTCGCCCTTAGAGAAGATTAGGGGCTTAACCCGATCGCAGATGTTGTCAAGTATAACATCATCCAAGTTATGAAACAAATGTACCTGAAGAGAGGAAGGAAGTTTTGCCTTAGTGTTAGTCTTGGCCATTATAATGTAGGCAAAGTAAAAATTGAAATGTCATGACTATATGAAGTGATCGGGAGCACAGATAGGCAGTGCACCAGATCAAATTGGAGCCGTCAAATGGAGAGCATAATCCTACATAGAGTTAATAGTTGGGTGCTATATGGAAGAGAAATTAACTAAGGTAATAACTATAACTAATTCCAATAATGAAATGCAATATGAAACACGATTAATGAGGTCAACAATGCATCATTGACTTGTATAATTGTAGCTACCATTTTTTTACCTTTTTGATCAAGTCTAAGCAAAGGTAACGCTTGATATCTCGTCGTATACCGTCAGGCAGATCCTTGATCAATTTTGTCTCATCTTGTCCTCCCATGGCTGCCCATCTTTGATTTTCAAAACGAAGAACTCTTTGCCTCAGATGAGATGGCAACTGCCTCCTTCTCATCCACCATTCCATGTCTCGATATCTCAGCTGCATTTTTCTCCTCCTTGCCACGACAGCATGTAAAAATACCTACTTGGTGAAATTCAATTACCCTTTTCCAATTTGGTGCACATTGCATTTTCATTTTTTGATTTGTAGGGAAAATTATGTTCGGTACCCTTGAGTTTTGAGTTTAATACACTCGCTACCCCCCTTATTCGAAAAATTACACCAACCGGCCCTATCGATGGATGGTGTTAAATTTTTTATTAGAATGACTTAATTGCCTTACAAGAGTAACCAATTTTGAAATGTTATCCATGCGTTCTCTCATGAACTACAAACACTTCCACCTCCCAACACAGGTAACCTCGCAACTGTCACCCACCCACCCTCTCCCGTCACTCACCACCAATCTCCACTAGCTGCCACTACCACCATCCTCCACACGCAAATCCAACACACACACTCACCCACCCTTCGCCCATCACCTACCATCAACCTCCACACAAAAACCCTCCACCATAAATAGCCCCACCGCCCTTACCGACTCCTCCACCACCAACACAAACTAAAGTCCAATCCTATCAAAGCACAGACCCACCAGAGTCACCAAAGTGCCACCACCACTGCCGCCACATTGCTGCCAAGACCACCATAGCCACTGAGTGGCCTGGGGTGTGTGTCATATCGTGTGTGTGTGTGTGGTGTATATGCGTGTCTTTATGTGTGCATGGGCGTGCTTGCCATGTGTGCGGGTGGGTAGATGGGTAGGGGGTGGGGAGAGCGTCGATGGTGAGAGGAAGGGGGGAGGGGTCGTAACTATTGTGTATCTTGTGTGTGTAAATGGATGGGGTGGGAGCGCCAATGATGGAAGGTTTTGCAGACAGTGGGCTTTATTGTAGGGGGCTTTATTGAGGATCATATTCGGGATAAATTAACGGCAACATTTGACGTCAAGATAACGGGAGGGGTTTGTGAGACGCGAACCCCTCGCTCAAGGGAGGTCAGTCTAATTCCCCAAATAAAAGGGGTAGCAAGTGTATTAACCCCAAAACTCAGGGTACCGTGTGCAATGTTTCCTTCTTTAAATTTCTTAAGCAAGTAATGTTACCTGTATATTCCCGACTAGTAAAGTAAAGAGCACCAAGCCACCGAGCACCATACATATAGCAAAAATCACTTCTAAGCATTGGCTTGTGGGTTCAAGAACGTTGCCCATGGTGCTACAAGGAATAGTTCAAGGGCATCATCGACAATCAAAAGTAAGGCCAAAAGAAAGAGTTGCTAATGTATATGAAGAAGTCTAATATCTATGTCACACAACAATTGTGATGCAACAAATGATACAACTAGTGGCCTGGAAAAGATATACCTGAGAACCAATAGACCCCAAAGATTAGAATAAAGGATCTTAATTGTAATGTTATCTCTAGACATGAGGGGAAGAGCTTGCTTATAGATCCCAAAAGGGAAGGGTCCATCATCATCTAGGCACAACGGCAATTTGGCCACCACCTTTGTCGGGTCGCCACCACATGAATTTCCAAAGAAACGGTAACAAACCTCCCTTGAGCAAGACAAAGAAAGACTACGTTCCCTACTTCTTCTACACTGCTGCATGAGGCACGATGCTATGCGTCGTATTGCCAAGATATACCAGTATCCTCCAGAGGCCTGAGAAAATCATGAAATGTTAGTCGTTGAAAAGATGCATTGATAATGTTGTGTGCGGATCGGAGGGAGGTGAAACTTAGACATACATGAGAAGCGAGGAAGTATGCGAAAAGATTAAGGCCCAAACCCCACCATATTGTGCCAAATATGTACCCCGTGACACTTCGCATTCCTCGCATCAAGCAATAGCTGTGATAGACCTTAGGGAGGAATTGAAGCAAGAAGATGAACTGAATAACCGTCATTAGTTCCTCTATATTATCTTCGCTTAATAACTTCGGCACCACTAACCAATATACAACCTGCCAAAATAGGAAAAACAATTTTGGTAATTTGTTAAAACTTTCACAATCTGCACATTATGTCCAAATTGTCTATGAAGAGGAAGCACTCAATTGTTCTGAGAAAAGGTGACGACAAAATAGTGACATTCGTGAGCTATATCATATGAGAAACATCTTATTAGTTAATCAAACATTATATTTCCGGCTTGATAGTAAGATTATGGGACTATTGCTGTTATTTTATTTCCTACATCGATTATACATGGAGATTAGGTTCGGTTCCTTTACTTAGTGGGCTTCTTTCCCTTCTGAACATGCTATTCTGTTGGACACCAGGTTTCAATTGTTTGTACGGGTTTGAGAACTACTGCCAAGTGAACAAGTTTGTGGCACTTCTGTTAAGGAAATGCCAAAAGGTCAGTCAGCAGGCTCACCAACAATGAGCAGAAGGTGACACCAAATGGTCCAAAAACTTAGAAAAGAAAAGAAATCATTCAGGGTGCTATCAAACTTTAATCTATATAGACATCTCTCTTAAAAACTTCAGTACAATTACGTGCTTTTGATGCAAGGAAAATGCCTGGCAAACAAATCATTTTACAGGTAAAGATCCCGCAAACAAATTTTGCATACATAAATCCAAAAATTAACTGCAAGCTTCATCACCACAGTTTTCATTTGCCACCGTAACGTCACGCGCATGATTATTACCATAATCGCTGGAAAAGTGTTCCTGATTAAATAGAGTAACATTACTATTTCGGATTTCTATTCCAAAATGTGAATTTCAAATAATGAGAGCCACATATTCAAAAGTCTTTTAAGCTTGAACACTGACGTAGGTACCAAATTATGAGGAATTCACTTTTTTAGATACAACTTTAAAAAGGGGAGTATTAGTCCGAGGACTACTCAATGGCAATTGAGATGGTCGGACTCTTGTCATGTAGTGAGCAAATAATTTGCTTACCAATTGATTTGATTTGATTTCGTACGTGTGTGTCGGAGGCTATTTTCACCCTATAACACGGTAAATAAGCTAGTATTTATCGCTAAAACGTCAACAATTATCACTAAAATAAATAATAACGAATTTTTTACGGAAGAAAGATGATTAAAACTATATAATAAAAAAAATTAGCATTTCATGTAACCGATATACCAAAAGTACTATGCTGTGCTAACCTGAGGGATGGGAAGTATGACGAAGGCGTCGAACCAGAACTCCCTGACAGATCGCACGTAATGAGACGCGACGGCGCGTGCGTCCCACACGAGCCTGCCGCACCCAACCACCAACGACTCCCTTGACACGTACGCCACCCGGAACTGAAGCCACAGGTGGCAGAGGTGCACGGCGTCCGCGAACGTGCGGAGCACGGCCGCCGCCGCCACCACTCCACCCTCCAGGTAAATGCACGGCCTGCCGCCGCCGCCGACGGAGACGGCGAAGAAGAAGAGAGGATCAGCGGTTAACGACAAGCCACGTGCCAGTAAGGTCACCCGGTTCAGCCACCGCACGGCCTTGCTGCGGGGGTCCAAAACACGGCCGAACGGTCCGGACGGCAGCCGTTCGTCGGCAGACCAGTTTCTCGCGGTGTCGGACCGGGTTTGGATGGGGAGCAAGGACGAGCCGGCGAGAGCCTGCCATTGGGGTTGGTGGGCCGGGTCGCAGCTGGTGGAGTGGAAAGGCGGGGCGCTGTCCCGGGTACATGCATAGCATCGGATCGGGTTGTCGGAGTTGCGGCTAACGTCAGGTTGACTAGTCTTGTGTCCGCGAAATGTTGTCAGCCACCTGAGACCGAGAGATCAAACTGTTAGTGGCATTTAACAGTGTTCCAAAATAACAAAGAGATTGAGAAGAAGAACTGGGTTGAACCTTGGCATGATGGCGGCAAACATTAGGTTGAGATGGGAGGAGGGAGGTGAAGAGGGAGCATTTAGGGAGTGAAAATGGTGATGGGTGTGATCATTTGAGAAGGAAGTCACAGGCAGCATGCAATTGAACTCCATTGCTACTTCACGAGAAAAACTTAGAAAGAGAATTGGTTTTTTTTTTTTTTAACGCTTTTTGCATTTCTTCATAATTTATTTTGTCGCTAAAACTGGTTATTCATTTACCATTTTTGTTATGACGGTAAAATAATTGTGTTCATTTTATGGTTTTTTTTTTTTAGTTTATGCAGATTTTAAGATTTTAATTTAGTACATTGACTTGGTTTAATTGTTTTACTCGACTTTTAAAAATAATAATCATTTTATTTACACTTACTATTAAAGTTTTACTTTATTCGTCCCAAAATAATTGATTTTTTTTTTTGGTTTATCCCAAAAATAATAATTACTTTTCAAATTAGGAATGTGTTTTTTCATATTTATCCTTTTTAAATTTTTTAAAATTTATTTCTTTTGACACGTCGGGATAAAATAAAAAATACATAACTAATAACTTGTATCCTTAATATGTGTGTGAAGTTAAAATTGATAGGTTATTTTGATGGGATAGAGGAAATAGCTAATATTTACGCGCATGAGAATTCACGTGAAAGTGGCTCTGTAATCGGGACAAAAAAAAGGTAAGATAATAATAAATAGGGCCCAAAATGCAGTACAATTGGAGACTTACAAGGACTCAATATGATTCTCTAATACAGTACCACTTGGGCAGTCTTTATCTAACGTGGCTGGGCGGGAGTTCATGTACTCCCAACATTTGCCACATCAAACTCGACAAGAGTATAAATTTTGTAACGGTTCTAATGACGAAAAATTATCATAATTTTTTTTTGGGCTTTGGTACTAGCTCAATTATTAGAATCAAATACTTTGTTAAGTTTTGAACTCTTGGGATTTGACTTGCTATTTACGAGCCACCGTCGCTCTGTAATATGGTGTTAGAGTAAGGGGTCACCACCTTCGTTTGTAAGATTAAAGCAGCGATAATCATTTTCTTTCTCCTTTGCCGGACGATCATGATAAAGTTTATATTTATTTTTCGATTACAACAGATATGTTATACTGCAGAAGATCCTAATGCCATCGAGCGGGACGGATCTTTGATGGTTTTGGTATTAGATGCATGTGCGGGATTGGATTATGAAGTGGTTTTGCGATCAAAATCTAAGCTCAGGCCCAAGTGTGTGGATCGGTTTTCAAGTTTTCATTTCTCCCACCAAAGTGCCCGGACACTTTACCCCTCACCCATCAATTTTCTTTGCCAACTTTTGCAACCGGCCCGACCCAAAGAGTTGGATTGGATCGAAATTGCTAATGGATGATCCATCTGTTCTTAGAATTGCTAATCAATGAATTCCACTTCTAACAAGTAAAGGCTGCCATGGGCCTGGCTTGGCAGCCTAGCTCTCCTAACCCGGCCCTACTGCAGCATCTAAGAAAATTCATATGATTATGATAAAGCAAGTTGATAATACGATAATACTGACAACTTAAGTTAAGATGTCATTGCGATCTGGCCGTCCACGTTGTCGAGGTGGACGGTCCCGAATTTGCTATTCTTTTTAAAGGAACTTTGTGGTTTGCCACATAACGGAGCACACATTCGTCTCATTATGAGGCGAACGTGATTCACTGTCCGTGAGGAAGCTCGTCCCATAATGGCGGACAATTGGAAAGAAAAACAAATGATGTGGTATATTATCTATCTGCGATAAATAGACGACCATATGATATTGACAACTTAAACTAAGGTAGCGTTTGAAATCACTTCGACTTTTGGTTTTCTGTTTCCAAAAAAATAAAAACAAAAATCAGTTTAGTTTTTTTTTTTACAAAAACAAATGGGTGTTTGATTGTCCAGTTTTTACTTTGAGTTTTTTCTTTGGTAGTGGTTTGCGGTGGCGGTGGTGGGGTGTGGCGGTAGCCCGGCCTGCAGGCGGTGGCTGCCGGCCAGTAGCGGTCACCGACCGACGGCGGTGGGCGGTGGCCGTGGTGGTGGTCTCAAAATAAAAAATTGAAAACCCAAAACTCATATGCAATTTTTCAAAAACAGCCCTATTTTAAAAAACTGATTTTCAAAACTGTAAAGAAAAAAAAACGAAAATTGTGTGTCAAACACGTTTATTTTCTCCAGTTTACAAAACTGGAAAAAAAACTGAAAGCGTAATCAAGTTGTTAGCTGTGGCAAGAAATCATCTCCCGTAATTAAATTTATACAGAGGAGAACTTTCAAAATTAAATTTGAGAGTCTGTAACGAAATTCTCATTGTCCCTTGACTAAAAATGGAACTTCTGACTAGGTTTATTATCGATAAGAAAATGTTATTCAACATCAATCAATTTATTAATGATGGAAATGAACCAACAAATTGCAGCACACGTTCATTTATTCAAGGTGGTCATGTGGCCGAATGGACATGAAAACTGCAGCACATTGCCGGAGCCGATGTACGCTGCTGTCATTTTCCATGACATGATTCACTGGACACCTCGTCCTCATCACGGAACGCCGCCACGCTAATTGTATATTCACAGCTGCCCAAGTTCTCCAATTCGAAGAATAGTATCTTGCTGTTCGCTTAAGCCTTTCGTTAGCGAATTTGTAACGGAAGTGATCAGTGATGTAGCGAAGATTGTTTGCGTCGAGACCAAATGCTTCTGTCGATTCAATGCAAGTAAATGTCGCGGAAGAGGCCGGAAGTCGGTCTGTAAACGGGCGTCTAAGGGACCATGAAAGCAGTTCATCGCCCAAAAAGCCTCCTGGGTCTATCATGCTTGTTGCTATCATGCCTTTACTCAGGTTTTGGCTACCTTTTATGCGCCCACGAACAATGAACACGATCCGTTTCACTGGATCGCCTTCCCGCAGGATCTGTACCACAGAATAATCACATTATCCAAGCAAACTACACTCAGGTTTCTACCTTGTCAAAATAGAATCTCTCTTGTTTTTTTTTTTTTTTGCGCGTGTTCTTCTAACCTTTTCATCTTTGGAGTAGACCAGGGGCTTAACGCGGTCGCAGATGTTGTCTAAGATAAGATCATCCAGACTTTGGAATAAGGGTACCTAAATCGTGTGAATTTAAACAGAGATAAGCGAAAGAGAGAAAGCAAGTAATGGTGAGTTAAGTATGTACTTCCAAAGATGGTCTCCTTCTAAGGACGGATGACAGTACGTTACTCTTGAAAGCTCTCTCTCGAGGTGTTACCTTTTTTATGAGCTCTAGGCAAAGAAAGCGTTTGATGTCACGTCGGAGGCCTTCTGGCAAGTCCTGAATCAGCTGCATTTCATCTTCTCCTCCCATGGCTGCCAATCTCTGGCCTTCGTAGTAGCGAACCCTTTGTCGCAGCTGCGCTGGCAACTGTCTCCGTCTCATCCACCATTCCATGTCTCGATATCTCAGTTGCATTTTCCTCTTCTTTGCCATGACGACATGCAAAAACACCTAAGTGTACATCACAGCATTTCAACCCGAATTGCTAATTAGTGCCTGCTTTATATATATACCGAGCAATAATTAGAGCGTATAGCACAAACAAAACGGTAATGTGATTGATTAGTGTTACACCTGAACATTCCCGATCAACCAAGTGAAGAGCATTAAACCGCTGACCACAGTACAAATACAAAAGATCACTTCTAGCCAGTTACTTGACGGTTCCAATGTGTTGCCAAAGGTGCTGGAAAAAATAAAAGGAAAACGATCAACTAGTACTGAATTCGAAAGACCCAACGAATTCTTTCAATCTGTGATTTGTGAGTCCACCGGAATTCAAGGGTACAGGAAAAAGTATTATCAAATAGAGATTTTTTTTTTTTCCGATCAAGAACGCGATCGATATATAAGGATCGCTACAAAGAGCACTACACTATTGATCGTGAAATATCAAAACTTAATCATGTAAATTGCATGAAGTAAAGTAATACTCCAAATTCGGGGTCAAAAAGTTTTACGAACATAAAAAGAAAAAGGAAAAAAGGTTTGGCTAGAACAAGATAAGTCGTACCTGAGAGAAACCAAACCCCAAAAGAAAGGGTAAAGAATCTTGACAAGGACAGAGTTACTGGATATGACTTGAATACCCCACTCGTAGATGCCATAGGGAAACGGCCCCTCGGCTAACAAGCAAACTGGCTTTCTCACCATAAGCGTCGATGAGTTGTTATTACCACACAACGGATTCCCTAACGTGCACGCCGGAAGAGCGACGGGCTTTTTGCAAGACGGGTAGAGGTTACACGTGATGATTTTCTGGTGGTCGCAGTGCTGCCGGAGGCATGAGCCTACTCGTTGTATCGCAAGGACGTACCAGCATCCCCCGAAAACCTTTCCACCAAAACAAAAAACAAGCCAAAAGATGTGTTTTTCGTGCTTAAAAATTACTAATGTCACTAGTTGATATACCAATCTTAGATCCAAAAAACCAAGGACGAATAGTACAATACATAAGTCTTTTATGCCTCTCCCCTCGTTGCGAGCTAATTGATTTTAAATCCGATACTTTTACATGGTATTAGAGGGCTGAGCCCTAAATGGCAATTCAAAATTCAATCACCTGTTTGACTCACTTAAAAGAAGTCCGGTCACACGCAATGGAGCTTATGCAATATAAATTCTTCATTGCGAAAATAAGAATAATATTACAATAAACTACTCTTGTGGACCTCTCCACATATTGTCAATTGGTCTTGAATTGATGCTTTCAGATGATGTTTCTAAGACTTATAGAATAACATCATAATGTTAAACAAAAATAACATCATTTTAAGCGTGCCACATATTTAATTTTTGTGTATGCTAGATTTGGATATATATATATATATATATATATAGAGAGAGAGAGAGAGAGAGAGAGAGAGAGAGAGAGAATAAACTTACATGGGAGGCGAGGAAGTAGGCAACGAGATTAATGGCGAAACCCCACCAAATAGTCCCAAAGATGTAACCTGTGACCTTTTGCATCCTTCTCACCAAATAAACAGTGTGGTAGACCTTGGGAAGAAACTGAAACAGGAATATCAGTTGAAGTATGGTCGTTATCATCACTATCTCTTCTTCGCTGATCAATCTTGGCACCAATACCCAAAATATAGCCTGAAAAAGAAATGGAAAAGAAAAATCAAGAGAAGATGAATATGTGTAGATACATCATGAAATGCCCTCCAATAATGAGAAAAATCGCTCACTAAAAAATACAAGTTTCCCATGCAACATGACTAAATTTGCACTTTCTTTTTTCTTCTACAAAGTTTTGTATTAGTAATGCTTTAACCTTTTCAGCAACATATTAACTTTTGCAACTATAATAAGATAGTTACAATTACAGCTATCCTGACTATAATAAGATAGTTACAACTCTGTCTGTAGTGATAACTAATTGTCATTAATTAAACATAATTAATGTTAACAATTACAGTAATAATTTCTAACAGTACTTTATAGCATGACTAAATAAAAGTTATTAAAATCATTTATCGATCAGTAACTGTCGCTATATGGGTATTGTATCTACCTTCGTGCGACCCCCATAGTTATAGGGCGTGAATTTGATACCAACCTGTGGAACCGGGAGAATGACGAAGACGTCGAACCAGAAGCCACGGAGAGACCGGGCGTAGTGAGAGGCGATTGCACGTGCGTCCCACACGAGTTTCCCACACCCAACCACCAACGACTCCTTCGACACGTACGCCAACCGGAACTGAAGCCAGAGGTGGCACAGGTGCACGGCGTCGAGGCACGTGCGGAGCATCGTCACGGTCGCCGCCACCCCGGTGTCCATGTGGAGGCACGGCGAGCCGCCGCGGCCGATGGACAGCGCGTAGAAGAACAAAGGGTCGACGGCCAACGCCATGCCGCGCGCCAGCACGAACGCCCGGTTCCACTTTTGCACGCGCTTGCTCCGCGGGTCCAGGACCCGGCCGAACCGCGCCGCCGCGGAACCCCCGTAACCGGAATTGTGCCTCAGGCGGTTTTGAATGGGGATTAGAGAAGAACCGGCGCATGCCTCCCACTCGGGCTGGTGAGCCCGGTCGCAGCTGGTCGAGTGAAAAACCGGTACACCGACTTGTGTGCACGCGTAGCATTCCGTCGCGCTATTGGAGCTGGGATTCTCTTCGCCGCAGCTGTCGGGCTGGGGTAGCAAACGCCGGAACATTCCCATCCATATTCTGCGGTCAAAGTAGAGAAAGAAACCAAACAGAATGTCAGTCGAACAAGATTCTAGGGCTTAAGAAAATTTGAAGAAGCAAGAAGTATATGCACTTATATATCTAGTGTACCTAGAGAGGAAAAGGTGAATGTTTGGAGTAGACGAAGGCATGTTTGGAAAGAGGAACCATGCATGAGACCAGCACAGAGTGGAGGCTAGCTAGGGTTTATTTGGTAACGTACTAAATGTTCAGAGAGAGATAGAGAGAGAGATGTTAGTGGAAGTGAAGCCTATGCCATGGATTGTGGAGAGACTAATTAAATACTGAGGAATGAAGGTTAGTAGAGATCGAATGTTGTGAGGGAGATGATGTCGATGCAGACTTTTTTGTCCAGGGGATTAAGTCGAAATGTACGGACAGTCGGGTAGCACAAGAATATATGAGAAGGAATATAGATAGAGGGGTGGTGGCCCCTGAAAGCGCGAACTATGCGGAATGTCGTGAGAAGCAAGCGGGGTCTTGGCCGTCTTGCTACAGTCTACAGTGCCGGGCGAAATTATTGAGACCAGGCCAACCCTCAATTATGAATAACGCAACGCAACTTTTCCAGAACTTGAATCCAACAGAGACTCATTGATGGGGAGCGTGTAAGTGAAGCATTTGTGTGGTGTCCACCGGAGAATCCGTGTTTGTCTACTTGTGTGGACGGAAGTACGTACTGGGCGTCAATCAGAGGAGGAAGACATGTTGTTGTGCTTGACCGTGACTGCGTTTGAACGTACCTCACCTCAGCTCCCACGTAGACAACATAATTACGAAGCGTGCGGAAGCTTCCTAAACCATGGAGGGATGCTCGCTCATCCAGCAGCGTCTCATCGTGATCAACAGACGAACTCGTGTCATTCAAGGAACCTGTTAAATTTAAGTGATATATTGTTTATTTTCTACTCTACCTTTTAGAGATAAGAGAGAAGAGAGAAAGAAGTTAGTTAGGAGAGCGAAAATAGATTAGTGGAGTGTTAAATGTAAATAGAAAAATAAAAAAAAAAGTGTTAAAAAGTGGGCCGGGAGACAGAAAATGAATTGATAGAGATTTAAATGTGGAGAGAGAAATTGAGTAAAAAAAAACTGTAAAAAGAGTAAATTTGTAAAATTACTTACATAATCAATTTTTGTGGGACGATCCAAAATAAAAAAATTAATCAAATTATGTGAGACAGAAGGAGTATCTTACTACGGAGTATTATTGATGAGAGCATTATTTTTCAAACTTTCTATTGAACTTTTTTCTTTTATATTTCTTGTGATTATTAGAACTTAAAGGAGGTCACGAGAAAGTTGCAATCAATAGGATTTCCTTAATCCTCCCTTTAAAGGTCGATCATTATCATCTTGACTTAATTCTACTTCCTCTATCTTTTTATTGATGCTGGGTCAGGTCTGTCTCTCTAAAAAAAATTTGTAATGGTCAATTATGTACTCTATCCACGTATAAGCTTTAAATTTGAATATATTCTTATTTTTTAGCCTCGGTAGCCACCTCTATCTTTTGATCTAGTCTGCTACTTGCAAAATAACTTCCTCGATCTCTTTTTTTCTAAACATATATCATCATTGATCCCGTTAAGTGACTAATATGTTAACAATATATGATAGTGACCTTTTTTTTTTCATGCAATTTTATCATGTAATTTTTTTGTCGATTTCTTTATATTTGCTATCAAACTATTGTTATACATACTTCGACGTTTTTTTTTTTGGTTCTCTAAAATGTTTGCAATATTTTGGTGTCCTGAGTTGAGCTAGCTTGCATCTTTTGCGTCCCAAAAGTAGGGTATATATTAGACCTTTCAGCAGGGGCGGACCTAATCGGGGGATGCCAAAAAATCATAAAAAAGATTTGATGATTAACATAAAAGAATTCAAAAGGTTCAAATTCACATAAAATATAGATAAACAAAAATTACTACTAAATACTTTAAATACAAAATAGCTTGCTCAATTTGACTACTAACAATATATTTTTACTGGTGCATAGTGATTTATTTAACTTGCTAAAGTTAGTCAACAATAAAATTACTAATTTTGCATGAAAAAAGCTTAACTCTTACTGTATAGATATATTACTAATGTAATTATTAATTGTACGAGTACATTAGTCGCGTATAAGTTAACAAACTATAAGAATTTAAACTTAAAGAAAAAAAACTAACATTAATATATTCTTCTTTAATTGTAATCTGGAGATTTAGAATTTTAAGATTTGGAAGAATGAAGATTGAGTAAGCAAATGACAAAGACAGAGGCTGTGACAGGGCACAAAATGCAAAAAGCAAAAAAAAAATGAAATCTTAATAAATTAATGTTACAATATAGTGGTATTTTTATAAATATTTTATCTGTTATCTAAGAAAGTAAAAAAATCCAAAAATGTTTAGGGGTGCCCCTCCTCCCACCTTTCATGAGGGTGGTCCGTCCCTGCCTTCTAGGTCCCTCAAATTACAGAGAAAATATTCATTGGTTGTCTAACGTCACGTCATTAGAATATGTGGTGTTAGACTACCACTAACATCTTGTCAACTTAACAAAGTGATCACGTGTGGACAATAACAGCAAATCCTGTTAGGTAACCATGATTAATGAAAAATTCAAATTCAACTTTTCACCAAAATTTTAAAAATCCCGCTCACCAATTTTCTGCCATTAATATATGAGTTAATTACAAAACTGTCCCCTGAGGTTTACACATTTTTGCACTTTACCCCCCGTGTTTACAACTTTGCAATAATGTCCCTCGAGGTTGACAAAACCGTTGCAAATAGCTTCAAAATTGGACGTCCGTTCAATTTTGGACGTTAAGTGATCATGTGCGGTGCACATGCCATTTTGGCATGGGCAAATTTGTAATTTCCCTATCCCTTCTTCCCATTGTGTTCTTCTCTCTCTGTTCATCTCTTTCGCTCAACTGTGGAATCACGGTTCAACCGCGGCAACGACACTGTGAAACCACCAACTCCGGCGGAAGAGGCAATGGGCTTGTATGTCCCTCTGCTCACCCACACCGTCGTCGACGGCGTCTCAGGTGACAAAAAGTCAAAATTTTCTTTCGGCGGCGAAGAAACGGACTTGTTTTAATTGAAACGGTAAAGGGCACTAAAAGTGGTAAAAGGAAACGAGGACGAGGAGACAAGGTCAGAATTGTTGCCGATAATCTGGTTGGAATCCGATCAGGCAACTTCAGGCGGCAATGCTTGATTGAGATCGAGGCCGAATGACTTTCTCGCCGAGATTCGGTTAGTGTAGCTGAAATCCACGACGCATGAGGAATCGGAGTCGCTCTGAGCAGCGCCGACAACGGCTTGGTGGAAAGGAGCGAACAAACTGCCGGATCTAAACATGCTGAGGTGGTTATTCATGGCATCAGATCGCGACAGGGCATGGAATAGGAAAACCGGACGAGCCATTGGGTAAGCAGCTGAGAAGTGCACTGCACCGGGGCCTCCGCCTCCGCTTCCGCCGAGGTGAGAGAGGCTGAGGTCTAGAAAAACTCCGCCGTCCATTGTGTTGTCATCTTCCTTTTCTTAGCTCTTGATGGAGTTCGTCAGTCCCAGCCCATACGAATAAGGCGACAAATTGGACACCATTAACAGTGAACAACCATCTGGATTGGATGTGCAAATTCCCTGAAAAAATTGCGTGGTCCGATGATCGGAGCGATGTCGACGGCATCGGGGGAAGATGAACAGAGAGAGAAGAACACAGTGGGGAAGAAAGGATAGGGAAATTACAAATTTTCCATATCAAAATGGCATGTGCACTGCACGTGATCACTTAACGTCCAAAATTGAACGGACTTCCAATTTTGGAATTATTTGCAACGGTTTTGTCAACCACCTCCATTATTGCAAAAGTTGTAAATACGGGGAGCAAAGTGCAAAAACGTGTAAATCTCATGAGATAATTTTGTAATTAACCCTTAATATATTTCTATTTCTTTTCTCATTTCCTTTCTTCACCATCACCTTCATCTTCCTTCTGTTTTCTCTTTCATTTTCACCATTATAGAAAATAAAACAGAAAACGTAAAAGTCATATCTCTAACCTAAAGCATCATATTTTGTTCATGACAACCACACATTTTATAACTCGATGACAACCACACATTATATCACTCAGCTTGAATATGCCTGGTCTTTTATTTTGGATCCTTAACTTGAACACAACGTTGTTGTTGCGTATCTAAATGGACATTGCCAATTGGATCAATTGATAGTTGTTCAAGACATAACGTCCATAGCCGGCGAAGACGTGCTTTGTCCACCGATTCAAGAAGTTCCTCTAGCGATGGTTGTGTTGCAGTTTTCAGATTTTTAGATATGTTTGATCAAGATACATACCAAATGTTTAGATATTTTTGTTTTAATTAAGGAATTGTGTAGCCATCGATTTGTAAACTTTAGTAGTTCAAAATTTTCTTGTACCTTCAATGTACTTTGAGCAGTTATTATTTTAGAAAATCTTCTTAGCTAGTTTGTGGTATTTGTTGCATTAGTTATTATTTCTTCTTTGTGGGTTTCAGTAATCATCACTCTTAACGATGTTGGTGCACTTGAATCTGGTTGCGTACTTGTGAGTTTATCTTTTACTTGTTAAAGATTATGGACCAAATTAGGAGCAACAGGTTTTCTTTTTTTATTCTTAGTCCACTTTTTATCAAGAGTTCTCTGACCATCCAAGAAGACCAAGATCTGTATATAATCGTTTGCTCTTATAAATATGGTATATTCTGTTGTGGTGATTGTCGAAAATGAAACGAAAGAGAATGGAGATGAAAGAGAAGATGTTGGTAAGTGGGTTTTGGTAGCCATAAAATCATTGTTGTGCATTATCCTTCATTTGATGTCAACATAGAAGCCAGGTACAGTTGCTATACATTTGTTAAACCTGGAAAAATTCAATCCGTACCCGCGGGTAGACCTGGCCCGCTGCCTAAAACGTGGGTACAGGTAGCAAAAATGACTACCCGCCAGAAATTAACCCGTACCCGAACCGAACCGTTTTGAGTGAACCCGTCCGGGTTGGGTGTGGGTTACCTGCGATTACCCGGTAACTTACTATATATACTAGATAATATTAGGGTTTGATTCTACAACTCTTCCTCCATTTCTCGTCAGCCGCCCACCATAAGACCCTTTCACTCGGAGCCTCTCAGCCGCCACCAGATATGTCCCTCTTAGCTCCCACTCCCACCAAAATCCTTTCTTTCTATCTCCGTCGCCGGTCTATTCAGCTTTTAACCTCCACCTTAACCAAGCCCTCACCTCACAGAGACCGACCATTGCCACCACAGAAGACCCGACACTGTTCTGAAAACCCACCACCGCGGGCCACAAATTTCACCACCGCAAGCTGCCGACGTGCCGATCTCTGTTTTCTTTATCTCCACTGATATCTTTCTTCATCTAATTTTTCTTGAGTTCTTTATTGTCTTTGTGTAATCTCATTATTTTAATAATATATAGATATTTTTTTTTCAAGGTTATTTGTATGGATCTAGTGTCACACCCGTAGGAATTGAAGTAGAAATTGAAGAGTCGAATTAATTGGTGAGAAATTGATAGAAGCAAGCTTAAAAAAACTAAGAATAAAAAATACAAGTTTGTGCCGCATTACCCGAGGGTTTACCCGGAGTTGGCGGGGCGAGTGCGAGTGCATAATTTTGCTACCCGTAATTTTTTGGGTATTTTTTACCCGTACCCAGTGGGTTTACCCGTTTGCCAGGTCTAACATTCATACTGGACTTGGGAAGTTACCGTTTGTGAAGTTGTTAAGATGTGAAGGATTGTTCACTTTAAGCAAAAGCTGAAGTGAGAAGAAAAGGAAGACGGGGAGCTTCAGACTGCTTGAAGTGACTGATATATTCATACTGGATGCACCTGAATTCTAATGAGGAAAATGGAAGAGAAAAGAGAAGGAAGATGAATGTGAGAAAAGGAATGAGAGAAAGAGAAATAAAAATATATTGATGGCAGAAATTTGATGAGAGCAAGTTTTTCAAATTTTTGGTGAAATTTTGAATTTCAATATTTCACTAATCATGGTTATCTAAAGTTTAAATTTGTTATTATTGTCCTCAGGATCACTTTGTCTGGTTGGCAAGATGTTAGTGGTAGTTTAACACTACCTATATCGGTGACGTGACATTAGACAATCACCGAATATTTTCTCCAAATTACATGTCTATTCAGTGTTTTCTTTTCTTTTTATTTTTGTTAAAACTTAATTTAGGCTTGAGCTACACAATAAAGTTTCTGCTTCTAATTTTGATGTAGGAAAGAACAGATCGATCTCAAATATGTTGTTCCGAATTTGGTCTGCACAAAACCAAACATTCAAATAAACCACATATACAACGACTAAAAATCTAGTCTAGTATAATTTCCGTTGTCCCGATTCTAGATTTCTTTACTGTATGAGGCTGCCATAGGTACGACCCAACTACTATACAATCCTTAAAGTTACATGAATGTTCACGTGTTACAAAATTTATTGCACGTACAGGTCTCATATTATATCATTGATTCCAAAAAAGCTACGATGAACAACGATCAGAACATATTCTGCACATGGAAGTGCAGAAATTCGTTGTTATGCGGAGGTAGGGGTCGTGGAAGCTTCCTCTGAAACATCAGGCATCTTCTGCAAATCCGTGATCAAACAAGAAGCTGACAACATGCGGTTTTTAGGTAAAATTTGTCGCTAAAATAACGACGGAATCTTTAACGGTGAAAGCAAAAATATGACAATCAAACATCTAATTTATCGATACTCGTTAAATCTTTAGCAATCAAACTTTTGGAGTCTCACAAAATTACCTCCTCTTCTTTTTCTCTTTTTCTTTTCCTTTTTTAAAGTACGTTGTTCTCACGAAAGAAACGACGTGGGATATAATTGAAAAGATGATAAGAATGGAATTTGAGTACTAGCATAGTACAAGTAAATGTTCTTTCTGTCCCAACACCGCTGGTTTCAATCTCAGTAGCAGTAGATCATATGATTTGCAATGCTAATCATAGGTAAAAAAAGAAAAAGTAAAGGGACTCTCTTTGGTTTTACATTTTGAATTAGATAAATTACAAACAACCTCCTGAGATCGTTTCTCACGTAAAACCCTATGATTTTTGTTGATCATATGACACCCTAACATTTCAAATCCATGACAATTGGATCTAAAATCGTTTCTCCGTTTATAAAGGTGGACGATGCAATTGGTGCAAGGGATTTGCTCAATAGAAATTTTTTGAAAGAGAAGGGTTAGTGGAGGAGCAGATTGAGGAGGTACGTAGAAGTACAGTACGTGAGTTGGCGGTGGTTGATGTTTGGATTGGAGGGAGAGCAAGAACATGTGTATGTGCTTGTTTGTTTAATCTTCAAAATTTTGTTTAACTCGTTCGCAGTTCGTTTAACAAAACTCGTGTTCGGCTCGAGTTCGTTCGTTTATTTGTACGAACCGAACTCGAACTTGAAAACTCGTGTTTTCGTTCAAAACAATTACTTCAAACCAAAACTACACCTTACTTGATCCAATTGTCTAAATGATTTTAGGACTTTTAAGTTTAAACTAATTTATACTATAATTAAGTTATACGACTTTTGAGTTTTGAATATATTATAATTAAGTTATTATCCAGACGAGCTGTGAACACTTTGAAATGTCCATACTCGGCTCTTTTAATAAACGAGCTCTAATATTTTGTTCATATTCGGTTCGTATAATATAGAGACGAACATGAACGAATTCTTCGGGGAATGAACCACGAGCAGTTCATGAACAACTCGGTTCATTTACAGCCCTACCTATAGGTTGGATCCTCAATTATTGTATCGGGCTGCTCAACATTGTCTCTCAATCTGCTGTGTCCCATTGTTCGTCAAAAAAAGTTTCAGTACCGAGAATTTGAAAGTGAACTAGGCAGGGTTGACGGAGCAAATCTCCTTGCCACATTCCTCCGCTTCATGTATTGTCTGGTCACACATTGATAAATAAACATGTGGGTTGGAACCAATCTTTTCCAAAGGACTTCAACAGGTTTAAGCAGGAAGAACCTTACCTCCATCTTTTATTATCTAAAGAACTAGAAAGATTTCTGGGTCAATTTACATTGGGACAATCCGGAGTCCCATCAATAATGGTGATACATGACGGAAGATTTGCAGCATCAGCAATTATTCAAGGTGGTCATGAGGCCTCAAAGACAGGAACATTGCAGCACACTGCAGGAGCCGATTGGCAGTCGCTCCATTTTCCATCACACGGTTCACTGGATCAGCCCTAGCCCTCAGTGCGTAACGTCGCCAAGCTAACTGTATATTCACCGCCGCCCAGGTTCTCCAATTTGATGAATAATATCTTGCTATTCGTTTAATCTTTTCGTTGCCAAATTTGTATCTGAAGTGATCAGTTATGTAATGAAGATCGTTTGCGTCGAGACCAAATGCTTCTGCTGATTCGGTACAAACAAAGGTTGCGGAGGAGGCTGGCAGTCTGTCTTTAAATGGGCGTCTAAGGGACCATGAAAGAAGTTCGTCGCCTAAAAACCCTCCTGGCTCTAGTATGCTTGTTGCCACAACGCCTTTACTCAGGTTTTGGATACTCTTTATGCGTCCTCTAACAATGAACACGATCCTTCTCACTGGGTCGCCTTCTCTGATGATCTGTCTCATAAAGAAACAAAAATAGCAAGGAAGTTATGGCTACGTAAAGTGTTTGACAAGATGATACCACAAATGTTTCTCTAACTGCAGTCTGCACCTTTTCGTCTTTGGAGAAGACAAGAGGCTGAACACGGTCACATATGTTGTCAAGGATCAGTTCATCCAAACTACGAAACAGTGGTACCTGATATCAAAGAACTAAAATTAGGCAAAGAAAAGATATGCCCATGAGTTCTTTGGTAATCACATTGCTTGATTGAAATATTAGTCCACCAATCTGTAACTCAGAACTGAGTAGTCCTACTTACCTAGAAATGAACCTATGTTTTTCTTACGCAGGGAAAACTAGACGTATTTGACTTCACCTTGCAATCACCTTAGTACTCATCCTGTTGTGTTTGGGAGGTGGGGGGAGGGGAAACTAAACATATGCTCGAGTAGTGCGGAAAGTAATCCAGTTTGTCAGGAAACAATGGGTAAATTGCCCCCGCTTGGCCATTCTGGGGAGCTGTTTAGTAATGACCTGATAGATCTCGATGAAGAGGCCCAAAATTGACAACCGGCTACACAACAAATGCATACTTTCTTAGAAAATTCGGTCATCAAATGCTTGGTTACGTTACCTTTTTTATGAGGTCTATGCAAAGAAATCGCTTAATGTCCCGTCTGAGCCCTTCTGGCAAGTCCTTCACTAATTCCATCTCATCTACTCCTCCCGTGGATGTCCATCTTTGACGTTCAAAATGTCGAACTCTTTGTCTCAATCGAGATGGCAATTGTCTCCGCCTCATCCACCATTCCAAGTCTCGACATCTCAGTTGCATGTTTCTCTTCTTTGCCATGACCGCATGCAAGAATACCTTCATTATAGCAAAGAAATCCAAGAGAGGAAGGTAAAAATTACATTCTTGTCATACAAAAAAAAAGCATTGTTCAGTCTGGGAGGGTTAGACGTATGCAACCTTAACCCTGCCATAGCAGAGAGGTGGTTTCCAGTGGAGCAACTTTACCTGTGCAACAAGGTTCACCCCTTACAAGGTCTACCATTGCAAAGAAAAGGACTGATGTATGCTACCTGAATATTTCCGATCAGCAGAGTGAAGAGCATTAAACCACTGAGCACAATACATATGCTGAAGATCACTTCTAGACACCGACTGGTTGGTTCAAGGTCGTTACCAAAAGTGCTGCAACCAAACATGGCAACTTATCTTGTAGATATCTTCTTAAGGTAAATGGAACATCATACAAAACTAAAGTATTTGTTTCAAAGAATCAAGGCCTGAATTAGACACAAAAACTGCAACTAAATATCCTAGATGCGCCCAGGACCAGAACTGCAACAAACTGAAATACAAGCAAGAAAATTGAAGCAAGAGAAACCCAAGGTCCTTCTCAAACTAGTCAATGTGGTTAAGTTGGGGTTTGCATGAGACATTTTATGAATTTCAGCTTACGCTTTTATTAGAGGACCTCAATAATTTCCAGGTGACACTATTCCTAACAAGGAAATCGCACCTCTGTCTTGACATACTAAACTTCTGCTAACACTTTGAACCGATAAGTTGAGAATCAAGAATTTATTTACAAGGTGTAACAACCTCCGAAACACATGAATTCAGTTTCACATTTTTTGCAAAGGGATGCTCGTTAAATAGGGTCTGAACAACCGGGTTTGAGAATCAAAGAGGTTGTAGAGGTTCTAATAGTACTTGCTGAACTGTGTAGCTCCCCAAAAAAACATTGTGTAGTCATTTAAGTTTCACGCTCAGGAAAATATGACATACCGAACATTTAATGGAAATAACAGTTGTTACAAAAGACTCTAAATAAAGCTGATTCTTTTGTTGTTTACCTGAGGTTGTATAAACCCCAAAAAATGGGATAAAGAATCTTGACATTTAAGGAGCCGCTAGAAATAACTGGAAGAGCCCCTTGATAGATGCCATATTTGAATGGTCCGTTGACATCTAAACACATCGCCTTTCTGACAACCGTCGTTGAATTACCACCACATGGATTTCCAATCGTGTCTTTGGGTAACAAAAACTGGTAACAAACCTCCTCTGAGCAAGACAGCGAGAGCTTGCATGTACTTCTCCTATCACACTGTTGCCTCAGGCATGAAGCAACTCTCTGTATTGAGAGTACGTACCAACATCCCCCTGCAACCTGTCAACAGAACAACCAAATAGCAATAGAAGAATGTAAATTGTTGCCATTGGTGGTAAAAATTGAAGCTTATAGAGGAAAATTTAGGTAAGACTTACATGAGAAGCAATGAAATAAGCAATGAGATTGAGGCTGAAACCCCACCAAATGGTGCCAAATACATAACCTGTGACTTTTTGCATCCTTCTCATTAGGGAAATGCAGTGATAGGCTTTAGGGAGGAACTGGAACAAGAAGATCAGTAGAAGTATGGTCATTATCAGCTTTATCTCTTCTTCTCTAATCAGCCTCGGTACTAATAACCAAAATACAGCCTGAAAAGAAGAGAAGAAACTGTGAGCGCAACATCAAGATCAAAAAATCTCAGAATAGCAGCGCTAGAATTTCAGACACGTGACAGTTGCTATGAGGTTAATAACGTCCCCGTCTGAAGTCACTACTACGTTCAACATGACCATTTCCTTGAAAAGCTCTGTTAACGAAGAGACTCAGATTATGCTTTTCTGATGACATATAGCAACTACAAACTAGACCTCTTCTAGCTCGAAGTAATTCTGAAGTAGGTATGTGGCACAAAATTACTTCTTACGAGTCGTGACAGTAATAGGCACAGTGGAGTAGTCCGGCTTGGCCAAAAAATAGATGCTGCGAGTACTTCATTATATGCCCACAATACGAAAGAACGGTACTGTGAAGCAAAAAATGACAAATTTCTGCGAGTACTTCATTGTTGTTGGGGACTTCCATGCTAAAAAATGACAAATTTTGGGATGCAGATGTGTTCTTAAATTTTAACATGGCATCCTACTGCGCATGCTAAGCCAGTGCACCACAGATCGATTAGTCGGCCACTCGGCCCTATGGAAAATCTAATGTTTATCCGTGTCCTGGTCCAAGGTGATGTTATTCGGAGGATCGGAGTAGCAATCTGGCTTGCAAGAGGAAGCAGGATGGTTTCAGAGTTGCGGCCATCTTCAGGAACTTACAGGTGAGCCTAAGAAGTTTTAAAGAACCGTAAGAAGCAAGAGATGCAGTTTAGAGCAAAAATGCATTGCACTAAATGTGTCACGTTGGTATGACGAGGCAAATTATATATATATATATATATGAAAGCCGAAGCTGAGAGAATGTCGTACAGTTATCGCTTATTTGGACACTCTCTTAGTTCACCATACTATTTTGAAATTTTAAAATATTTTAAATTTACTTACCTTTGTAATAATGATTATGATTCATTCTCTCTCTCTCTCTCTCTCTCAATTTGATTTGAATTCCTTCTTTCCATTTGAAATTCAACCAATTATATAGATTTTACATTTTTCTCTCTTCTATGTCAACATGCCTCACTAAAATTTATTTTATATCTTTTATAATTTCATTAATTCCTAGATTTTGATAAAAGTAATTCTCTATATATATTCTTTTTTAATCTTAAATATTTTTTATTGTTTAGGAAAACACAATATTCTCAATCAATTTTTCCCTTAAACTACCATAATCTCCTTCATTTTATTTCATTACAAGTTTTATATATAGTTTACGCTCCCATTTTTTCTTCAATCATTTATTATATATTGTTACTCCTTTCTTGGTGATCTTGAGTAATAAAATCTCAATACACGGATTATTATTTTTAGTATCTTCACGGCAATTGCTTTTAGTTAGGAGAGACTATTTTTATTATTTCATACACTATTTTTCATTTTCATTCGTCACTAAAAACTAACAATTATTACTCAAGTTCATTTCAAACGATAAAAATTCGTAAGAAAACTCCTTTAAAAAGGTAAAAAATAAATTTTTGATTAACTTATTGTCACTAATAATTTTGTAATTGTTATTAGGTGAGATATCTCAACAAGTATTTTGATAGTTGTTGTTCCCGTGTGTAACGCACGGGATCAAAACTAGTATATATATGGTAAAGCCAAACCCGAGAGAAAGCTAATAATCTCTTTCCTACTCGACATATAAATTACTTTGCCATTTAAAATTTCACCAATCAAATTCTATTTTACATTTCTCTGCGTTCCATGTTAACATATCACGCTTAGAAATTTTATTATAAGTTTGCAAAGTTCTGCCATATATATCCTTATTCCTCATTTTGTTTTCAATTAATTTTTTATATCTTCTTATTCTTTGTGACCTTCAATTATACAAACATCAACACACGGTTATTATTGTGATTATCGTTATGATTATTACTGGAGTATTATTGTTAGTAGTAAAGGGATACTATTTCTACCATTTTATATGTTATTTCACATCTTCATTTGTTGCTCAAAAACTACCAATTATTGCTCAAGTTTATTTATAACGATAAAAATCGGTAGGAAAACCATATAGGAAAGGTGGAAATAACATTTGGAGTGTGTTTGGATGAAGTGATTGAAGTGGGGATTTCACTTTTATAGAGGATTTGAAATACAAATTTTAGGAGGGACTTGAAAAGGGAATTTGGTGAGCTAAAATCCCTTGTACAAATAAATAGTCCAGACTAGTTATTTCACAAATCCTTTCCACAAAATAGGGAGAAAGTGATTATTTTTTGTCTCCATAATTTTAACTACTTTCTTCCACTATAAAAGAAAACTCTCACTCATTTGTTTGTACCCATACACTATCAAATTATCTAGGTTCAAAATTTTAAATGTAAAGCCACATATAAAATACTTGCTTCTACGAATCATCCAAATACTAGATTTGCAATTCCTTAAATTTGTAAATCAACAAATTTTAAAATGAATGGATTTTAAAATACAAGGTACTTTGTTTTGAACAATGGAATTTATGAAATTTTATTTCAAATACTCAAATTTTGTTGTTTAGAATATTAAAAAGAGGAATTGAATTTCATTGAATTTGACTGGATTTGTTTCTATAATGTGAAATTTGATGAAAAATGGTCAGATTTCAATTTACTTAAAAGTAATTATTTACTTATCTTACCCTTTTTTGGATCTATAAAATAATGAACCGACCACCACTATTTTCATTGCCGCCACCGCCACACCACTTTTACTACCATCACAGGCACCACTATTGCCACCGTCGCCACCACTATCACTGTCACCACTACCACCATCACCACCACTAGGTGCCACCATCACCACTACTAGGTGCCACTATCGCCACTATCACCGCCACTATCACCACCGCCATCACTGCCACTACCGCTGCCGCTACCACTACTGCCACTACTGCCAGCACTACCGCCATCACTATTGCCAGCACCACCACCACCACAATCATTGCCATCATCACCGCCACCACTACTACCACCGCCGCTGCCGCCACTACTGTCACCACCACCGCCGTCACTGTCATTACTGCCACCAGCGTCATTATTGGCGTCACTTCACCATCATCAATTATACCTTGTTACACCTCAATACCACTACCACCACCATTCCCATCACTTGACCACCCCACCACTTCCATTGTCAATGCCGCTACCCCCATGTGGTGCCGCCACCACCATCATGTGGTGGCACTAGCACACTTGAAATCACTGACCATAGTTCATTTTCATCATAAATGAAGGATATAATTGTCCAAAAAAATATTACCTTTCCATTTCCTTTGTTCTCTAAACACAAAATATTAATTATGTGATGTGAATTCCCTTTTGTTTCAAACCAAAAAAAAAAGTGAATTGAATTGAATTCCAAATCCAATTCCGAATTTGAAATCCAAATCCTACATTTTTGTCACTACCAATTTTGTGATTTCTATTAGAGATACAAATATGAACTTTCTCGATTAGTATTTGGCAGTTACTGATTTTATATGCAATGTACAAAATCAAAACTATTTATGACTAGCTAAAATCTTGTACTATGCACGGAAAGGCAGGTAGTTAATTATGAAGGGAGAGAAGGAAGGTCATGGGATATGACGATTAAAGGTCATGGGGGTGGGAGTTCACTTTCTAACCAGTTATAGTTTAACACCTATTTAGTTGTATTTTAGAAATAAAAATCTCTAGTTAAAAAGGTTAGAGGTTAGAAAGGAAAAGATCATATATATATATATATATAAGCCAATGATTTTTTTTCGGTATTTCATAATACAGTTAACCAACATGTTAACTAATCGATTACGATAAATTGGATCGGATTTTATAATTTTTCTTCTGCAGTACATCGACGTGACATGAGCGTGGAAAGGGTTCATGAATCAGTTTTCATTTTATAAATGCTATAAATCACTTATTTTGGCTTTTTTTATCCCATATTGAAGGGTGAATCTCGAAAGATATGAAAGATCTCCCTCCAAGCCATACATACGACTTTCATCAGAAAAGCTTCCTTGACCAATTGGGTAGATCAAGAAAACAGCAGTAGCAGCTGCAACAGGAGCTGAATATGCAACAGCAATCCAAGGTCGCATACCCAGACGGAAACTAAGCTCCCACTCACGACCCATGTAACAAGCTACACCAAGGTCGCATACCCAGACAGACGGAAACTAAGCTCCCACTCACGACCCATGTAACAAGTTACACCAAGTAAGAAGTGTAGAATTGAATTCAAATGCACAGCGGAAGAGTTCTACCTGAGGGACTGGGAGTATCACGAACAAATCGAACCAAAACCCCTTGAGAGAGCGCACGTAGTGAGAGGCGATGGCACGTGCGTCCCAGACGAGCTTCCCACAGCCAACCACCAAAGATTCCCTAGACACGTAAGCCAACCGAAACTGAAGCCACAAGTGGAGCAAATGCACCGCATCCAAACACGTCCTTAGCACCGTCACGATCGCCGCCAATCCGCCGTCCATGTACAGGCACGGCGAGCCGCCGCGGCCGATGGACAGCGCGTAGAAGAACAGCGGATCGACGGCCAGCGCCATCGCACGCGCCAGCAGGAACGCCCGGTTCCACCTCTGCACGCGCTTGCACCTCGGGTCCAGAACCCGCCCGAACGGCCCCGTCGACCACCGGTACCCGGTCGACTGGTTCTGTATCGGAATCAGCGACGAACCGGCCGAGGCCTCCCATTCGGGCTGGTGAGCCCGGTCGCAGCTCGTGGAGTGAAAAACCGGCACGCCGACCTGCGTGCACGCGTAGCATTCCACTGAATGCCACACCAGAGTGTCTTCTTCCATCTCGCCGGGCTGGGTTTTCCGTCGCCGGTATATTCCAAATCACCTGCAGTCAGTAAAAACTATATGTATAACGAAAAATAGAACAGGGAAAACTGGTTTTTAAGGAAAATGATTATGGAAAGTGCTGACCTAGATGTGGGCATGCTTGGAGGACAGAAACCATGGGATACAGGGAAAGCAAAACTGGAAAAAGGAGGTGGTGAGGCGGATTATATAATATTATGTAGCCAGTACTGATGTACTATTGTACTGTGAGTGGGACGTAAAGATTTGGCATTGTTTGGTTCTGGTCTAATGCGCCATTGAAGTGTACGGTCTGTCGTGTAGCACATGAATGAGTGAATGAAAATCGTACTACAGAGCTGGCGAGGATGGAGCCGAAAGCCGGTTATGTTGCGTCGGGCGGATGGGGCCTGGTTAGCCATGTGGGATGATGGGTAGCAGTCTGTTTCACCAACGTGACGCTGTCGTTGTCATTGCTCTAATCGATTACTTCCAGCGTGTTCCATTTGTCCGCTCCCAAGATATTAAAAACCGTGACTCATGTAAGGAAGCCGTGCGAGACTCTCGTTCGTTAAGAAGATGGTTATAGAGATTTTTATTTAAGCGGTACGCGAAGAAAACTAGAGAAGCGATTTCTATCGGCATGTTGGACAAGCTTTCGAAGTTTGGTAGCATGTTAACGGATGATTGAAATTATATATATATATATATATATATATAAGTTGAAGTTAAGATAATGTCAATTTCTCTTTCATACTTTGCATGTTTATATTTTTATGTAATTTGGCATTCAACTCATTGAATTGATTCACTTTTCTCTCTCTTTCACGTCGACCGTGTAATATTGCCCCATCAATTCCGACACCATCCGACATGTCTCTCTCTCTCAACCCTGCCATGCCACCGTCTTTGCTGCACCACCTCACCACCGACTTAACCACTTTCACCACAACCGTCAGTCGCCCCATAAACCGCCACTAACCACCGCTCATAAATCGCTGCACAAGGCTGACCACCACCACCAAACTCCATCAAGGATGAAGCTTAAAAGCTCGCTCCACCCACTGACCGTCGGCCAATTACTGGACCACCACAACAGAACCTCACATCACAGGTTTATCCCAGATCTGAAAACTCTTTCGCCAATGGTGGAGCCTTCTTTGTCGAGGATGTTGTGCAATTTCACACCACTGAATTCCAACTTAATTAGAATTCGGATGAAAAGGTGAGTTTTCTCAGGTTTCTTATTTGTTAATTAGGTTTCTAGTGCATTCCAAACACCACTTCCAAAAGTCACGAAAACTATCGCCGCTGCAGTGCAATTGTGAGAGTGCGGCGGCGTCTAATTTCATTTTATTCTCGACCAACCCTAAGACTTGAATTTTCTCATATTTTGATTTGGTGGAGGTCAATTCATTTTTTATTGTGGTGTTTTGTACTTACCATCGCTGGACTGCCACTGCAAGAACATCTTTACGCGCCATAACAAGAGCGAGAGATGGTGAGGGATGAGAGAAAGGGTGGTCACCGACATTGATGGGGGCACTGTTGTGGTGATCGACACGGTACCGGTAAAACAACCTCTAAGGAAGGTGAAACGTGGAAGATAGGTAGAAGATGGAGAAGGGTGGCCAGAAGTGGAGTTATTGCCGACACCAAAGTCTGGACGGTGGGCTGGGGTGGAAGTTGTGGATGTGACGGTGTTGTGGTGGATTGCGGTTGTGGTGGTGGGATGGAGGTACTAGCGGGGTTATAGTACACAACAGGGCGGAAGTCTTTGTGATGATGGACGGTCGTGGTAGTGAAGGGGTTGGTTATGGCAACCTATGGTGGCGGCGATGGTAACCGGTAGAGAAAGAGTCTAGATCAGATTAAAAATGGGGAAAAATCAAAACAAACAAGAACGGAATATTTTGTTGCAAAACTGCATAGTATTGGGCACTAGCCTTAGGCAAGTTGTTTAAGACTAGATTCATATATATATATATATGGGAGCTGATCCGTTGTAAGCGCTAGCAACGTCCGCTACATAATGTAGCGGACGGTAAATTATTGTACGCTGCATTATGTAGCGAACGGCAAAACAGCACTAGTAACGTGCTAGCGTTAGCAATGGATCACGACCCTATATATATATATATATATATATATAAAAGATAGTGCGGGTTATTATTATTGTTACTAAAAAATAGTAGAAAAACTGATAAAAATGTGAATATAACATTATTATTAGTACTATTCAATTTTTTTTATTACCGTTGACACAAGTATGTGTTTTAAGCATTTGTTGATCCCGTGTGCGACGCACCGAATCAACGACAATAGTTTGAAATATGATTTCACAAATATAGATCAGGTAAAAAGAGAAATTAGTAAAAAATCCCCATTACTAAACGCCAACTTGCGTATTTTTCAGCATGTGAGGGGCCCCTCAGCCTCTGTTTGAACATCCACCGTGCAAACGTTCAAACTTGAGAGGTTGATGCCACGAGGCTGTCAGCATCACAACACGTTGCTACGGGACGGTCATGGAAGAGAATGATGGCGTGATACAAGCAGTTGTGTGTCTGGTGTTCATGTGGGATGTACGGGACTGCGGTCATTTTCGTTCTCCGTAATCGTACACTGCCAATTGCCCAATCCTAATTCCCAAAAGGTCAAATATTTTAATGTCCCACTTGGTCGAGAGAATAGACTACCCCCATTGGTTTATTATCAAGAGAGTACAAATCAAACTATTACAAAATAGATTCTTTGGCCCAAAAGTGCGTCTTTCTCACGTTTGTTAACGGATAAGGAATTCGCGTCCTCTCGTTAATTTAGTCTAACATAAATAGCGTTGTTTAAACTTTAGAATGAACCGATTCAATTTTGGAACTTTTATTTTTCAATTTCCTAATAAATAATGGTTAAGCCTGTTGTCAAAGTAGCTACTGTAGGAAATGATTCAGCCTTTGAAAGGTTGACACTATCCAGACAGAAATTATTTCAATTTTGACATTAAAAGTAGCATAATCCTTTAAACTAACGATTCGTAGTTTGTGGCTACGTTTATGATGAGAAACTAAATACAAGCGATCCATAGAACTCAATTGAATGTATAAGGTTCTATTGAAGTGACCAAATAAAGTCCAACGACGTGTGTTTATGTTCAGTTCTCGACTTATGATCGTCTTATGGTTAACTCTTTTTAGCTACATTAGAAAGCTTACTTTTATTGAATAAAGCATACATGAATGAGTATTTGTTGGAATATTTTAATAAAATAGTTATTAAGAATTATTTTGGGTCTTACCAATTATTTATTTCCCTCGTTAACTAGCATTAAAAGGATAATTATTCCCTCATAATTTAAATTAGCCGTTAGAAATTATGGGTCTCATAAACTAACGGTTAAGTCAAAGACCAAAGATAATATTATAGGTCTCTAGCTCCCATCTGCATATATATAGACGTAAACACGTCCAGGCCCACCACCAATTGCCAGAAACTCTTCTCCTCTTCCATGTCCTTTATATCTGAATATATTTTCACATACAGAACCAACACAGAAGACATAAACATTAGAGGATCTGTCTTAGGAAGCTTTCATCTATTCCTCTTTGGAAAAGAGAAGAAAGGAAAAGGAAAACTTCTGTGTTGCATATAGCTAGCTGTTCAATCTTCTTCTTGAAATAAAGTTTTGAAATAGGTCGAAGTTGTGGCTATTTTTGTCCTGGATGGCCTTTCTTTCACCCTTAACCGATGGCCAAGTTGAAAAATTTAAGCTTTGATTTGTATTTTTCACAACAAAAATATTAACAACACTAGGTGATTAAACATAGCAAAATAATAACAAATAATTGAAAATAATTTTATACGAACTCTTGATAAAATTATGTAAACTAGAGTAATAAAATGATATAAAATAGCTCGTCCATGAGAGTCGTGACAGGATCACTGACCTAAAGACGTTATCGCCTCCCTACGTACAGGTGTTAAAGGCCGATAAAATTTTCAAGATAAAACTCATTGACGCAGCTATGTCTCCTCCATGTGCACGTCTATTGGAAGACGGTATAAACCAGTTCATGATCACGTTACCCAAGTACAAAATATATATAATAGATATAAAGGAAAATACATTATGATAGTAGGATAGAAAATACTAAGTTTTGGAAGCATTGTAGCTTCAAGTTTTTTCCTATGTCACACCACATGGCCTTATATAGATGACCAATCATAATCCATTTATTAGCAACATAAGTAAGCTTAAAAACCTTTGTAGCTCATGGAATAATCATAACCATTCTCAATAATGCTAAATAATAAAGTATATTATATACACCATAAACACATTTGAGTTAATAATATTCATTATTGCATTTATAACTCATTTCATAATTTACATGTAAGTAAATACATATAGCCATAAATTGCAATATAATAACAATGCTATAATGTAGATTTTATTTTATTAAAATATTCCAACAATCCCCCACTATTTTGATAAAATAAAATGATGATTTAAAATACTTAAAAACCCACTGATGAAATGTATATAAAGTCTCACAGTTCCAACAAAATTTAAAACATTTAAAACCATATCAAAGAAAATCATGAAAAATTCATAAACCTCCTTTTTTCTTTATTATATTACTTATTTTTCTCCTTTGCAAAATAAAGCTGTGGTTCTTGAACATTATAAACTCATAAAGTAAAAAAATAGAAAATACATAAATAAGATTGGCAACTTGTACTGTGCAATAAGTGTTGGTGCCTTCCGGGCTTGAACCAACACTTAGTATCGACAACTTCCATTTACGAGAGCCGTAATGGACTACGCCTTGAATTAGGTCCCTTGGCAAAATTTCAGTTGTCACACACACAATATTGATATGGGACTTAGTTCGCGAGTTAGCGCTATTAATGGCCATTCACTCTTATCTTGATTCTCATGAGAGTCTTTAGGAAATGGTCCATAGTTCCCACAGTCGCGGCCTCACGACCACTCTCACTTAGGTGAGTTCTCTAAGGGTACGTGTGACATGTACCTCACGAAAAATATTCGACTCGGGCTCATTCAGGAAAATTCCCTTCCTGGACGTCACACTAAGTAGCACAAGCACCGTACGGATGGGGATGAGACACTCTCCTATTAACAAAAGGGTACTACTTTTATCACGAGTCACGCTCTACGGGTTGTTTCTACCCATTGAACCTTCTTCATGGGATCTCCTGTAACGCCCCGAATCCGAGGGTCCGAACACGTTCTTAAACCAAAATCCACACATCAATGACATAATTATTATAAAGGCAGAGCAGAGCATCTAGGATACCACAAACATAATTATCTAAATCTCAAATATTTAACTCCAAAAATAATCCAACACTTGTATACAATTCCTTCAAAAACTTAATTCCAAAATACTTCAAAACTTTATTACAAGTCTTCTTAGACTAAATACCTAAATCCAAAAGAATATAAATCAACTGACCAATATTTCGTCTAAAGAAATCATAAGCTCTATTCTCACTATCAGAAACCAGAGCAATTCCCACCGTTGCACTAATATCTCTCCCTTCGTGCTACTTTTGGCCTGGAAGGGAAAGGAAACGAAAAACAAAGGGGTGAGCACAAATTGCCCAGTAAAAGATCTTACACACAGAGGGCCAAAAACGAATACGAAACTAGAGTTATCAAATAGAGCCAATAAATAGGAATTTAGATAACTCAATCAAATTTCACAAATGAATGATTACGGTGACCAAAAGAGAGTTACCAAAAACAAATAACAAATATGAGTTATCAAATAGAACCAATAAATAGGAATTCAGATAACTCAATCGAATTTCACAAGCGAATAACAGAAGCGACTGAAAAGGAGGTTAAATAACCAATAAGTCGAATATCGATTCAAACACGAATAACAAATCAACCCAAAAAGGGGTTACATAACCAATAAGTCGAATATCAAAATATTTTTACCAAATCTTGTGGGTGTCACATACACAATTGCTTATTATTAAGCATCACAAATCATGGTTATACCATGTCGAATATCGCAGCCGGCGCGTCACATATAAGTCACGATAATTAAAAGTGACTTTCAAACACAAATATCACCCACAAAGTAATTTGATAAATATAGTGAATATTCATTCGAAGTTCAAAAATAGTCATTGTAAACTCAAACTGAAGAGAACGAAAATACGAATTCAACGGAACAAAAATCAACTAAATCGGAGATCGGATGAATGAGATATCGTCAAAAGAAATTTTGGATCAAAAGAAATGCGCGAAAATCGAGAAAGCGAAAGCAAATTGTTAATATCCAAAAAGAGCCAGCAGAAAGTTGACACGTGGCAAAGGAGACTCGAAATTCACACGTTAAGACCGATTTGATGGAATGCAATGATTGGAAAACAAAAATACAATAGTATAAACAATGTGTAAGGACCAATAAAAACGTGACAAGTGGCCTTGAAGGTTTGGAACTCTAAAAAGACCGGCTCATTGGCCATGAACAGAGAATGAAACTGATAAACTAAATACTGAGCGCTAAAAGAAATTAGTAATATGGATTATAAGGATTCGTCTTTAACGCGAGTTATAAGACAGTGACAAATTTTATAGGTAACGTTAAAAATAAATTTGATGATCAACAATACGTTCAAAGACAAATAGACTTTCGGGGATCAAAGCATAGTACAAAGATCTCGTGTATAAAACGAAAAGATGGCGTAGAACCCTTACCTCAAAGGAACGAATATCATGTCAAGAACCTCCTCTTTATCTTGGACCAATCACCGTCTTTTTGCTTGAATACCCAAAAGAATGCACTTGACTTTTTATCTTAGATCAATCACCACCTCTTTGGTTGAATACCCAAAAGAATGCACTTGACTCTTATCTCTTTCATCTCCTTTGTCTCTAAAAAAAATATGAAGACTCTTATGTCTTCTTCCCCCTTATATAGTTTGCTAATCTAATTTTAATATGACTTGAAGTCCCAATTTCTAGTGTAATTATAACACAACTAAAATCCTTATTCCTAGTGTAATTACTATACAATTAATAGACCTCATTACTAATTTAATCACAATATGACTTAAAATCCTAATCCAAGTCAAAATCTTTTTTTTTATTTTTCCTAATCCAATCACATTAGCCAGTAATACTATTAAATATTAATTTGTTCTCTAAAAGGACTCCAAATAATTTATCTAATGTCCAATACTCAATCCAAAATCATAATAATTTTTAATTGTTCTTTACACAAGTACCCAAAAATCCGGGGTATTACATCTCCAATCACGAAGGATGGGTTACTCCCGCTGGTGACTCCCTGTGGGCTCACCCCATCCGCTTCAGGTGAAAAAGGATCTAGCCTCTGTGCTAGTCCCGAGACAAGTTGCGCAACTTTTATGAAACCTCTATAACTTATTTTCTCTTCATCGATGAAGTATCACAAGTCTGCACAAATTTAAGGGCCCAATAGTGGACATCGAAGCAACATTTTGGATCTCATCAAGTAAATAAAGTTTTAGTGGTAACATCCACTTCGCTTAGCATCAACGATGATACTAGTCAGTAGCCTCACTACTAGGAATCAAACCTTTGATCAGTAGTCTACTATTAGGAACTAGTTTTCAATATATTGTGACCAGTAGTCTTTCACCTACTAAGAGCCACATTTTCCTCAACATGCGTCATACTTTGCATAACATAATCTCATATCAATAGCAACTTCATAAAAATCCTCTGATAAGTTTCACGAATTTTGAATTTCAATTCTCAAGTTTTGAAAATGCTAAATAAAACCCCTTTGCAAATATAGTTTCGAATTTGCAATCGTATTACATTTGGTATCCGAGATTTAATATATCAAAAAATTCAACACACCTCGTATTCTAGAAATCAAAACTTAGATACCATTTGAAATAAATATAAATACCACAACTATAAATTTCAAAACAGCCAAGATAATCAGAAGTCAAAGATTTCGGTTATGATGATTTAACATCTTTACCAAAGTATAATTTCAATCACTAAACTTTTGGCAACACTTTGCAAAAAATAAATCTATTTATTTATCTATTAATTTTTTTTGAGCTCAAGCACTCTATCTTTTGAGCAAATCAATTTTTATAACTTCACATTTTCAAAATAGAAAGACTTTTGAGAATCTTAAACAATTTAAAGGAGTACACATTGGTCTAGAAAATTTGACACATTTTTTTTTCCCTTTTCACGTTTTAAGCTCAATTATACAAAATAACCATACATGCTTAGAGATCCAAACTAGCAAAGCTAAGTGCAAGGAACAAAAAGTATATGCATGAGATATATTATATAATCTCACTACCGTACATGCACACGACATGCTAAAATATTCTTAAAATTAAGAACATATTATATATAGATGTTCTTTATGTCGCTAATCTTCTTTGTATATACATGACTCAAGAAATCATAATTATCTTCAAATCATGTACCCCACATTTCGCAGTCATGTATTTATCAAAGAATTAAACATTGAAATAAGGATTTTCATAATTTTATCAAAAAAATTTATTTCATAGACACACTAAGCAAAATAAAATCAGCTTCAAGTTAACTGTTTTACAAAAGCAGATAATCCCATGAAAATTTTCTATTTAAAATAAAACTCCATAAACTGACTTTAGGTGGTTTACCAAACTATAACTCTATATGTAAAATCTCAAAAATTCCTTTTTCCTTTTCCAAACCAAAACCATGTGTCCAAAACAAAATAAAAAAATAGTAGGTATTTTCCAAGATACAACTACTTACAGACAAATATAGTAATCTACAAGCAAATGCATCAGCGTTATTGTCACTAAATATTATGTTAGAAAAGGTCATACCAAGGTATCACTGTATCTTAATATTAATTTTTTTAATTTTATTTTAACATAAACTTTTTGAAAACTATTCAATTTATTTCCAAAACCATATCAAATTAATATATTAAATTCTGAACCCAATTCAAAGACACAAAAATATCTAGCAAACGTTTTCCTTTACTTGTCTCCATTTGATATCCACAAAAAGAGAGTTAGATGAAACTGGTTGCTCAAAGAAAACATCTAATATAAGTGAGAGACGTACGCCCATCTAAAACGTAATACTTTTTAAATCACTTTATTAGCATTATACCTGACGTTAGCAAACACAAAAAAAAACTATTTTGTGATATATATAACATATTTTATAAGTACAACTATCAAAAATCCGGTTTTAATGAAGCCTCTTTTTCTTTTTCCTTTTTTTTAATAAAATATTTTACACAAAAAAAAATGTCCCTTTTATTACAACCGCTATAAACTATTTTTACGTGGTCGTGAAAACTGAATTGTCACGTAGTTTTTCAAACAATACAAAATGAGCTCATTAGCCCAAAGTTGAAGCCCATGAAAATTGGCACAAAAAAACATTTTATACAAAATTGAATAGATACCAAGTATCACACAAAAGCGTGTTGATTCAAGAACTCAAATCAATTGCCCTTTTTACCATACAACTCTTCGTCACACTACCAAAATTAGTAACTCAAAAATCACTTGCATGTATAACAATTAACGAGAAACCCACACTATGTCACATAGTGTCAATATAACTAAATAATAGGGCCACAAACACATCATCTATGTTAAATCAATTTGCACAATTCATGCAAATATTCTTACTCATTTTATTTTCATACAAATGAAGGCTTCAAATGTGCAACTTAGCCAATTATAAGTTAGAACTTATCTCAACGTGATATGAAAATATCACAGTATCATTTCGATATTCAGTGTTGTAGTGTTAGGAGATTTTCATGACAAACATAAATGATTTTTATTTTTTTCAGCAAGTGCCACCATCTGAACTTTGCGTCCAAGACTTCGATGCCTTGTACCTCGACCCTTGTATAATCTCTCGCGACATTATAAATATGCAATTGCAGCATACAAAGAGGGCCACTGTCTTCAAGTCACTTCCTGACAACCACTTTGCAACTTCCTGATGATTCTTGCCAAACTTCTCAGCCGCATGCTTCAACAAATAACGCCCATACCTATTCTCGAAACAAGTGACTTCAAACTTATTCCCTAGCAAGAAATTCGCATCCCAAGAAAATTATGCTCTTGCATTTTCATTTTTCCCTGAGAGGATCCATAAGATCTTTTATACAGGACTGAGATGGAGGCTCCAAAGTCACAGTCCACGCTAGCAATCTTTCCCTTCGAAAACAAACTGAACATGTAGGGTAAAAGCTAACTTAACAGCAAATGAAAGGTGAACAGGTCACACCATATCCGAGCGGTGGCCCTTTCTCTTAGCCTCCTTCATTTTGCGAGCAAGCTTTATGGATAGCTAGGCATGGAAGACACAAACTTCAACCCAGTCAGGAAAGGAGAAGCCCCATATTGCTGTGCAGCGGTAGCCTTAAACCCACTTCCCTCGTACATATATGGACCAGGTTTCGCAAGTTCTGGCCTCAGGCTTTTCTTCTGTCTCATGATTTATGGATCCTCTTCAGCACACTCCCCTTCGTAATCGCCAAGAGCACCACTGCCGTAAAACAGGTAGTACAAGACTTGAACCCAAAGGACACATCTCTCAAACTAGGAGACATCCAAAGTCACACTACACAACACTGGTTCCTATTTTCCCTGTTACACAGAAACACAACATAAACATAGGAAAAACGATGCCAGATATAGAAACATTTATTTTCCTCTTTCAAAAAATAAAATTTGAAAACTATACAAATCAAAAACCTATAACGTCTTTAGCTGTTACAAAATTTAAGCTTTGATTTGTATTTTTCACAACAAAAATATTAACAACACTAGGTGATTAAACATAGCAAAATAATAACAAATAATTGAAAATAATTTTATATGAACTCTTGATAAAATTATGTAATCTAGAGTAGTAAAATGATATAAAATAGCTCGTTCATGAGAGTCGTGACAGGGTCACTGTCCTAAAGACGTTATCGCCTCCTTACGTGCAGGTATTGACGGCAGATAAAGTCTTCAAGATAAAACACATTGACGCAACTATGTCTCCTCAATGTGCACGTCAATTGGAAGACGGTATGAACCAGTTGACGATCACATTACCCAAGTACAAAATATATATAATAGATATGAAAGAAAATACATTATGATAGTAGGGTAGAAAACATTAAGTTTTGGAAGCATAGTAGTTTTAAATTTTTTTCTATGTCACACCACATGGCCTTATATAGATGACCAATCATAATCAATTTATTAGTAACATAAGTAAGCTTAAAAATCTTTGTAACTCATGGAATAATCATAATCATCCTCAATAATGCCAAATAATAAAGTATATTATATACACCATAAATACATTTGAGTTAATAATACTCATTATTGCATTTGTAACTCATTTCATAATCTACATGTAAGTAAATACATATAGCCATAAATTGCAATATAATAACAATGCTACAATGTACATTTTATTTTTATTTTATTAAAATTTTCCAACAGGCCATAGCGGCAATACATCACAGGGCCCTGAGAGACCTGGTCCAAAAGCATGGATTCATCTTGCACTTTGGCTTCTGCAAGATTCATTTCCTCCCAGAAACAGCCAAGGAGGTATTAAACAAACACTAGCTTAGCTTTGCCAAGGGCCAAACCTTATCTTGGTTGACACCTCCGGTTATGAACATTAAGTTTATTTTTCTATATCCCAGTAATGCAATTTTTTGGGTAAAAAGGGTGTTGTATGGAGCTTCTACTTTTCTAGTAGTGCAAGCTTAGAGAAGTTACAGCAAAATTGCTGGACTGTTGTATCCTGGAGGCGGAGTGCTGTAACCTATTGCATCGGAACATTCCGTAGGGGCGCGAACCGTCTTAAAGAGAGCGACCTAATCCGCGCCTCAACCCAGTGTCAACGTAACTTGTTTCTAAGGTGTTCGAGACAAATTCTTTGAACCCTTAGTGCACCTCATTTGCTAAGAAATGTTTTGTCGTTGAAGAGCATTGAGGTAAATAGTATTTCATGCTCACAACTAATGGAGGTACGTGTGCTCGCATGTTTTTCTTATATTTCTTTTGTAAGCTTATTAAAATATTGCAATTGATTGTTAAATATTGCTTCCAACAGTATTTGTGTATAAAGAAGTGCTCATTCCGTCCCAAATTATTTAATAAGGTTTAACATACACACTTATTTAGGATATGAGTCATATTTTATGAAATTTTCATTATAACCCGAGAGAAGTGAGAAGAAAGTGTTTCAGGAGTAAGAAAAAGAGTCGGTGAGAAATAAAATGTGGAGAGAAAAATTGAATGAAAATGTATAAAAAAAGTAAGCGTGAAATTTTTTTGGAACAACACAAAAAATAAAATATGATCGATTTTTTTGAAGGGAGTGGTAGTAGAGATGTCAAAAGGGCCAGGCGGCCCGCGGCCCGGCCCGGCCCGACCTGTTTTTTTGGCCCGGGCTGGCCCGACCCGCGGTGAACAGTGTAGGCCCAATAGTTTAGGGCTTTGGACCTGGGCTTGGACCAGGCCGAAGTTTTAGAGAAAAAGCCCAGGTTTTGGCCCGGCTCGAAAAAGCCCGAAATCGGCCCAATTTCAGCCCAATTTGTGGCCCTGTTTTTGGCCCACATTCACCAAGGATTCTTGAAGCATTGAAGTTATTAGTTGCCCTCTCTATGTCACTTGAACTGAATGTCTTTGCAGAACCGGTATAAGCTGCCATGCTAGATACAAAAGATAGTGAAGTAGAACTTGGCCCACTTCCAATTGTGGACGCAGCAATCCCTGCAATATATATCTTCTTTTAAATCAACTATTCAATTCCAGCGGCTACCAGAGCATCCAATGTGGCACCCATGTTTGCATCAGGCATGACAATTGCATGATTTTTAGCTCCAATATTGGACTGAAATAACATCCAGCACACCTCATCTCTCACAAGTTACACGAGAACAGCTGCTTGTATATGACACAACATATATGGCACTTACCTGAACACGTTTGCCATTAGCAGATGCTCTTGCATGCACATAAGTTCCAGCCTTGAAGTTCAAGTGAAAAAAATACATAAAAAACCTTAAAACAAGTAATAAAGAAAGTTGAAGATAAAAAAACCCAAGGAAGAGGGCACTGGAACAAACTCAAAGGATTGGAGAACATAGATAGTGGGCCTAGGGCCTGGCCCGGCCCTAAATATTGGGTCTAGGGCCTGGGCTTGGACTGGGCCTATATATCCCAAAAATTGGTCCCGACCCGTTTTCCTCTCCGGCCCGCGGTCCAGCCCGACCCGACCCGAAAAAAGCCCGGGCTGGCCCGGCCCTGGTATCCCTAATTTGGCCCAAATTCTGGGCTGGCCCATTTTTTCCAAATTTCTGAAGTATGGGCTATTGAGGATATTAATTCTGCTCTGGAACACACTGGCCCAACCCATTCGTTAAGCCTGCCAAAATGTTGGCATTCATTACAAAAAAGTTAATGCCAACTAAAACAATTACTCAATGCGTTATATTGGAATTTTTTAATGCCAACAAAACCAATTACTTGCTGTGTTGCATTCAATCTTTTTCTTCTGATTTTTTTGTGGATTTTTAGAACAACCCTTTATATGTAAACTTTAATTGTACTCATTATTTTTATCCTAGTTTGACCTGCTAGGTCATATTTAATATGTAATTAGAATTTTAGTTTAATGTGAATCTTTGTATGTAGCAAAATCTCTCACAAGATGTTACAAAATGTCGAAGAGGGAATTCAGAAAGGGTGAACTGGTAAAGAAATACTCTTTGTTTGACTCATCGTGAGTTTACACGTCACACATTCTTAGCAGTGAACAACAACCCGTTCCATATTCACAGTCCTCTTTTTCATGTTTAAAATGATTTGGAACTCGAGCCCTGTAATTAAAACTAGACTTGAGTTACAAATTACTTCACATGCCTTTTCGAACCCATTTTGAAATTTAATTATAATCTCAGTTATCTTATGGTCCATGAGAGACCATTTGAGTTACACAAAAGCTGATTTATCTTGCTCTTCTTTATATTTGAATCTCTAAGGCAGGTGGTAACCAATCACGTCTCTAGGTGCGATGTCAAGAGACTTTATCGGTCAAACTAACTGATACCAGATATATTCGGTCATTGATTCTTAAGACGATGATAAGAGCCTTTACCAACCGAACTAATTAATACAATTAAAATTTGATCATAAAAATCATAAAACGAAAAAATGAAATTGTCAACCAACTAATTTGTTAATTTTTTGGCAGCTATAAACTTTTATTGGCGCCATGTAGCAAAATCTGGAACATTTATTTAATGATGAAAGTGAGTTCAAGTATATCTTCCCCTTCCCTTTGTCTATATGTTGTGCTAATTGAGGCTTATGATGTTACTTCAAGTTTCCAACCATTTAATTTATAAATGTGAATAACAAGGAGTTAAGAAAAGAAAAAAAAATATTTTTTTGGTCCCGGGCCCTGCCCAAGCCCGGCCCTAAATATGGGGCCTAGGGCCAGGGCTTGGACTGGGCCCAAATATACCAGTTTTCAGGCCCGACCCGGCCCGGTTTCATTGGAGGCCCGCTGGGCTTGGCTGCTGGGCCAGCCCAAGCCTGGCCCATTGACATCTCGTCTGGATATATTGGTTGCAACTTTGCAATGATGACAGGGTAAAAATCAAAATCTTCTGTAAAGCCCCTCAACTTGTTAAATTTCGTTTTGGTTCGTGCAAATTTGGAAAGTATACCGAGAGCAAGTGCAAGCGAGGTGAAAGACGAGGGGCATGGGTCGTAGAGCGTTACGTGTCCCAAATAATTGACTGAACACCTCTTTCTACCATCGCCTTCTCCCTCGATTCGGCTCGAAGAATCCGAGCAAATTATGCGGTGAGTAAAGGTTGTCAGAATTCTCGATTTTTCCCCCGATGTGCAGCTTGTGTTAAAGTAGGTCGACTGGAATTCGTTAATTTTGCTTAGAATTCGTTACCTCATATACCCTAGATTAGTTTGTTGAGTCTGATTGGATCCAATTGTTGTTTTATAATTTAGCTTAGGGTTCGTCTGTGTTTTCTGTTTTCTTCCTTTCCCGTGCGTCTAGTATAAGTACTTGATTTTCCTTTCAAAATGATGCTGGTAACATGATTTATTTGTTACTAGAAGTAATCATCTGTCACTATTAGATTAAAACGATAAAAAAATTGAAGGTACAACTGTAGTCTGTATTCTGTAGAGCCTTTAAATCGGTGAGCATTAGACACAGAGAGTGAACTATGGAGAGAGGAGATAGAGAGAGGGAGAGAGGGAGGGAAGGGAATTGGTCTGGGCATATCTTTTGGCATAAGCACCAAAGTACAAATTTCGAATTTATCATGGTGTGAAGTACTTATTCAGTATTCATAGTTTAAGGGATCAGTATGGGAAGTCAATTGTGTTACCTGGAGTCAACTCTCTCTACATGTGAAAGAAACATGCCCAGGGACAAGCATAAGATCCAGTACGATTATGCCCTTGATCTCTGGTTTCATTCTCGTCCTGATCCACCATGGCATGCTTGAATCTACTAGATATGGGAAGTAGTAGAGGAGGTTAAACTTTAGCCATGAATCAGCTTGTCCATTTGCCTTTCGTCTTACAACTTGATTGTGTTAGTTTGAGCTCCGTGCTCGTGAACGACCAGTTTTACTGATACTGTTTTGGACTCACTTACGCTTCTTTATTTGGCAAGTAGGTTCATACTCAATGCTTACAATTTTTGTTTTTTCGTGTGTTCTTTTTGCTTATGTGAATTGGAATGAAGTCAAATCAACTTAAGCAAAATTCTTCAATTAGGTACTCTTTTTGAAGCAGCTTGTAAAAATTCTGTGTATTTTTGTAGTTGTCATATTAACTGGGGAAAATTCGTGTGATTAACGAGTCAATGTTCAAAAATGAAGCAAAATACTTGCGGTGATTTTTTTTTTTGGTGATTAGTAAGTAGGGAACTGGAAGGCTTGTGCTACTCTTTTGGTGTGGATATGACATCAAGTGTGTTAACTCACTGTGTCTGGTGATTGTTGCCGGTTTCAAAATCAGGCGCTTGAGGTCATACATAGATGACAGGGTTTACATCTAGCTCCTCACATGACACTACTTTAGTGGGACAGTTGGCAGGAGCGGAGTCTGTGGATCTATGTAGTCAAAATCCCTCATGTATGATAAAGCTGGTGTAGGGTGTACCTCACTCAGAAAGTGAGACTTAGTGTGCCTTCCTCGTTGTTACTTTCTTCCCGCTTTCTCTCTCACCCACATGTTTTTTCCCAAGCTATTTCATTCCCTGCAGTTCTTCTTTGTTGACCAACCTTAGGAGGTTATATGCTTTATATATGTAGACACTGAATTTTAGTTGGAGCTTGGAATTAAAGGCCATGGCCACCTAATTTGTACTACATACATCGAATATTTACTTAAAGACATGAATTATCATTCTTTTGATGTAACAATAATAATTTATGAAATAATACTGTATGTGTGGCTCATGGGAATTTTTGAAGGTCCTACTTATTAGGAGGGATTCTCTTTACAAATGTTTCATCCAATTTATGTGGCTCACCTACTCAAATATATACTTAGATCCAATCTCTTCAAAATGCTCTATTTTAGCATAAGCACTGGTTGTGATTTTTTATGCCAAAATGTGTTTTTAAGTGCGTGCAATGGGAAAAATATACCAGTGAATAAGGGGTTATTGTTCAATGATGATGGTTGCATACATTTTGTTCACAACCTATTCGGACCGCACCCCAGGGCCCGCTAAAAGACTCCAGTGGCACGACACGTCACCCGCTCGATAGTCAAATTTACTCAACATCATTCCTCGGTCAAAACGCTCCGATGCTCAAAACATCGCCATGCTCGATCAAAGCGCTCCGCGCCTTAAAAGCAATTCAGACAGATCGAAAGCACCTCCCCCCCGAGGGGTCGGCCACCCCCCTGAGATGGGGGTCAGCCACCCCTTTTGTTAGGGGGTCGGCCACCCCTTTGATGAGGGGGTCGGCCACCCCTTTGACGAGGGGGTCGGCCACCCCTTTGAGGAGGGGGTCGGCCACCACCTTGTGAGGGGGTCGGCCACCCCTTTGACGAGGGGGTCGGCCACCCCTTTGACGAGGGGGTCGGCCACCCCTTTGATGAGGGGGTCGGCCACCACCTTGTGAGGGGGTCGGCCACCCCTTTGATGAGGGGGTCGGCCACCACCTTGTGAGGGGGTCGGCCACCCCTTTGGTGAGGGGGTCGGCCACCCCCCCTGAGAAGGGGGTCGGCCTCCCTTGTCCTTAGAGGGGGGAGGGGACCTGCTTACCGCTGCTATCACACCACTCAACGCATTCAGCAATGCTCACTCACCACTAGTGGTCGTGTGACGCCCATTGTCGCGTGCACAATCGACCGGGGGCTCCGGCCCTCGCCCGCACAAACGACCGAGGGCTCCGGCCCTCGCCAGCACAATCAACCGACGGGCTCTGGCCCTAGCAGGCACAATCAACCGAAGGCTCCGGCCCTCGCCAACACAATTAATCGACGGGCTCCGGCCTTCGCAACGGGAATGGGTTCACAACCCTAAGGCTATCGCCGATAGACTCACGGGGGGCTCCATTCGTAGTGCCCCGGCACGAGGACCCCTCGCCACAGACTCTGGATATCAAGCTGCGAGCATGTGCGCTCATGTTACCATTGATCATCAACACCGCCAGGGCAATGAACCGCAAGTCACTCCGGGACGGGAGCAGGTCCTCGGAAGGCATCGCGTCTGACGCGCCTGGCAGTTGGCTGCAGGGGCAACCCTCACCGCTGCCAGGATCTCGGCGCGTCTCTTGACGCATCTAGTGGGATTCAGTAAGGGCTTGGACTAGAGGCTGGGGCAACGGGCTACTCTGACCATGCTACCGCAGTGTGGTCAGTCTCCTCAGACAGGCAGAGGGACGCTGCAAGGGCAGGACGACACGAACTCGGGGACCGGCAATCCGACGGACAATCAAGACTGCGGGACCCTCTACGGCGACGTGTCACTCCCAGAGGACGACACGTGTCGGCTGATGACACGCGCATATTTGTGCCTATATATAGTGGATTCTGGAGCTTATTCAGGGACTCGGCTCTCATTTCAACATTTAACTTTCTCTCTCTAAAACCTATTCTCTCTGGATTTCTAGTGAGAGAAAGACATTTGGATTCGTGACATCTGACTCTTGACACTGCACTCTCGTCGAACGTCGTCCCTGTTCGTCGTCACCCTGCCTGCGCGGCGCTGCCAGCTCTCGTGACTTGTCCGAGGAGCCTTGCTCTCAGACCTTGCGCCATCCTTGCTGTCCTCCACTTTGCCTAGCTGGAAGCCAACTCAGACTGCATCCCTTGTGGCACCTCGACGTGGCAAAGGACCCTCTTTCGGCATCAACACATTTTTTATGATCCTAAATTTGGCCTTTTGTAGGATCCTGAAAATAGTTATTTCTTCCTCTCTTTTCCTTGTTCATCATGTTTTCCTTGTTTGGGTGACATTATCGATAAAACATAAACCGTGACTCGTTCTTTGGATCCTAAACCCAGCCTTGAAAATCCTTAAAGCCTCCACATCCATGGCAAAAATTCTTGTTTCGCACTGACTGTTGAGATTGTTGAGACTGTTACAAGTTGTCCTTAAAAAATGATAATGATAAAGGTTGAGGACTGATACTAATATACTCCTGGTTAGGATTTATATTTTAACTCATTCAATGGTTGTTTTTTGTCAATCAACCAAAGGTGCACTTGCAGTCAAGATCACTCGTTTTGGCCATTTAGGCAAGCCATCTGTTTAATTGTTTATCCTTCTGTTGAGTCACATGTGACATGTACATGGCGATCTTTTTCACTAAAGCAAACGCTAACATTTCCACCTCAATATGGTCCACCTTCCAAAGATTGAGGGGAAAAAAGACGCTAATGAACGTCATGCTAATTGATGTGCTCTCTTTATGGGAGAGTTTGCATCTGCATTGGAACATACTGGTTGGGTTGATTGGTGCTTGTATGGTTGTTCCCCCGCTCCACTAGGTTTTTTTTATCGTATTTGCCTGTTGAAGTTCCTGCACTCATCAGTATCCTTCTGTCGGTATGAAAATCTGATGCTTTGCAGTTTCAAGAACAACGCCAAAGATATTAAGTACGTGATAGTATGACTTATCTCTAAGATCCTATGTTACATGGACTAGGTACAAGTGTCCAAGTCGGATATGTGTCCAAGTATCGGATTCGTCTAACTTTTGAAACCCAAGACACGGGGACACGGCAAAATGTTCATGTGTTTTGTTGCTTTGTAGTTATTCCTTAGTGGACATGGTGTTTTATGTGGCGCACATTGTTTTTTCTTTAAATTAGTATCATCTCAAAGCAATAACAAACTAAAAGAAACACTTTAAGAGTGTGTTCTTAGTTGGCATATCCAATGAGATGTGTCGAACACATATCCTATACCCGTTGTCCAAGTTTCTAGTGTCTGACACGGGTACCTCATGCATTTTGAAGAGTCCATGTAACATAGTTAAGATCATTACAACCCAAAGTAGTGCCAAGCAATGCATGGTTGGTCTGTAGCGTAGAAACATGTCGGGCATTACCAAATTTTCTGTGTTACTATAAAGTTTGCTTTGGTCCACGCCTTTTTAGCAAAGGAAAAAGTAAAAAGAAGACTTTATGCTGGCTTAAGTTTTAATTAATTTTGGCTTGTGTTTTCAGTCTTTTGCCATCAGTTCATTCCAGATAGTTGATTAAACATCTGTTTATAAAGTAATTTTTTGACTTGTCTTTCAGGTTTTCGATTTCAAAGAACGAGCCTGTTGGGAGTTGTAAAGTGAATATGGGAACACACTTTGGGTCAATGATCAGTTGTGCCCTGCTGTCCATTGAGTGATTCATTCTTCTGCACACTTCGCAATTAATAAATTAAGTTTCATCACCCTCCTTAGCTATCAACAATGTGGAACTTCGCATCCAGCTGTGTAGCTGGAAGCATTGGGCTGAAGGGCGACTCTCTAAAGCCAGCACAAGATGCTCTAGAATCCTCAGATGATGAACTGTCTTCCACCACCAGCAGAGAGGAGGGACTAGAGTGCCCTATATGCTGGGAGTCCTTTAACATTGTTGAAAATGTACCCTATGTCTTATGGTGCGGCCATACCCTCTGTAAAAATTGTATCCTAGGACTGCAATGGGCTGTTGTTAAATTTCCAACTTTGCCTATCCAGCTTCCTCTCTTCATCTCCTGCCCATGGTGCAGTCTCTTATCTCTCCGACTGATCTACAAGGGAGACCTCATGTTCCCTCGCAAGAACTTTTTTCTTCTCTGGATGGTTGAGAGCATGAATGGTGATAGAGTGAAATTCCGTTCTGTATTTTCTGGGGATCATCAGCCAGTCAGGCCATCAAACGCCAAACTAGCACCAGGAAGACTAGTAAACCAGTCAAACCACCAGAGGGGCCGAAATATTCATCATACAGCATCATCTGAGTCGCACCATGAGCACAGTCACATAGGTAGTTACCTGAATGCGGATAGATTGCATTCCTCCTTTAGGAAGTTGCTGGTTTTCTTTCTTAATTTGACGGCCAAGTTCCCACTGGTCCTCATCTTTCTTCTGATCGTCTTATATGCAATTCCTGCCAGTGCAGCCATCTTGGCCTTGTACATACTCATCACCGTCCTGTTTGCTCTTCCATCATTTCTCATTTTGTACTTTTCATATCCTAGTTTGGATTGGCTGGTGAGGGAGATCATCACGTGAGATGTAATCTTTGCCTCTGTAGGCTTCGTGAAATTGCCTGAATGTAGTCCTTCATCCCTTAAAGTCCAAGACTATCGTTTCAACGCCTGTATCCTATATCATTTCAGAAGCGTTGTGGGTTGGTCGACAGTTTCAAGAATCAATTTTAGGTTCTGGTTGTCCATGGCTGGTAGTGGTGCTTGTAATGGTTCGTTTGTTGTTATATTGGGACTCGCAACTGGACGAGGACCAAAATTTCTTCATCCACAACAAGTAATTACCCGCTGTGTGTATGTAGCACTCCCAGGAATTTGTAATTGAGGATGATAACATTAGGAGCTTGCTTCACGAGAATCTCTTGTTCTTTGTTCGAAGACTGATATCCATATATGTCATATGTACTGCTACGTTTTGAGAGAATATTGTATTTGTTGTATTCTTGGAGGGCTTGGAATGTAAGCATTCGGTGGAATTATCTGTAATAACTAGTAATTTTGTGATTACCAAAGGAAATTTTTGATGTGAAAATGGGTTTGCCTTTTTCTTTTGCTCTTTTCTTTCTGGGAATTTATAGGAGAGAGACTCCCGCTGGTCCAGGTCCATGGACAGCTTGAAGATGTACTGATGTAGTCGAAAAGGCAGTTCAAATTGTTAACCAACTTCTTTTGATTTTCTTGGTCCTTCCACAAGATAAAGCTCATAAACCAAAGTAGGACAGCCCATGTCACGGGTCCTCCACGTGTCACGTGCTTAACCTGGGGATTGGAAACCTTGGGTCCTTGTTGAAAGTATAAATGACATTTTCCTTAGCAATTCCCATGGCGACGAAAGTTTCAGTTCAGAAATGGTTGCAGCCATAGCTGTGCCCTCACTAAAATCTACTATCTTGCATTGGCAGAGCCCAATTAATCTCGAACCCAACTCCACTTTTCTTGGTGGGTCTCCATTGAAGGGTCTCTCTTTACAGTTGAAACCCTGTAGAAACAAGAGCAGTGAGGTACTCAGTTTGGTGGTTGCTTCTGCCGGCACCACCACCACCGCTGCTGCTGGTGGTGGTGGTGGTGGAACGTTTTATCTCAACTTCACTGGATTTCCTTTCCCTCTTGGTCCTTTTCTCAACAGGCGCACCATCAGGACTGAGGTTAGCTTCTCTTTCTTTACGGTGTATGTCTTGGTTTGTGTAGTTAGTAGTTTTTAAAGCAAGCATCTCTGCCCATAATATGCATAATAGAACTATTAGGAGCATCATAGATGATATGGCAGTCATTCATCGCTTATCAGAATTATGGCAGGTAGCTATCAAAAACCCATTAGCTCGAGCTCCGCTAAACTAGTAAGTACTAAAAGGGTAATTGATTTAACTGCTCACTCAATCCTTCTCACTTATCTTTCATGGGTTAAAAGGTGGACGGTTCAATTGGCGTTCGGAACTGCATTGTCAGGGGAAATTGTTGTAGTGAGTTGAACTGGTTTGTGATATACTAAAAGAGTTCTTGCAACTTAAAGTGATACTTTAATTGAGACCTTAATGACTGGCACCTCAGTCGGTTCCGATCCTGCCACGAGACCACTTTACAGCAGCATCAACTTCTATCACTGTGGCCAGGAGATCATAACCTTGATTTGCGATTCTGTATGGGTCTATACTGACAGAGCCGCCCCGACCAAAGAGAGGTATCTTCATTGGTCTATGTTGGTCTTCAAGTATCCTTGTGCTCCTGGGCTGAAAACATTGGTTTCTCGTTCAATCCATATGTTCTCCACCGTAAACAAAACTAGTTGGCTGCTCAATCAACCAAGAAAGGATCAACCTTTGTTGGGTGGACCTGAAGCTGCCAAGCATGAGAGGACAGGTTCGGTTTTAAGGGCGGCATGTGGTGGGACTAATGCCAAATTTACTGTTACCCGACAGTTTGCATTAGTTACACAACTCCACTCACTATCTAAAATAAAAATAAGAAAATCTATTCTATCCCTCTATTATGTATGAAATATATGGTTTGCATTGGTGCAAATCCAATCACCTCAATTTAAGATGAGAAATAATTCTCCAAAGGGAACGACCTCCAAAAGATTCTGTAAAATTTGTGTGTGACACGAGCACTTTTTAGTCATTATGTGCTAACCAAATGTCTTCAGAATATCCATAATAACTTACTGCGCACCCTGATTTTTTTACTTTGCTTGACTAATTCTTGATTCTATTGTTCCGAGAGAATCAATCTGAACGTCTTACATTTATTAATACGGAATCATATGCGCCATTTCTTTTGTTCGTTGTGTACCAAAATGTATGGGAACAAATTAGGGGATGTTTGAACTATTTTGATCTATTTCGGATGGCACACAATGGATAGGAAGTAGGTGGTTATTAATCTGCTATTCCCTTGTCTTTATTTTGTGGCTGGTTGACTAGTATTGAGCAGGTCTTTTTTTTTCAGGAAACAACTTGTACGAATGGATGCGAAGGGAAGTAGTAACTGGAGGTGTGATTTTGCACACTAACTCCTTTGTTTATTGGATATCAGGCGGTGAAAGACTGCATATGGCTATTTGAGCAAGAGCAGGCATTGGGATTCAGCAGTGTCTCAACGAACATTAGAATGACAGTCATCAAGCTCAAATCTGGAGGATTATGGGTCCATGCACCCATTGCTCCAACAAAGGAGTGCATTCAGGTCCTATTTCACTCTCAAGGTCTAGTTTTGAAACAAATGAAATACTTGTAAGATACTCTATCGCATGCTAGATGTCCTCATGCTGAACTCCACTTCATATTATCGTACATAATTGGGACTTATCTGCTTTCAGTTTCATCATCCAAGTTTCTGCATATCTTGATGCTCTGCGTCCACCCTACTCTCTCTTTTTGAATAGTTATCGGTGTTCTATAACATGTGTCAGTTAAGGCTTTAGAGTAGCACCAGCAACTGATATATATGTGGTAACCCCGAGGGCCGAGGCACAATTTACACCTCCAACCTTGATTAAACAATTTCCAGGGAAAACTTAGAAATGAGGATCCCTGCTTAGAATAAATCCCTATGTCCCAAAGAGGTGCTTTTGGCTACATCTCCCCTCGCCCTACCCACGAAAAAACAAAAAAGAAGATGATTGGGAGTAGGAATAAGAAGAAGAAGAAGAAGAAGAAGAAAGCAATAATGTTATTACTGATTTCTTTCTTTTCTTTTCTTTTACAGCTGCATTCCATGCTTTGTTCACAAATGAAAACCTTTTGCTTACTCATGATCGCTTCTTCTCTTGCCAGCTTGTAAAGGAGTTAGGAGCTCCAGTAGAGTGCATCGTGTTGCCTACATTTGCGTATGAGCATAAAATATTTGTTGGTCCATTTTCCAGAAAGTTCCCTCAGGCCCAGATATGGGTGGCACCCAGGCAGTGGAGTTGGCCTTTGAATTTGCCATTAGAGTTTTTTGGCATTTTTGGTGCCAAAACTTTAAGAGATGCGGATTCTTCGACACCATGGGCTTATGAGATTGAGCAGAAAGTTCTAAGCTCACCTGAAGTTGGTAATACGTTATGCACTAGTTTGACTTCAAAACTTCATCTTGATGAATCTTCTTCTTTAACTACGTGCTGCAATTAATTCAGGAATTGGGCCATACGTGGAGGTGGCATTCTACCATAAGCGTTCAAGGACTCTACTAGTGACAGATGCTGTAATTTTTGTCCCAAGGCAGCCACCTGAGTGCATTAGCAAGGAGTCCTTACTAGCGTCTGCAAAGAATGGTTTGGCTGTCAAACTTCTTAGTAAAGGAAAGGAAGTCCCTGAAGAGCCAGTTTATGACAACAAGGTGAACCTGCAAAAAGGTTAGTCAACTTTATGCGGGAACCTTGTACAGTGGTTATTTATAGATGAACATGAATTTAAGAAAGGTGCTGATGCCACATGAGGTCAAATCTAATATCTGGGATTTGGCCGGGAGTAAACTTTTGGTGCAGGGTGGGAGAGAATGGTTCTTCAAATCTTGTTTCTCGGCCCATCAAACCTGTTAGAGCCCAAGGCTAGCTTTGCTCAGATGTCGCAGAAGCTGATTGTCTCACCCATTGTAAAGACATTAGTCTTCAGCAAAGTTCCTGAGAAGGCAAGTAACCTAATCAAGCAGTGTTTTTCTCCTTGAGTTAATATGTAGCTACGCTCTTTTATGCCTGGATCCTTAGGTATGCATACCTCTAACAATTGTAGACACCACATCCTGTGCATAGTTTTGTGGTTATAAAGCACTATGTAGTGGTTATAAACTACTTGCTTTAAATCTCTCTTGGCAAAAGCTTTGACGTGACTCACGGCAAAGCTCATGTGACATTCTTTGAGCTGAAACTTAAGTTTAGCTTCCTCGCATGTAATCCTAGAATACACGCCAAACAGGGGTGATAATAGTGGACTCTGACATTGTTTTGATGATGATTTTTGTTCTTGGCATCAAAAGTAATCGTGGTTTTGTTGACATGTTCAAGTTTTTACCCCGTTGAGTCCTCTGAATTTTCAGGTCAGGGACTGGATCGATAGCATTACAAGGGACTGGAGATTCAAGAGAGTAATCCCTGCTCATTTTGCTGCTCCAATAAACGCAAGCAGGTCGGACTTTTTAGCAGCTTTCGCATTCCTCGATGACCTCTTGGGTGAGCGTTATGTTACTCGGCCTTCACTCTCCCTTCTCTTCGCGTCACTCATGGGAAAGGCTGCCAGTTACTTTCCTCCAGATGACATGCAAACCTTGTCGTCCCTTGACCAGTTTTTAGTCTCAATTGGAGCCGTGAAAAAGACGGTCTCGGGTCGAAAAAGATGATGAGTGTAGACTACACCACCTATGTAATATGTCACCTTCTAAATTTGAAACGCAAATATACGTAGCACAAAAAGTATTTGAATAGGGTGCTGCACGAGCACACAGGGGGTGGGGGTGGGGGTGGGGGTGTGGTGGGGGGGGGAGGTAGGATAAAGAAAGTTTCACAATGACTGTGGGGTGGGAGAAAGGAAGTCTCATAATGACTGTTAAGTGCCAATTTGTTGTAATATTGCTGTCACGGTAGTCTTGGATGAGAAAATGCAGAAAGTAGTTGATGCGGAATGGACCAATTTCTTTATCCTGTCATTTTCTTCTCACCTTGGGCCATTTTGGTTAGGGGGATCAATTCCGGGTCTGCTGTATTCATTGGCAACCAACCAAAGAAAGTTGGGAAGCTAACACTTGAATAGGGAACTGCTTTCTCTGGTGAGGGCCCTTAGCTTCATCTTCAGACCTACATATATTTGTCAGAACTACATTAGTCGTCTGCTTATGGACTCTGCAGGATGTCTATGACGTGCTCTAGACTAGAATGCGATAATTTACAACATTAGTCTTCTACCAAGATAGCAAAATCAAACTATGAATAGTTGTATGCTTTTTAACTTTAATGGTCATGATTTGGGTCTAGTGTGACTGGATGTGAACAAGTCTCGGAAGCATTTTTACATTCATTTCTCGTGGTCACAAAGCACTGATTTTGTTCCTCTCACTCGGGTGGCTTTTGTGGCATGTGCTATGGGCTTATAATTTTTTTGCCCACTTCTCGTGTCTAGTTGTCAAGCAGGCCCTCGCAAAGTACATAATGACTTTGCCGAAAGTAAAGTTGGTGAGGCTATCAGAGCATCGTTTACATATTCCCATGGTGGTCCAAGTATTCGGTACATTACGTTTCAAGGGATCAAACCAAAAACCAGCTGGTCAAATTTCTGCTTTCCTAATAAAGGAAATTGGTCACCTTAAGAAACATGAGATACTCCATTGCAAGGAAGCCATGGATCAGGAAACCCAGAAAGAATCTCCCTAGAAAAGTGAGGGTGTGTTATGTATAACCAAAAGCTGCACTTAGTTTACCCTCTGGTGGTCCGTGTCCATACCTCCGTGGCCTAGACGCTTAGCACTTGAGAGAAAGAGTTGTGACCTTTTTCCTCAGTGTTATGATTTTGCATCAAGAGCATACAGAGATGTGAGTGCCTTTTGTTTGAGGACTTGTTGCCTTATATGGATGTCATATCACTGTCATCCTCTTGTAGCTCCATCCTGGTTAGGTGGAAAGAGATAGCTAGCCAGGGTCAAGGTACAAGAACATAAAGATATGGATGTCACTCCCCTCTTTTTTGCTCGCATTGTGAACAAAAAAAGGAAAAATTACCGCGCATCACTTGATGAAACGAGCTCCAAGACTCGATAATTTATAAATCACGAAATGAGTTTCATCACCCTCCAAAGGTTGGATGTCCGTTTGACTGCTACCCAAGTTATATGAATCTCTTCCACTCCGTATATGGTGACAATTAATAGTCGCTGGTTGTTTCTAGTGACTTTTTCTGTTAATACTTTCAGCGACAATTCTTAATAGCTTAATTTTTTTTAGCATCACAAAACAGAGATCAACTAGAGCTTATGCCATTGATTACTTTCCCAAGACTATAAGTCCTACTCATGCTTTATAATATAAATATGTAGCTTGGATCAGGCGTCTACTTGTGTATTACTGCTTTTGGTATTATTGCCTACCAAACGAGGATGTCACCCGGATTTATGCTTTCTTACTTCCGGTTTCCATCCTGCGTAGAACGATGTAGGTACTGCATCACTTTGCGCTCGGCTAATATATACTTATGTTATAATAACCAAAAAAAAATAAAATCAATAGTATTTGAAAATATAAAAAACATCTAAAAGTAAAAGGTAGTTGTCGAAGAAACCCCTGGCCGACCATCATTTTTTTTTTCTCATTAATCATAATTCTAATGACTCAAGGCCAACGTAGGGGATCTTTGGGCCTTGTTGAGTTAATGAGGAATTAATTAAAAATTAGCTCGTTAATTGTACTTAGTTGGTTTGGAAGTTGGAACTGAATTTTCTGCTTAAAAAATTATATCCCCCACCAAACACAACCAAATATGAGTATTGTTTTTGTGCAGAAGTGTCGCGTGAGCAACACGCCCTCAACGTGCGTGCACTTCGCTTACCCGCATGCCCTTTACACACTCATTATCTCGTGGGATGGTTTGAGATCTTCCTTTTCTTAAACTTCCTTTTCTAAACTACAAGAAATGGAAAGGAAGTAATGGGGAATAATGTATTTTTTCCCCTTTCTTTCCTTTTCACTCCATTTATACATGGCTATTTACTTATAAATAAATAAATAAAATTTCCGTTTTTGGCTTACTCAAGATATTTCATTTATTCTTAACATTTATTTATTTTTGTTTATTTATCACCTATTTATTCCATATGATTTTCTCTAAATGTTTAAAAATTATTAGAATAAAGCTTTACTCGTTACTTTGTCATAATTTGACTTACTAAAATATTTTAAAGTGATTGTTAACCGTGTTTAAATTCTATTTTTAAAGTTCACACAAATTAGAAACGGATATACGATCGCAAAGAGGACGAAGTATCTACTTCATTAGAAAAATATTATACGTTTCACGATTAATGATTCCGATAATTTAAGACCGTTGGATATATCTTACGTTCCTTAACATCTCCTTCTGTCACATTAGTACTCTTTATCAAAAAGCCATAAATGGGTCGGACCCATGGTCCCAATTCATCTAATATTTACTCCTGCTTCATCTTCTTTCGCTTTAATTTTTTCCTACGCAAAGTCATACAATATCAAATATAAAGAAAAAAATGTACAAAAAGGGCAGTCGCATTCCATTCTTGGTTGGATTTTTCCCATATTATTAGTCAATTGTTCTTCTTGTAAAACACAGAGAAATACAGTACTATCCAAAATGAAAAAAAAATTTGGTTGCTATCCCGGTCGGAAGAATCTTCATCCTACTCCATATATAGCGACATCAATCGTCGTTAAATCTCTCTAATTACTTTTATTAGTGACGCCAAAAAATGATACTAAGAATTGTCGCTGAAAGTGTTAAAAGGAAAGTCACTAGAAACATTCAACAACTATTAATTATCGCTATACACGAGATTAAAAGAAGATTCCTACAAATCGGATAGGAGCCAAAGTTTATTAATCCAAAATGCGTTCAAAGTAAAACTACATTTCTCTCGGTATTATCGTGGGTGGGGTGGCGATAAGTGAAGGAGTAACTAAACGAAACGAGAGAAGAAATCGAGTGGGGCCCGAAGCCAAAGTCGCCATTCCCTCCTTTTCCCCGCTCCTCTTTTCTGTTTCTTCTCTCTCTCTAAAATTCTGAAACAAAAGCTCCGCTCCCCCCAAAAAGAGAAACCCTGCCCTGCAAAAATACTTACAACAAGAAAAACGTTGCTTGCACGATCTCTGAACCAAAAGCAAGGAAGGAAGGAAGGATAGGCATAAAGAAACCGTGACCCCTTTTGTATATTCTTAGCTTTTCCCTTCGCTTTGTGCTTAAGCAATGAAGAGACACGCACGATCACCGTACCGCAAGGTACGCACTAGTTTCTGCGGTTTCGTTCCTTCTGCCCTCCATTTAATGCGCCATTGCAATGGCCATTTCTCTTTAAACTCCGGCTTTCGAATCCGGTATTGATCATTGATCGGTCCAATCGCGAGCCTCTTTTGAGCTTTGATTGAATTGTCTCTGTTTTCACCTCTGTATCGTGTTCTATTTCTATTGATCATAGGTTGTTTTGGTTCCTCCAGATCGTCTGGTTTTGCAATTCAGGAGAACCAAGTAATATAAGGTACGACCTTGATGAACATGTTTGCGAGGTTTTATGTGTTTTTTTAATCTGATCGTGTTTGATTTCGAGATATAATCTGGTTCACTAATTAATGGCGAGGAACTTGTTTGTCTGAATTTCAGAATTTTTTGCTTTATACTCGATTAATCGGTCGTACGTAATGTATCACACTTTTACTTCTGCATGTTCCTTGATCCTTTGTTGTTGGTATCCCTCAACAGCTTGTCCTGATCAGGAGAATTTTTAACTTCTTGTTGGTTTTGCCTGACAATCTGTCCTCAGCGGGATTTTTTGCCTTTTGGAGGACAAAATGTTGTGAAATGGTTATAAAATTTGCCATTCACTTTATTCAAGTGTA
>JAVXUO010000258.1:0-100314 GCA_033065855.1 Escallonia rubra | reverse complement strand
TCGACGTGGCAAAGGACCCTCTTTCGGCATCATACATTTTTTATGATCCTAAATTTGGCCTTTTGTAGGATCCTGAAAATAGTTATTTCTTCCTCTCTTTTCCTTGTTCATCATGTTTTCCTTGTTTGGGTGACATTATCGATAAAACTTAAACCGTGACTCGTTCTTTGGATCCTAAACCCAGCCTTGAAAATCCTTAAAGCCTCCACATCCACGGCAAAAATTCTTGTTTAGCCACTGACTGTTGAGATTGTTGAGACTGTAACAAGTTGTCCTTAAAAAATGATAATGATAATGATAAAGGTTGAGGACTGATACTAATATACTCCTGGTTAGGATTTATATTTTAACTCATTCAATGGTTGTTTTTCGTCAATCAACCAAAGGTGCACTTGCAGTCAAGATCACTCGTTTTGGCCATTTAGGCAAGCCATATGTTTAATTGTTTATCCTTCTGTTGAGTCACACGTGACATGTACATGGCGATCTTTTTCATTAAAGCAAACGCTAACATTTCCACCTCAATATGGCCCACCTTCCAAAGATTGAGGGGAAAAAAGACGCTAATGAACGTCATGCTAATTGATGTGCTCTCTTTATGGGAGAGTTTGCATCTGCATTGGAACATACTGGTTGGGTTGATTGGTGCTTGTATGGTTGTTCCCCCGCTCCACTAGGTTTTTTTATCGTATTTGCCTGTTGAAGTTCCTGCACTCATCAGTATCCTTCTGTCGGTATGAAAATCTGATGCTTTGCAGTTTCAAGAACAACGCCAAAGATATTAAGTACGTGATAGTATGACTTATCTCTAAGATCCTATATATGTTACATGGACTAGGTACAAGTGTCCAAGTCGGATATGTGTCCAAGTATTGGATTCGTCTAACTTTTGAAACCCAAGACACGGGGACACGGCAAAATGTTCATGTGTTTTGTTGCTTTGTAGTTATTCCTTAGTGGACATGGTGTTTTATGTGGCGCACATTGTTTTTTCTTTAAATTAGTATCATCTCAAAGCAATAACAAACTAAAAGAAACACTTTAAGAGTGTGTTCTTAGTTGGCATATCCAATGAGATGTGTCGAACACATATCCTATACCCATTGTCCAAGTTTCTAGTGTTTGACACGGGTACCTCATGCATTTTGAAGAGTCCATGTAACATAGTTAAGATCATTACAACCCAAAGTAGTGCCAAACAATGCATGGTTGGTCTGTAGCGTAGAAACATGTCGGGCATTACCAAATTTGCTGTGTTACTATAAAGTTTGCTTTGGTCCACGCCTTTTTAGTAAAGGAAAAAGTAAAAAGAAGACTTTATGCTGGCTTAAGTTTTAATTAATTTTGGCTTGTGTTTTCAGTCTTTTGCAATCAGTTCATTCCAGATAGTTGATTAACCATCTGTTTATAAAGTAATTTTTTGACCTGTCTTTCAGGTTGTCGATGTCAAAGAACGAGTCTGTTGGGAGTTGTGAAGTGAATATGGGAACACACTTTGGGTCAATGATCAGTTGTGCCCTGCTGTCCATTGAATGATTCATTCTTCTGCACACTTCGCAATTAATAAATTAAGTTTCATCACCCTCTTTAGCTATCAACAATGTGGAACTTCGCATCCAGCTGTGTAGCTGGAAGCATTGGGCTGAAGGGCGACTCTCTAAAGCCAGCACAAGATGCTCTAGAATCCTCAGATGATGAACTGTCTTCCACCACCAGCAGAGAGGAGGGACTAGAGTGCCCTATATGCTGGGAGTCCTTTAACATTGTTGAAAATGTACCCTATGTCTTATGGTGCGGCCATACCCTCTGTAAAAATTGTATCCTAGGACTGCAATGGGCTGTTGTTAAATTTCCAACTTTGCCTATCCAGCTTCCTCTCTTCATCTCCTGCCCATGGTGCAGTCTCTTATCTCTCCGACTGATCTACAAGGGAGACCTCATGTTCCCTCGCAAGAACTTTTTTCTTCTCTGGATGGTTGAGAGCATGAATGGTGATAGAGTGAAATTCCGTTCTGTATTTTCTGGGGATCATCAGCCATTCAGGCCATCAAACGCCAAACTAGCACCATTAAGACAAGTAAATCAGTCAAACCACCAAAGGGGCCGAAGTATTCATCATACAGCATCATCTGAGTCGCACCATGAGCACAGTCACATAGGTAGTTACCTGAATGCGGATAGATTGCATTCCTCCTTTAGGAAGTTGCTGGTTTTCTTTCTTAATTTGACGGCCAAGTTCCCACTGGTCCTCATCTTTCTTCTGATCGTCTTATATGCAATTCCTGCCAGTGCAGCCATCTTGGCCTTGTACATACTCATCACCGTCCTGTTTGCTCTTCCATCATTTCTCATTTTGTACTTTTCATATCCTAGTTTGGATTGGCTGGTGAGGGAGATCATCACGTGAGATGTAATCTTTGCCTCTGTAGGCTTCGTGAAATTGCCTGAACGTAGTCCTTCATCCCTTAAAGTCCAAAACTATCGTTTCAACGCCTGTATCCTATATCATTTTGAGAAGCGTTGTGGGTTGGTTGACAGTTTCAAGAATCAATTTTAGGTTCTGGTTGTCCATGGCTGGTAGTGGTGCGTTGGTTCGTTTGTTGTTATATTGGGACTCGCAACTGGACGAGGACCAAAATTTCTTCATCCACAACAAGTAATTACCCGCTGTGTGTATGTAGCACTCCCAGGAATTTGTAATTGAGGATGATAACATTAGGAGCTTGCTTCACGAGAATCTCTTGTTCTTTGTTCGAAGACTGATATCCATATATGTCATATGTACTGCTACGTTTTGAGAGAATATTGTATTTGTTGTATTCTTGGAGGGCTTGGAATGTAAGCATTCGGTGGAATTATCTGTAATAACTAGTAATTTTGTGATTGCCGAGGGTTTGCAAATCCCGATTGCACTCAAGTGCCCTTTGGAAATTTTTGATGTGAAAATGGGTTTGCCTTTTTCTTTTGCTCTTTTCTTTCTGGGAATTTATAGGAGAGAGACTCCAACTGGTCCAGGTCCATGGAGAGCTTGAAGATGTACTGATGTAGCGAAGAGGCAACTCAAATTGTTAACCAACTTCTTTTGATTTTCTTGGTCCTTCCACAAGATAAAGCTCATAAACCAAAGTAGGACAGCCCATGTCACGGGTCCTCCACGTGTCACGTGCTTAACCTGGGGATTGGAAACCTTGGGTCCTTGTTGAAAGTATAAATGACATTTTCCTTAGCAATTCCCATGGCGACGAAAGTTTCAGTTCAGAAATGGTTGCAGCCATAGCTGTGCCCTCACTAAAATCTACTATCTTGCATTGGCAGAGCCCAATTAATCTCGAACCCAACTCCACTTTTCTTGGTGGGTCTCCATTGAAGGGTCTCTCTTTACAGTTGAAACCCTGTAGAAACAAGAGCAGTGAGGTACTCAGTTTGGTGGTTGCTTCTGCCGGCACCACCACCACCGCTGGTGGTGGTGGAACGTTTTATCTCAACTTCACTGGATTTCCTTTCCCTCTTGGTCCTTTTCTCAACAGGCGCACCATCAGGACTGAGGTTAGCTTCTCTTTCTTTACGGTGTATGTCTTGGTTTGTGTAGTTAGTAGTTTTTAAAGCAAGCATCTCTGCCCATAATATGCATAATAGAACTATTAGGAGCATCATAGATGATATGGCAGTCATTCATCGCTTATCAGAATTATGGCAGGTAGCTATCAAAAACCCATTAGCTCGAGCTCCGCTAAACTAGTAAGTACTAAAAGGGTAATTGATTTAACTGCTCACTCAATCCTTCTCACTTATCTTTCATGGGTTAAAAGGTGGACGGTTCAATTGGCGTTCGGAACTGCATTGTCAGGGGAAATTGTTGTAGTGAGTTGAACTGGTTTGTGATATACTAAAAGAGTTCTTGCAACTTAAAGTGATACTTTAATTGAGACCTTAATGACTGGCACCTCAGTCGGTTCCGATCCTGCCACGAGACCACTTTACAGCAGCATCAACTTCTATCACTGTGGCCAGGAGATCATAACCTTGATTTGCGATTCTGTATGGGTCTATACTGACAGAGCCGCCCCGACCAAAGAGAGGTATCTTCATTGGTCTATGTTGGTCTTCAAGTATCCTTGTGCTCCTGGGCTGAAAACATTGGTTTCTCGTTCAATCCATATGTTCTCCACCGTAAACAAAACTAGTTGGCTGCTCAATCAACCAAGAAAGGATCAACCTTTGTTGGGTGGACCTGAAGCTGCCAAGCATGAGAGGACAGGTTCGGTTTTAAGGGCGGCATGTGGTGGGACTAATGCCAAATTTACTGTTACCCGACAGTTTGCATTAGTTACACAACTCCACTCACTATCTAAAATAAAAATAAGAAAATCTATTCTATCCCTCTATTATGTATGAAATATATGGTTTGCATTGGTGCAAATCCAATCACCTCAATTTAAGATGAGAAATAATTCTCCAAAGGGAACGACCTCCAAAAGATTCTGTAAAATTTGTGTGTGACACGAGCACTTTTTAGTCATTATGTGCTAACCAAATGTCTTCAGAATATCCATAATAACTTACTGCGCACCCTGATTTTTTTACTTTGCTTGACTAATTCTTGATTCTATTGTTCCGAGAGAATCAATCTGAACGTCTTACATTTATTAATACGGAATCATATGCGCCATTTCTTTTGTTCGTTGTGTACCAAAATGTATGGGAACAAATTAGGGGATGTTTGAACTATTTTGATCTATTTCGGATGGCACACAATGGATAGGAAGTAGGTGGTTATTAATCTGCTATTCCCTTGTCTTTATTTTGTGGCTGGTTGACTAGTATTGAGCAGGTTTTTGATGTTAAGGAAACAACTTGTACGAATGGATGCGAAGGGAAGTAGTAACTGGAGGTGTGATTTTGCACACTAACTCCTTTGTTTATTGGATATCAGGCGGTGAAAGACTGCATATGGCTATTTGAGCAAGAGCAGGCATTGGGATTCAGCAGTGTCTCAACGAACATTAGAATGACAGTCATCAAGCTCAAATCTGGAGGATTATGGGTCCATGCACCCATTGCTCCAACAAAGGAGTGCATTCAGGTCCTATTTCACTCTCAAGGTCTAGTTTTGAAACAAATGAAATACTTGTAAGATACTCTATCGCATGCTAGATGTCCTCATGCTGAACTCCACTTCATATTATCGTACATAATTGGGACTTACCTGCTTTCAGTTTCATCATCCAAGTTTCTGCATATCTTGATGCTCTGCGTCCACCCTACTCTCTCTTTTTGAATAGTTATCGGTGTTCTATAACATGTGTCAGTTAAGGCTTTAGAGTAGCACCAGCAACTGATATATATGTGGTAACCCCGAGGGCCGAGGCACAATTTACACCTCCAACCTTGATTAAACAATTTCCAGGGAAAACTTAGAAATGAGGATCCCTGCTTAGAATAAATCCCTATGTCCCAAAGAGGTGCTTTTGGCTACATCTCCCCTCGCCCTACCCACGAAAAAACAAAAAAGAAGATGATTGGGAGTAGGAATAAGAAGAAGAAGAAGAAGAAGAAGAAAGCAATAATGTTATTACTGATTTCTTTCTTTTCTTTTCTTTTACAGCTGCATTCCATGCTTTGTTCACAAATGAAAACCTTTTGCTTACTCATGATCGCTTCTTCTCTTGCCAGCTTGTAAAGGAGTTAGGAGCTCCAGTAGAGTGCATCGTGTTGCCTACATTTGCGTATGAGCATAAAATATTTGTTGGTCCATTTTCCAGAAAGTTCCCTCAGGCCCAGATATGGGTGGCACCCAGGCAGTGGAGTTGGCCTTTGAATTTGCCATTAGAGTTTTTTGGCATTTTTGGTGCCAAAACTTTAAGAGATGCGGATTCTTCGACACCATGGGCTTATGAGATTGAGCAGAAAGTTCTAAGCTCACCTGAAGTTGGTAATACGTTATGCACTAGTTTGACTTCAAAACTTCATCTTGATGAATCTTCTTCTTTAACTACGTGCTGCAATTAATTCAGGAATTGGGCCATACGTGGAGGTGGCATTCTACCATAAGCGTTCAAGGACTCTACTAGTGACAGATGCTGTAATTTTTGTCCCAAGGCAGCCACCTGAGTGCATTAGCAAGGAGTCCTTACTAGCGTCTGCAAAGAATGGTTTGGCTGTCAAACTTCTTAGTAAAGGAAAGGAAGTCCCTGAAGAGCCAGTTTATGACAACAAGGTGAACCTGCAAAAAGGTTAGTCAACTTTATGCGGGAACCTTGTACAGTGGTTATTTATAGATGAACATGAATTTAAGAAAGGTGCTGATGCCACATGAGGTCAAATCTAATATCTGGGATTTGGCCGGGAGTAAACTTTTGGTGCAGGGTGGGAGAGAATGGTTCTTCAAATCTTGTTTCTCGGCCCATCAAACCTGTTAGAGCCCAAGGCTAGCTTTGCTCAGATGTCGCAGAAGCTGATTGTCTCACCCATTGTAAAGACATTAGTCTTCAGCAAAGTTCCTGAGAAGGCAAGTAACCTAATCAAGCAGTGTTTTTCTCCTTGAGTTAATATGTAGCTACGCTCTTTTATGCCTGGATCCTTAGGTATGCATACCTCTAACAATTGTAGACACCACATCCTGTGCATAGTTTTGTGGTTATAAAGCACTATGTAGTGGTTATAAACTACTTGCTTTAAATCTCTCTTGGCAAAAGCTTTGACGTGACTCACGGCAAAGCTCATGTGACATTCTTTGAGCTGAAACTTAAGTTTAGCTTCCTCGCATGTAATCCTAGAATACACGCCAAACAGGGGTGATAATAGTGGACTCTGACATTGTTTTGATGATGATTTTTGTTCTTGGCATCAAAAGTAATCGTGGTTTTGTTGACATGTTCAAGTTTTTACCCCGTTGAGTCCTCTGAATTTTCAGGTCAGGGACTGGATCGATAGCATTACAAGGGACTGGAGATTCAAGAGAGTAATCCCTGCTCATTTTGCTGCTCCAATAAACGCAAGCAGGTCGGACTTTTTAGCAGCTTTCGCATTCCTCGATGACCTCTTGGGTGAGCGTTATGTTACTCGGCCTTCACTCTCCCTTCTCTTCGCGTCACTCATGGGAAAGGCTGCCAGTTACTTTCCTCCAGATGACATGCAAACCTTGTCGTCCCTTGACCAGTTTTTAGTCTCAATTGGAGCCGTGAAAAAGACGGTCTCGGGTCGAAAAAGATGATGAGTGTAGACTACACCACCTATGTAATATGTCACCTTCTAAATTTGAAACGCAAATATACGTAGCACAAAAAGTATTTGAATAGGGTGCTGCACGAGCACACAGGGGGTGGGGGTGGGGTGGGGGGGGGGGGGGGGGGGGGGAGGTAGGATAAAGAAAGTTTCACAATAAGTGTGGGGTGGGAGAAAGGAAGTCTCATAATGACTGTTAAGTGCCAATTTGTTGTAATATTGCTGTCACGGTAGTCTTGGATGAGAAAATGCAGAAAGTAGTTGATGCGGAATGGACCAATTTCTTTATCCTGTCATTTTCTTCTCACCTTGGGCCATTTTGGTTAGGGGGATCAATTCCGGGTCTGCTGTATTCATTGGCAACCACCCAAAGAAAGTTGGGAAGCTAACGCTTGAATGGGGAACTGCTTTCTCTGGTGAGGGCCCTTAGCTTCATCTTCAGACCTACATATGTTTGTCAGAACTACATTAGTTGTCTGCTTATGGACTCTGCAGGATGTCTATGACGTGCTCTAGACTAGAATGCGATAATTTACAACATTAGTCTTCTACCAAGATAGCAAAATCAAACTATGAATAGTTGTATGCTTTTTAACTTTAATGGTCATGATTTGGGTCTAGTGTGACTGGATGTGAACAAGTCTCGGAAGCATTTTTACATTCATTTCTCGTGGTCACAAAGCACTGATTTTGTTCCTCTCACTCGGGTGGCTTTTGTGGCATGTGCTATGGGCTTATAATTTTTTTGCCCACTTCTCGTGTCTAGTTGTCAAGCAGGCCCTCGCAAAGTACATAATGACTTTGCCGAAAGTAAAGTTGGTGAGGCTATCAGAGCATCGTTTACATATTCCCATGGTGGTCCAAGTATTCGGTACATTACGTTTCAAGGGATCAAACCAAAAACCAGCTGGTCAAATTTCTGCTTTCCTAATAAAGGAAATTGGTCACCTTAAGAAACATGAGATACTCCATTGCAAGGAAGCCATGGATCAGGAAACCCAGAAAGAATCTCCCTAGAAAAGTGAGGGTGTGTTATGTATAACCAAAAGCTGCACTTAGTTTACCCTCTGGTGGTCCGTGTCCATACCTCCGTGGCCTAGACGCTTAGCACTTGAGAGAAAGAGTTGTGACCTTTTTCCTCAGTGTTATGATTTTGCATCAAGAGCATACAGAGATGTGAGTGCCTTTTGTTTGAGGACTTGTTGCCTTATATGGATGTCATATCACTGTCATCCTCTTGTAGCTCCATCCTGGTTAGGTGGAAAGAGATAGCTAGCCAGGGTCAAGGTACAAGAACATAAAGATATGGATGTCACTCCCCTCTTTTTTGCTCGCATTGTGAACAAAAAAAGGAAAAATTACCGCGCATCACTTGATGAAACGAGCTCCAAGACTCGATAATTTATAAATCACGAAATGAGTTTCATCACCCTCCAAAGGTTGGATGTCCGTTTGACTGCTACCCAAGTTATATGAATCTTCTTCCAACTCCGTATATGGTGACAATTAATAGTCGCTGGTTGTTTCTAGTGACTTTTTCTGTTAATACTTTCAGCGACAATTCTTAATAGCTTAATTTTTTTTAGCATCACAAAACAGAGATCAACTAGAGCTTATGCCATTGATTACTTTCCCAAGACTATAAGTCCTACTCATGCTTTATAATATAAATATGTAGCTTGGATCAGGCGTCTACTTGTGTATTACTGCTTTTGGTATTATTGCCTACCAAACGAGGATGTCACCCGGATTTATGCTTTCTTACTTCCGGTTTCCATCCTGCGTAGAACGATGTAGGTACTGCATCACTTTGCGCTCGGCTAATATATACTTATGTTATAATAACCAAAAAAAAATAAAATCAATAGTATTTGAAAATATAAAAAACATCTAAAAGTAAAAGGTAGTTGTCGAAGAAACCCCTGGCCGACCATCATTTTTTTTTTCTCATTAATCATAATTCTAATGACTCAAGGCCAACGTAGGGGATCTTTGGGCCTTGTTGAGTTAATGAGGAATTAATTAAAAATTAGCTCGTTAATTGTACTTAGTTGGTTTGGAAGTTGGAACTGAATTTTCTGCTTAAAAAATTATATCCCCCACCAAACACAACCAAATATGAGTATTGTTTTTGTGCAGAAGTGTCGCGTGAGCAACACGCCCTCAACGTGCGTGCACTTCGCTTACCCGCATGCCCTTTACACACTCATTATCTCGTGGGATGGTTTCAGATCTTCCTTTTCTTAAACTTCCTTTTCTTAAACTACAAGAAATGGAAAGGAAGTAATGGGGAATAATGTATTTTTTCCCCTTTCTTTCCTTTTTCACTCCATTTATACATGGCTATTTACTGATAAATAAATAAATAAAATTTCCGTTTTTGGCTTACTCAAGATATTTCATTTATTCTTAACATTTTTTTTATTTTTGTTTATTTATCACCTATTTATTCCATATGATTTTCTCTAAATGTTTACAAATTATTAGAATAAAGCTTTACTCGTTACTTTGTCATAATTTGACTTACTAAAATATTTTAAAGTGATTGTTAACCGTGTTTAAATTCTATTTTTAAAGTTCACACAAATTAGAAACGGATATACGATCGCAAAGAGGACGAAGTATCTACTTCATTAGAAAAATATTATACGTTTCGCGATTAATGATTCCGATAATTTAAGACCGTTGGATATATCTTACGTTCCTTAACTTCTCCTTCTGTCACATTAGTACTCTTTATCAAAAAGCCATAAATGGGCCGGACCCATGGTCCCAATTCATCTAATATTTACTCATGCTTCATCTTCTTTCGCTTTAATTTTTTCCTACGCAAAGTCATACAATATCAAATATAAAGAAAAAAATGTACAAAAAGGGCAGTCGCATTCCATTCTTGGTTGGATTTTTCCCATATTATTAGTCAATTGTTCTTCTTGTAAAACACAGAGAAATACAGTACTATCCAAAATGAAAAAAAAATTTGGTTGCTATCCCGGTCGGAAGAATCTTCCTCCTACTCCATATATAGCGACATCAATCGTCGTTAAATCTCTCTAATTACTTTTATTAGTGACGCCAAAAAATGTTACTAAGAATTGTCGCTGAAAGTGTTAAAAGGAAAGTCACTAGAAACATTCAACAACTATTAATTATCGCTATACACGAGATTAAAAGAAGATTCCTACAAATCGGATAGGAGCCAAAGTTTATTAATCCAAAACGCGTTCAAAGTAAAACTACATTTCTCTCGGTATTATCGTGGGTGGGGTGGCGATAAGTGAAGGAGTAACTAAACGAAACGAGAGAAGAAATCGAGTGGGGCCCGAAGCCAAAGTCGCCATTCCCTCCTTTTCCCCGCTCCTCTTTTCTGTTTCTTCTCTCTCTCTAAAATTCTGAAACAAAAAAGCTCCGCTCCCCCCAAAAAGAGAAACCCTGCCCTGCAAAAATACTTACAACAAGAAAAACGTTGCTTGCACGATCTCTGAACCAAAAGCAAGGAAGGAAGGAAGGATAGGCATAAAGAAACCGTGACCCCTTTTGTATATTCTTAGCTTTTCCCTTCGCTTTGTGCTTAAGCGGTGAAGAGTTGCGCACGAAAACCGTACCGCAAGGTACGCGCTAGTTTCTTCGGTTTCGTTCCTTCTTCCCTCCATTTAATGCGCCATTGCAATGGCCGTTTCTCTTTAAACTCCGGCTTTCGAATCCGGTATTCATCATTGATCGTTCCAATCGCGAGCCTCTTTTGAGCTTTGATTGAATTGTCTCTGTTTTCACCTCTGTATCGTGTTTTTTGTCTAGGTTGTTTTGGTTCCTCCAGATCTTCTGGTTTTGCAATTCAGGAGAAACAAGGAATATAAGGTACGACCTTGATGAACATGTTTGCGAGGTTTTATGTGTTTTTTTAATCTGATCGTGTTTGATTTCGAGATATAATCTGGTTCACTAATTAATGGCGAGGAACTTGTTAGTCTGAATTTCAGAATTTTTTGCTTTATACTCGATTAATCGGTCGTACGTAATGTATGACTCTTTTACTTCTGGATGTTCCTTCATCCTTTGTTGTTGGTATCCCTCAACAGCTTGTCCTGATCAGGAGAATTTTTAACTTCTTGTTGGTTTTGCCTGACAATCTGTCCTCAGCGGGATTTTTTGCCTTTTGGAGGACAAAATGTTGTGAAATGGTTATAAAATTTGCCATTTACTTTATTTAAGTGTAGAACTTTATTTTCGGTGATTAAAAATGGAGTTGTAACACAGTTTACTCGTGTACGTTTTTCCGTTCATACTCAATTCAATTCTGATGTTTGTAGTTGATGGTTTTTTTCTTGATGATGATGGTGCGGAATTTAGAAATCTCTCTGCATGTCAACTAACTTGTGTAGTTAATTATTATATTAAAAAGATGTTTTGAGGGAGGGGTGGGGGTTGCGAGGGGGGATTGAAAGGATAATTAGGCAATAAGAAAGAAGTATGGGCAGCAAGATATTCCTTGAATACTTTTTGGAGATATTTTGTGGCAGGTGCAAGATATGAGAGCTATGTAGAAGTTACTACTGTTAAAGTCAATACTAGATCATCCATGGTTAAATGTAGCCACCCTACTTGTCCCTAAGAATGAGCCATAGCTCACCATTTCCTCCTGCATTCACACATGTATGTATGCCTATTTAAGGCACCTTGTATCATTCACACACAAAACTCAATACAATGTAACCCTTTGGTTGTCCGGTTCTTCTCCTTCATTCTATGTTCATACACAACATCATTAACAGTGGTATTCCACATACCACCACAAATCCTATCGACTACAATTCCTTGTTTATAAGGTGCACATGTGATGTATACTTCTTACTTGCTAAAAGTAAAAGACGTGAATTAAGTTAGCAACAGCATTGTGTTTCTGAACATCTAACCTAGTAAAGCAAATTAGTTTCTGTTATGGGCTTCTCTACTTCTTTTATGGAAACTTGTAAAGTTATCACTTTTGTCTTGGTTGTTTTTTCTTTTCCTTATCTCCTCGATTTTTGATGTCTATGACATATATCTGTGCACGCAACCATGTATATATATTTGGGGTGGGGGGGGTGTTCCGCATCTAACACTGGAGAGATAAGGAACTCTCCAACACGAGCAAATAATGTGTAGTTTCACTCTTTCAGATTCAAAGTGTGATTATCAAGGATGCCTGTTTGGCGTGGCTGTTGTTCACTTGTGCTCTTCAGATTGTCTACTTACGCAAATACTTTATGCTTACAAGTTATAGTTGTTGGTATTTGATATGCATTTATCATGTCAAATATTACTCTCCCTTTCATCATGAGGCAATCGATATGTTTGCTTTTCAGGGTTGTGGTCTTCAGTTCCTGTTTAATGGCCAAGGAGAGTAATAAATTTCCAGCGACTCCTGAAATAACTGCAATAGATGGAGGAAGTTCTGCTAGAAACTCTACAGTTAAAAAGAGTTACCCAAGTAATGGACAAAATTTGCTTCCTCATACTCGCAGAGCTTCTGTTGGTCCGTGCCTCAGTGGAAGTAAATCAAGAAGAAGCTCTTTAGGAAAACCATGTCCTCTCGACAGCGGAGTAAAAGTTCTCCCTCATTATCTGAGAGCTTCTACGGGCTCCTGCCATGATTTTTGTAAATATGGTAGAGAACATGCATTTGAAGTGAAGGCAATCACTAAGGGGACCGTTTTTCCAGCTGAAAGGGAAAAAACAGCAGTTGCCAAAGTCAAGCCTTCAATTGGTCTTAAAGCTGATTCACCTAATCCCCCTGAAATCATCAAGAGAGAAATTCTATTGCCAGCCAAAAAAGCTGAAGTTTCTCCAAAGCAAGATTCACCGTTCAAGAGAATAATTGAAACTGAGATGAAAGTGACTTCGCCTGCAAAACGTTTTCCTGCTGTAAAACAAAAAACTTTGGTGGCAAAGCCTTTATCATCCTCAGATGTTTTAGCAGGTTTTAATGGCAAAAGGAACAGTGATATCAAGCTCGGAAAAAGGACAGAGACACCCAAAGCAGCTGTGAAGAAAGTACTGTCTCTGCCAAAAGCAGCTGTGAAGAAAGTACTGTCTCCGCCAAAAGCTTCAGTATCCTCCAAACAATCTGCTAGCAGAATTGTAAGCCTCAATGCAAGAAAGTGCAGAAACCTGAAACTGGTAACTCCTCTAAAGGAACAGAATAGGATACGAAAAGCTGAACCCAAGCAACCCAACAATGAGAAGGTCCGGGAGAGAACCTTGTATGTTGTTGAGGCAGAAACTAAGAAGAACGTTTTGGAATCTGATAACAGTGATGATGTCATTCTATCTCCTCCACCTCCGCTGTTGTTGTTGCCCAACTCTTCAGTCAATCCAAGCTCTCCATCTTTGTTATCTCATGGAGAAGATTCAGAGGATTTTGAATACAGTGACAGTGAAGCAGATGATTTCTCCGAAAATGATGAAATTCTTGATGTCAACCAAGTAGGAATCGAGACAGGGAATTACGACGGGATTCAGAAGGTGGGAGTGATTCTTTCTGGAGATGAAGATTCCACACTGGAGAAGTTAAAGTTCAGAAGGGGAAAGGTTGTTGACCTTCAGCATGAGAATAATGGTCCCAGGAGGCTCAGATTTAGGCGGGGAAGGGTGCTGGGTGATAATGAAGACAGCAAGGGTGATGCTAGAAGGAGAAGGTTCAGGAAGAGAGAAATTGAGAAAGACAGAAATGGCACCAGCCCTAGCTCCGAAAAAGTTGCTTTGAGGCATCAAGATGTGCAGGGGAAGAAAGATGCTCAGGGTTTGTTTAATAATGTGATCGAAGAAACAGCAAGTAAACTTGTTGAGAGCAGGAAGAGTAAGGTTAAGGCCTTGGTGGGTGCTTTTGAAACAGTGATCTCCCTCCAAGACAGTAAACCTTCAACGCAAGTGGTCACTTGACTGGCAAGGAGAGTTCCTTCATTCGCAATGCTTTGATATAAAGAAATGGCAGAAAATGGATGTGAGTTTGTAGTGGGAGTCTTTTACTATCTTGAAGAATTGCAAAAATAAAATAAGTAGATTGCATCAGCTCAGGTGAAAATCTAAAGAGACGAAATTGAGTGGGCACGCTTGTGCTGCTGATCCTAACATGCTTCATACCTGTTTCTTGTTTGGTATGTAGCTTTTTGATTCTTATGTTTTCTTACCTGCAGTCCAGTATAGGGTTTTTAGCACTCCATATGCTGTTAACACCATCCATGTATAGCTAATTTTTGCATAAGGTACAACCGTGCACAGACATACCTAGAGAGTTCCATTAACAATGTGTGGGAGTTGCCAATACCTACCCTTCTGTTGTAGCATTAACAATGTGTGGGAGTTGCCAATACCTACCCTTCTGTTGTAGTGTTCGATTTGTAAAAAGAATGGAACCACAAACTCACTAGAAGAGAAGGAAAGTCGCTGTTGTTATGTTTGAATGTTGAGGGGTACCATTCTCTTCCCGATGTAAGTTGGCTGCAGTAGGTCTCTTAGATACTGCTCCCCCTTTCTGAAACAATGATTGATTCTCGCTTGGTTTGTCCAATTTGTTCATCTTAATGGATATGAAATGTTTTCACCTATCTTGGGTGAGATGCTTGAATGGAATTGTGTGTTGGACTGTGACGTTTTGCGATTGAACAACATACTCTCTTGTGTGCTCACTGTAAATGGTCAAACTTAACTTGCACATGCATCATTGAACAGCATATTCTCAAAGGCAACACATACTCTGATGCCTCTGTTTGCAAGTACTTTGAAACCTGTTACAACGTTACTTCTTCTTTTTTTTTTTTTGAACTTCACATCAAATCAAAGAAGTCATCTTGTGAAAAGTCCTGTTCCGCAACCATTTTCTGAGTAGAGTGTTTATCCATAGCTTTTGGCAATGGTTTCCCAGATTCTTATTAAGAGGACGATATAAGCCTTCGGCCCACCAGAGTGTGCTTGTCCTCCACATTTGCTTATCAAAAGCTACTGCTGATATATAGTTTGCATCTTTGAGCGTTATATTATCTTGAATAATACTTATTACTGTATGGTCTTGACATAAATCATGAATGACTCGGTGGCTCGATACTAGTTTAGTCCTAGATGAACGAAACTACGAAGAATAAATAGTGATCCTTTTGTTTGTGACTTTGTGCAAGTCTTTGATGCCTTGTTCTTCAAAGTATAGGCTTTGACATGTTCTTTACAATAGAGCAGTATTTTGGCCTTCACAGCCAGTACGAGTGACCCGGTATAGAGTTGCATCTTATATCTCGGCCGCATCTTCTTGCATGAGGACTTTACTGCATTACAGATATCTAACCTCGAGTTGCACCGACGTGTGAAGAACATGGACATGGTGGTCAAGTTTCTAGGAAACGTAAGGTGCGAATGCGACATGAAAAGCAGCTCAAAAACAGAAGGATGAACTGAAGAATCACCGACACTTCCTGACTTGTTCATCTCCAAAGCATCTAAGAGAAGCACATCACAACCTCTGTAACTCGTCTAAGCACAGCGCCTGAGATCACGTGCGTAATCGGGAAGGCACGATCTTATCACCCAAGTGATCTGAGCGAGAGTGGGAGCGGTTGTGGGTGCGAGACCGACCGTGAAAGCGGCAATCTAGAAAATGTACATAACTGCGAGTGCTGCGGGAGCGTCTATTAATGTATAAAGTACAACTTGAGGAGTGTAGTAGTCGATCTCCAAAAACATATTGCCAGGACTTCTGAAAGACTGCTATTGGGGAAGAGGATCAGTGTACATTTTCTCTTTAGTTAAATCGTTTTTTTTTTTTGGTAGAAGAGTAGGAAATATATACCAGATATAAACAATCGAATGTACAAAGAAAATGAAAGGCACCCAACAAGGAGGATGACAACCCCATCCAAAGGTCAGAAGATACAATAGTAAAAAACATCACAAGGGTAGAGCAACGCGACATATTCTGTATTAGACAGGCTGTACATCAACGATCCATTCCTGTCGAACAGCAGCAGCAGATCGGGTCACAAAAGCCGCTAAAGCTGATGAAAGTCGTAAAGGAGCTGATTTCCCTTGGGTGGCCAGTACTGAGTGCAAACCTACGCAGTTAGGCTGAATTGTACACAAAATGTTGGGTGCAGTCAAACAATCCCTATGGCTCGCCGTCAACTGCCCCAGAAAAGAACAATCAGGAAATAGAAAGATAAGATGATAATACTGAAGTTTGACAACCCAGTTGAGACCAAGCTGCAAGGCTAACTGAAAAGCATCAAATTCATCCCTGGCCGCAAGGATGTCTACAGTTGCACCAATTGGCGACCACATCTTGTTGAACAGTACCAAACCAACCCCAAACTTTTGATCAACGGGGGACCCAACAACCGAAATGGAGCAAAAGACCGGTGACGGTGGTAGCGGGCAATCGCAATTATCTGAAAATTAAATGGAATGTAACGAGGGGTAAAAGTGTTCAAAGCAGTCCACAATAACATCAGGGTATGCCTGAGAGGTGCAGTCAGCTTTGCGACAAGAAATCTGAAAAGCTGAGGTGTGGATGATACTATACAAAAGACCCCGACTTTGAGCAATAATCGAGCCAACACAGAATTTTTTCCCCTGAAAGAGCAAGGCATTGCGCCCTAACTAGATGGACCAGAGGATAACTGCTATATACACAACCCGAAGGAGGGCACTGATTGCAGAGGTGCGAGGAGAAGCCGATTGTAGCAACCAATGAGAGAGCCAGCTTGAAACGGAATGAACCGGGGCCAAGGAGAGTGTTTGGCTTCCCCAATAAGATTCCCAAATTGATCGAACATGAACGCAGTTGAAAAAAATATGTTTTTGGGTTTCCGGGCTTGATAAGCATAATGGGCAGGAAATGCTGACAGGGCAGTGTCGTTTTAGTAACTCTGGCAAGAGTGGCAAACGTTGATGACTAAATTGCCATAGGAAGAATTTAAGTTTCTCTGGGATTGGGAGTTTCCAAAGCCGAGACCAAAAGGTGCGAGTCAGGGGATAGCGTGAGGGGGGCGCGTTGGCCCTTGTCCGGACTAGAAAGCGATAAGCGGAGGCAACAGAAAAACTCTCACCCCGACAAAAGACACTGAACGAGCGATCCGATGACCACAACGGTAATAAGCGAAGTTGTAGGATTTGACTTATAATGGCCTCATGAAAGGTGGGAAGGAGTAGATTCAGATCGTAGGTAAAGGTATTGGCAATAAACAGGTGGGAGAGCGTCCAATCCGCATTGACGGTAGAACGGTATGGTTGCAAGATGTGCGGGGGTGCACAAGGCAGCCACCAATCCATCCATACTGAGATCGATCGTCCATCACCAACTTGCCATTGCACGCCCTGTTTAAGAATGCGTTGCCCAGTGAGGACACTCCTCCAAATCCAGGAACAAGAACGAGATTGAGACAGCTGAAGAAAGTGTCGACGCGCAAAGTACCGCCCTTTAAGTATCCGCGCAACCAGACTCTGAGGATTGGCCTAAATTTTCCAGGCCTGCTTGGTAAGTAAAGATTGATTGAAAACCCGAAAATCAAGGAACCCTAACCCGCCGCGGTTTTTTGGGAGGCACAGTGAAGGCCACGCTATCCAGTGGATAGAACGACGCGAGGCCTCACCAGACCACCAGAAACGAGCCAAGATTTGATCCAATTGTTTACAAACAGCCACAGGGAATTTAAAGACAGACATATAGTTAACGAGTAAGGAAGAGAGGACCGAAGTAATAAGCGTTGCACGCCCAGCCTTATTCAACAACAGACCTAACCAATGCGCACAGCGGTCTTGAACTCTCTGGACTAGCAATCGGAAAATTTCCTTCTTATTCACAGCTATGTCCAGTTGGATGCCTAAGTAATTTCCAAAATTCGAAGACCCAGAAAACTCAAACACCCCCTCTCAATTAACAGGCGCTTTTCAGAACTAGCATTAGGGCTAATGACCAGGGAGGATTTCGCCCAATTGATACACTGTCCAGAAAGCAGCAGTAATCATGCAAGATTTTTTTAACTACCTCAATGTCTTTTAAAGCATCCTTAGAGAGACGAAGAAAGAGGAAAATATCGTCGGCATATAGAAGATGTGAAATCGATGGTGAGTATTTCCCTGTCTTAATGCCTTGAAAGAGCCCACGCTGCTCCCCCTGGAGGAGGCTGGCCGAGAGCATATCCGCACAAAGCAGGAAAAGATAAGGAGATAAGGGATCACTTTGGCGAATACCTTGGGAGGGAGTGAAAAACGGAGTGGGGGCCCCATTCACCAGGAGAGAGTAAGAGACCGAGGATAAGCATTGCTGAACTAGCTGGACCCAGTTCGCGGGAAAGCCCAGTACCGAGAAAATCCCACGGACAAAGTCCCAACGAACCCGATCAAAAGCTTTACTCAAGTCCAATTTCAGAGCAACTAGGATGACTCCCCCTTTTGTGCGCTTGCGCACACAGTCAGTAAGTTCTTGCGCAAGCAAGACATTATCAGCGAGACAACGACCCGTCAGAAAAGCATTCTGATAGGGTGACACCAGTTCAGACATCACAGGCTTCAACCGATTAACGAGCACTTTGGAGATGATTTTGTAAATGCCAGTGCAAAGACTGATGGGCCGAAAGTCCCCGGGCGATTCCGGGCACTTGGTTTTAGGGATCAAGGCAAGATAAGTACGGTTCACCTCTCGCAGAAGCCGACTAGAATGAAGGAAGGAGAGCACTGCAGAGGTAACCAACGATCCCATGATTCCCCAACATTTTTTGAACACGATGCCTGGGTACCCGTCAGGCCCAGGTGCCTTTAAATCCCCAAGTTGAAATACCGCTCGGCGAACTTCCCCAGGCGTGAAAGATTGCTGTAGGTGACAGATCTGGCCCGGAGACAAGGGTGAAAGGGATAAAGAGCTGAGATAAGCTAACAATTGAGGGTACTGAGCCGGAGGAGGGGGTGTCGGAGCAAGGAGATTGGAAAAATACGCCACCAGACATGAGCGGAGGACAGCCTCATTCGACACCAAACGACCAGAGTCATCTTTGAGAGAGGTAATAAAGTTTTGTCGGCGACGGATGATAGTGGAGGTATGGAAGAGCTTTGTGTTGCGATCACCGACCTCCAACCAAGTAATTTTGGATCGCTGAGCCCAGAAGACTTCCTCACATTTCAAAAGGAAGTCTAGTCGGTGACGCAGAAAAAACTCATCAAAACTGGGTGCATTTGATCCCGCCGCCAGAGACTGACTCTCAGTAAGCAGGTGTTGGACCATCCTAATCTGACTTTCAAGTTGACCGAAACTAACTGAGCTCCAGGAGCGTAAGGCACGCAACGGGTTTAGAATTTTTGTTTGTTTGCATGTGCCAACGGGTTTAGAATTTTTGTTTGTTTACTGCGCAAGCAACGGAAAAGAAAAAAAGTACTTGTTCACTGGTGCTGGCCTTGTGGACCAATTTTTTTTTTAAAAAAAAGTTATGAAGAAAAGTAGGAGAAATAATTCTAGGTGGTCCAATGTGTTTATGGATAAGATGTTTTTTCTTCTACTTCCATCTGAAATGGTTGTTTTTTGCTAAGGTATATTGCAAAAATGATCCAATTTTCAGTTCGTTAAGCTTTCAATTTATTCTTGTTCGTTTTGAAAAAGAGATTTGTGATCTACTTGGTCCGTTTTGTAAATGGGACCGTTTATTTGCATGTCATGTTATGTTGTTTCTCGCCCTTTGTCATTATAGATTCTGTTACAGACAAAATATTAAAATTATGGTGACAAATGAACTGTAGATATATAAGCATACGAAAGTGTGAAAATAGACATTCTCTTTATCAATTTTGGTACGTTAAAACCAAGTTGTGGAGTGGCAAAACCGTAACTTGTCATACCTAGTAGAAAAATGCCCCACTTTTGTTCTACCTTTCCCTTCAAGAACCTCTCGCAATGTCGGCATCTCGTGGGTATTATAATCGTGGTGACCAATTCAAATATTGGCGATATAATTGGATTTAACCCAATTTTAATTGGATTGCATTAGATATTTCAATCCAATTCACTTCATTGAGAGGCGTAGATGAGATGGTACAACTAGTTACAACTGTCACGCAAGCGGCAAAAGTTGTCAAAAGATGTCGATCATGCCTGATAAGTGTAATATCCCGAAATTTTCCTTTTTCTGTGTGTGAAATTTTTATTTTTAATAAATAAGCTTGTGGTCTTTTTGAGAATATTGAAAAAGTGATTTTATCATTTTTTTTTTGAAGTTTTAGTCGAATGGAGGTTTTGCCACTCCACAACTTGGTTGTGGAGTGGCAAGACCTCCATTCGACTAAATTATATATTTGCTTTGAAGATATGGAGACATTACTTGTACGGTGAGACCTGCGAGATTTACACTGATCATAAAAGTCTTAAGTATATTTTCACCCAAAAGGAGCTAAATATGAGACAACGGCGTTGGTTGGAACTTTTGAAGGACTATGATTGCACGATTCATTATCACCCTGGTAAGGCGAATGTTATAGCGGATGCACTCAGTAGGAAGAGTAGCGGAAACTTAGCAGCACTAATCACTTGTCAACCTCAACTGTTGGAAGATATGATGAACTTGGGTCTGGAGGTTAGATGGCAAGATGGTGGGGAATACTTAGCAGCATTGCAGGTACAGCCTACTTTGATCAGCAGCATCAAGGAAGCCCAAGGTGGAGATTCGGGTATAGCTCATATAATTGAGAACATTAACAGTGAGAAACAATCCGAGTTCAGAATTGACGAGCATGGTGTCGTTTGGTTCCGTAGTAGACTTTGTGTGCCAGGTGATTTATCCTTGAAGAAGAAGTTACTATCCGAGGCTCATAGTTCTGGTTTTTCTATCCACCTAGGAGAGACGAAAATGTATCATGACCTTAGAGAGCATTTTCTGGTGGAGTGGCATGAAGTCGGATATAGCAGAATTTGTCTCCCATTGTTTAGTTTGCCAAAAGGTGAAGATGGAGCATCAGAAGCCTAGCGGACTGCTTCAACCCCTTGAGATTCCGCAGTGGAAGTGGGAGCATGTAACCACCGATTTTGTAGGAGGCTTATCAAGGACAGTCAAGGGTTTTGACACCATTTGGGTTATCGTCGATAGGTTGACTAAGACTGCGCATTTCCTTCTGATCCGATCAACATCACCCTTATCTGAATTAGTTCAATTATGTATTGATGAGATTGTGAGGTTGCATGGTGTACCATTATCTATAGTGTCAGATCGAGATCCGCATTTCACTTCGAAGTTCTGGAGGAGCTTTCAGAATTCTATGGGCACTGACCTTCGTTTTAGCACGGCTTATCATCCGCAGACAGATGGACAATCCGAACGCACCATTCAGACATTAAAAGATATGTTGAGAAAGATATGTTGAGAGCTTGCACGCTAGACCTTGGTGGGAGTTGGCATAGTCATTTGCCTTTGGTTGAATTCGCATATAACAACAGCTATCAGGCAAGTATTAAGATGGCACCGTTTGAGGCATTGTACGGGCGGAGATGTAGGACACCACTATGTTGGGACGAAGTAGAAGAAAGACGGTTATTAGGACCAGAATTGGTGCAGATGACCACTCAAAAAGTTGATTTGATCCGGGAACGTCTCAAGGCGGCTCAAGATAGACAGCGCAGTTATACGTCAAATCGTCGTCGCAAACTTGAATTTGAGGTGGGTGATCACGTGTTTTTGAGGGTTTCACCTTGGAAGGGGGTGATGTGTTTCGGTAAGAAGGGCAAGCTTAGCCCTAGGTTTGTTGGTCCATTCGAGGTTTTAGAAAGAATAGGTCCGGTGGCTTATAGAATTGTGTTACCGCCAGAGCTTTCGCACGTTCATAACGTTTTTCATGTCTCGAATTTGAGAAAATATGTTTACGATCCGACGCATATTGTGTCGTACGAGCCTTTATCAGTTCGGGAGGACCTTTCTTACAAAGAGCAACCGGTTGAGATTTTAGATCGTCGCGACCAAGTGTTAAGGACGAAAGTCATTCCGTTAGTTAAGATTTTGTGGCGGAATCACGAGATTGAGGAAGCTACTTGGGAGCTTGAGGAAGCCATGCGCAAAAAGCATTCTCAGCTTTTTGACATTTAAGGTACGTTTTAAATTCTGAGGATGGAATTCTTTTAAAGAAGGGAGAATGTAATATCTCGAAAATTTCCTTTTTTCGTGTGTGAAATTTTTATTTTTAGTAAATAAGCTTGTGGTCTTTTTGAGAATATTGAGAAAGTGATTTTATCATTTTTTTTTAAGTTTTAGTCGAATGGAAAGTGTTCAAAATTTTGATAAGGAAGTTTCTAAAGGTTTTAGTCGAATTAAAGATGTTTTGGTCGACTAAAAGTGTGTTTTAGTCGACTAAAAATATTTTATTCGACTAAAAGTGAGTTTTAGTCGACTAAAAGTGAAAAAAAAAATTTCCACCTAAAAAGTTTTCATTCGACTCAAATATTTTTAGTCGAATGCAAACTTAAATTTTTGTCCATCTATATAAATAGTGTCTCATTTCATTTTCTTGCTTTTTCGGATTTCTCTGTTTCTTCCTCCTTCGCGAGAGAGAGAGAGAAAGAAGGCCTTGGAAGTTTGGAAGATCTAAGGTGAAGCTTAAGGTTTTGCTTTTCTCAAAGGCATTGGCTAAGGTAAGGGTTATTTTCGAAATTCACATCAACAATGGACCAATCGCTCTTGTAAGTCTTTAGTTTCTTTTTGAAATCCGAATTTCTTCGAATTGAGTTAAGTGATTCTTCTTCTCCTCTTTGCTTTGAAATTTACTATGAATAACTTATTCCAAATGCTATGACTTGTGAAATTCAATTTTTGTCGAAATTGTTTGATCTTAGAATTTGCGATGTTGATATCGTTCGTTTTAGAGATTATCGTTATTTCAGAAACTCCGTATATTGTTTGACATGTCCGGTATTTGATCTTGTTAAATTGAATTCTTTGTTTTGATAACTCTATGAGCCATGTCAGAGTGTATGTGACTTATGTCTGACTTACCCACGTAGATTGAAACGTGGGCTAGCTCAGGAGAGTTGAGCTAGAGATCGCGATCTTACTTTCTGAACCGGCCTTATATGTCAGTGATGACGTATGTGACCACTTTCTGAATGGCTCTCTAGTGTCTATTTCTTTATTCAGATATGTTTTGACATTCGAAATCTGGTTTGATTTTCCGTTCTGTTGAGATCCTTTGTGCTTCCGAAATTTTCGTTTCTTTGATATTTTCGTTTCCGTTTGATTGGTCATTTGAGCGACTTTACTGGACATTTGGCTCATCCCCTTATTGTTGTTCCTTTCAGAAGACCAGTAGGTGGGACCTTGTATTGGAGGGCTAGCTGAGCGATGAAGAGTTAGATGTTTTGTCTCAGATATTAGTTCTGACGCTACTTGGGTATATTTTTGGAAACTCCGTGTTGGAGAACGTAACCTGTATAAAAGCTTTGAGGTCATTTTTGTTAGACATTGATGTATTTTGGGAATTATTAGCATATGCTCTGATTTACCATTGAGGAGTTTTTATGATAATTATAAGATTTTATCTGATCTCTGTGTATTCGGCATTAACGCTCCGGAAATAAATCTGGGGCGTTACAATAAGCGTATCTAGTCTGATAATTGCACATCGACAACGTCAAAATAGCGTCAAAACAGTGCCATTAACGCTGATAATTGACAATTTGATTTTATGTGGATCACTTATTCTAGCATACTACTCTATTGGTGCCACTCATAGTTGAATAAGGTACTGAAATGATTATTTCTGAAATCATAGCTGTGTTTTATCTTTTTTTTCCTTTTAAGACCCGTATTATCACTAAAGGAGAGGAGTTTACTTAGTCGAGTTTGAAAATGGGAATCAAGATTAGAGCTACTAAGGCTTCGTTTGACAAATTTATTTTTTTGGTTTTCAGCTTTTAAAGAGCAGTTTTTTAAAGAGCAGTTTAATTTTTTTTTATATAAAAACAAATGGGTGTTTGATAACCCTTTTTATTTTGACTTTTTTTTTTGTGGTTTGCGGTGGCGGTGGTGGGGTGAAGCGGTGGTCGACGGTGGTGGTGGTGGTGGCCGGCGGCCGGAGGTGGCGGTGGTCCGGCTGCCGGCGGTGGGAGGGTGGTGGTCTAAAAAAAAAAAACCAACCGTGAAAAAAAAAAACAGTTTTTGGAGTTTTTTTTTTACTCTTCAAATTAAAAACTGATTTTTTAAATCGAAAAAGAAATGGTTACCAAACGCTCCTTTTATTCAGTTTTTTTTTTGTCAAACCTAGCCTAAGTGTCACTAAAGTGATTAAATATTGACACTTCGAGACCTCTAGCGACGAAAGTGAATCACAAACGGCATCATTGTTTAAATAGATGATTGAGTTGTTGAATGTTTTTCGTAAAAGTTCCAAGTTTTTGCTAGTTATTACATTTGAGTAGGTTAAGGGCAACGTCAAACTTTATGTCCGAGTCTCCTTAACTTCTTATGCATATTCTTCTATGGTTCGACGACACTAATGGTGGAGGCTAGACGGAATTCCAATGAGAATGGAAAAGGACAAGGTAAAAAGAAACAAGAAAAAATAGAACGAAACATAGAATAAAGGAGAAGTTATTGTTCTTCAAAGAATTGACTTAAAGGAGATTGAATTGACAAAAGAACCAATCAAACAAAAAAGGAGAACACCCATTTAAAATAGAAAATTAAAAGGAGTAGATATTTTCGTGACAATTTTGATATTTTAGCACCATAATTAACTTTTTCTAAACTCGCGCCAATGGGACTTGTCAGTCTTACTTCTTAATTACTTTCCCTCCACCGATAGTCTCTCTCATTCTAGGACTAGTTCTTTCTCGTGTTGAGGATGTTTATTTTTGTCCTTATGTCAAGGGAGGTATATTTTTGACAATAACAGCTTATAAAGCATTACGTTATAAGGAGAATCGTATGACCTTCACTATTAGGCCTGTGTCTCATAATTTATCGCGTAAAGTCTGGAACTTGTCGCTGTTGGAGAAGTTCAGATATTTTTTGTGACAATTTCTACATCAAAGATTAGTAGTGTCTTCGGAGTTAATGAAAAGGAAATATTTGATATCCGATCAATGTCCGCTTTGTTTACAGCATCCTGAAACCCTGATCACATTTTCCTGCAGTATTCTAAAACGTGAAATATTTGGGTTCATACTTTGGGTAGGCAGGATGCGCCTAGAACTGATTCAGCTATTACTTGGTGTTTGCATTGTTTTCGCAAACCCATTTCGCGCAATAAAGCTGACCTTTTTCAGGTCTTGCAAGTGGTGGTTTTGCTTTGGTTTATCTGGTGTAGCCAAAACAAAGTTGTTTTCAGGGGTGATTAGTTCTCTATGGAACATGTTTTAGCTAGCAGTCGTCATCTGTTACATAATATGATCTATATACTCCCTTTTTTTCATAAGTAGCTCCATAATTTAGCTAAGTGCCGTGACGGGGTCTCTATGCCAAGCTCAGTCCAGTTCCAAACACTTTTATTCCATTGTATTTTTCTCGTACATGCGACTGTCCATTTCCGTCAAACACTGTATTTTGTGCTGTCTCCATCACTAAGTCGTCTCCTGCTTGTGGCAAAATTGGCATTGGTATGTTGCATTTACAGATGCCCTGGGTGGCATCAGGGGCATACTTGGATTTCTTGTTACAATTGTTGAAAATAGTGATATCGCGGTTGCTTAATTTGTTCCTTGCTATTGCATGGTTAGCGAAAATTCCTTACTTTCACATTATTTTTTTGGTTGCTCACTCGGTGTTACTCACGCAGATTAAGGCTAGCATCTTTTGTGTTGCATTCAGGCGAAGATGTGACAAGAATGGTTTGACAGAGTTCAGACATAGCCTCAAGCCGGACCTGATTTGGCTATTGCTGCATCTTGTTTTTGTGACTCTCTTATGAGCTTCGTGGGGTTTTAGTGGTTTATTTCTTGTCCCTCATGTCATATTTCAATTACACATGGTTACTCTAAATTATAAATTCGGATTCTCCTAATATAAATTCTTTGTCTAAAAATAAATCCGATATATATCATCAGACAGTATCGAAGGATATCTTTTTAGACTCTCAAATTTTATTTTTGAATTTCTTTAAAAGTCGAAAAAGACAAAAAAATTGCGAGGGCATTCTGCCCATGCTTAATAAGGACAAATCCTTCAAGAGGAGCCAACTTGTTCTGCTTACGCATCCGATCACCCACTAGATCCTTACGCAAAAACAACCACCCATTGGAGCAACGACACGTAATCAAAGGGGACCACTTACACCTACTTGTCGGATTTCCCATCGAACAGTCCAAAATGGCATGGATCCACTTGTCACCATCTCATTTGTTGTTTTCTCTCCTCGAAATCACCGCCATTGTGACTCTATCCTCTCCGTTAAAAAATTGTCTTTTTCCTCTAGATACGCAACCCCTCTGTTCCTCCTTCACTCCCAATCCTCCAGATCGCTTTACAGACAGCAAGCCTTTTTTCCTGGACGAAAATGCCCCCCTCAATCTGGTGAATTCTCAACCATGTCTCACATGTCCCTTGGTAATTTTCAACCTACGTACCTGCAATTTGCCCCTTTCGTAGCGTGTGAAACCCTAATTATGTTGTTTGCCTTCTTCATGCAGGGGGGGACATCTGGAGTTTGATGCTGTAAAGGGAGTGCTGTTCTGAGGTGAGAATTTGAGTTCTGGATTTGTACTTAATTACGATCTGGTTCTGTTTCAGCTTGTCTTTATGAGAATCGGACTCTCTTGTTAGGGTTTGACTTTGGAGTTTCAGTGGTTTTAAACTGAATCTTGACTTCATAATGGATGTTGGTTCTGTGCAGTTGTTGGGAGGTTTATAAGTACTGGGTTATTTTTGGTTAGGGTTAGGAGTTTGTGAGCTGTTTGTTGAATTTGCGATCAATGCTGATTCGGTCACCTTATGTTGTGCGAGTTAATGTAGATTATCTTTTTGCGGATAGGGTGAAAGTGTTGTCTTAAGTGTCTATTTTGACTGTGTTATGGATTTAAAGCTTTGAAGCTTGCCTCTGTGCATCAGTAGAGTCAAATTCTCGATTGACTTCTGTTAGTGGATATTGCAAATTGATGAGCTGGATGTGTAGATTTTTCCGGGTATGCTGGCATTATGCTTGAGAGGAGAGCCATGGACCGTGTAATGTACCTTTTGCTTCCTTTGGTTTTTCTGCTTAAAATCCTTAAATTCTGATTAGACCTCAGTGCGTGAAGTGGTATTCTTCAGGATATTGCAACTGATGGAAGTTGTGGCTGTTTAGCTTTTCATAGATATGCTAGGATTGTGCTTGAGACAAGAGGAATCCTTGAAAACTATGGGGTTTGGATTTGTTTCTTAGTTGCTCTATTTCTTATTAAAAGATTGGCAGTCAATTGTTTCGTAGATGAAGATGTGTGCGTACACACATTGTTATGTGATACCCCACTCATTTTTTTCTTTTTCTCAGGCCGGGGTAGTATCCACCTGGTTTCAACATGGGCATCTTAGGAATTGTTTGTCCTTGCTTGCTAAAGTTTGTTCTATTTCTTGAGACCATTGATGAGTTTGAAAGATTTTACACAATGCCTTACATATTTAGCTGAAATGTACTTGGTCGAATTTGTATATTCTTAACATGCTCCTAAGGATTAACGCTGTTTAGACACTAGAGGGTTAAAGTTGAGAATCTTCACCCCCCTGTTGGTTTTGGAAGCAATTAGTCTTTGACATGTTTTCCCTGAAAAGTTGTTCTTTCAGGCTCCTAGTATCGACTTATGATCATGCGAGCAATTTTTCTTCTTTATTTCTTTGTCATAATCCTGATTAACCTAATTTTGTGAAAATAATAGCAAGAACTGCTATGTCATGTTCTCAGCTTTTTTTTGTGGTTGACATCTAGATGGCACTCATTGTTTCTGAGATCTAGATCTAGTTAATTTTGATATTACTGGTTGTAACTGCTATTTTACTGGGCAACCTTATAACTATCCTTCTTGGTCTAATAGGTGGAGACAATGATAATAGCAAAGCAGTACCGTTGCATACACTCAGCGACTTGTGCATGCACAAAAGGCCATCTTAGTGAAGAAGTTATTTTCTTACTTCTCCAGCATTTGAACTGGAACCCTAAGATAATTGCTACACTTTCTTGTGCGTGCAAATGGTTTGATGATCTTGCTAAGAGAGTACTATGGAAGGAGTTTTGCCGGACAAGAGCTCCAAAAATGATGATTGATCTGCAATCCAGTGGGACTCACAGTGTTGATGGAAACTGGAGGGCACTTGGGAAGCTGCTTATTTATTGCTCAGGAAGCAGCAAAGGAGGCTTGTTTAATAGCATTCATATTCCTGGCCATTTTGTATACAGGACCCGGTTCTCTAGAACGTCTGGGAGAAGTTTTCTTTTACCTCAGTGCAGAACAGATGTTTTGTATGTATCTGACCCATGCGAACATCTTGACCAAGGGGAAGAAGGGGACGTGGGTTTTTTCCGTGGTATATTTAAGTCTTTTAAAATGTCGAAGGTAAGGAAGATGCTGATTACAAGGGGCGCCAAACTTCATCCTACTGAAGTGTGCCCATATTGCAAGGCAAAGTTGTGGAGCATGCTACAAGCGAAGATGATACCACAGAGTGCCAGCTGCAGGTTAGGAGCTTACGAAGATTGCATCGAGTACTATGTGTGCCTCAATGGGCACGTGCTTGGAATTTGCACACTCTTGCCCTTGTCTGATTCGGAAGAGGTATCTGAATTGGAATGATGCTCCATGGAATCCAGGTAACGTGTGGCACACTTTTAGTATAACCTGCGATTCTGACGATGCGAGTTCATTTTAATTAAGAAGTCATTAAGCCATCATATAATATTGGGATAATTCCATTTCAGTCCCTTGTACTTTATCCGTTTTCTTAATTTGGTCCCTGCAGTTCAAAATCCTCAAAATTGATCCCTATACTATTCTCTGTCATCAGTTAAGCCTCTTCGCTAGTTTTCCTGTCCAAAATGACCACCTGACGTGCACGTGGTCACAATTTTTAGGTTATTTATGTCCAACTCATTCCCAACCTGGAGAAATGCCCTAAACAATTTTCCCAACCCAATTTATGTCCTTTCCACCCTCGCGATCCACAGATCTGCTGCCTCGAGCTAACGCTGAACCCACCGCTGCAAGCGACAATGTTACATGCGACCCACCGCAATGGTGCGTGGGTTGGTTTGAATTTGTGGTTGTTTTATTGGTAAGTACTGTGGTGTTAGTGGGTCTTGGTGGATCGGTTGTGTAGTGTTGGCAGTTGGTGGGTACTGTGGTGTTGGGGGTGGCTACGCTGGTCTTGGCAGGGGTGGTGTTGGGTGGGTGGTAATATTGGTACGTAGGAAGGGTAGAAGTGATGGTGGTTTTCGTGGGTGGGTATCGTGGCGGTGGCAGAAGTTTCTGTGGCTGGGCAGGTCGTGTTGGGTGTTGGGGGTGATGTTGTTCAATGGTTATCGTGCTGTTGGTTGATGTGTACAGCAATGTTGGTGGGTTGCTATGTTGGTGTTGGCATAAGTGGTGTTGGATGGGTGCAGTGGCATTGGTAGGTAGGCTGGGTGGCAGTGATGGTTCTTGTGTGGGAGGGTTGAGTGTGGTGGTTTCTATGGGAGGGTTGAGGGGGTGTTGTTGGGACTGAAATGGATTATCCCTAGAATAATTCTCACCTAGACATCCTCTTGCCACGTCCACTCTGGCCCTCATTCTCTTGGTGTTGAATGCTTAGTTTCTTGTTTCTCATACAAAATTCATCTTATTTTTCTACAGGTATTGGAATGGTCTCTTTCTTCGAATATCTTTGGGTGGAAGTTGAGATAGTGATTCAACATATGTTCGAGCGTGCTGTTTCCCAATCTGTCCTTTGTTCCTAGCCAAGGGTTTTAGAAAATACCACTAACTAATTTACTTTTGTCATTGCTGGCTTTCAATGTTGTCACAGTACCATGTAATCTTATGTACATTGCATGACCTACATATTGTATTTGTGAAACAAAGATGAATCTGTAAAACTTAACACTTGATTTGTCATAAACTAGTCGGTGTACCTTTGGCTTGAGTTCATGAAATTTGTTTGATCCGTAGCAAAACAGCTATGCGTGAATGACTCTTGTACTGGTGTTGATTATTCCTTAGTTCGACCGGTAAAAGCAGTTGCATGTTGGCTAGTTTTTTGGATCTCTCTCTCTCTACAATTATTTCTCTGACTTCTCTCTAAAACAAAACCTTCTACGGAAAAACCACCATGGCCGCCCCACCGTGCGTTGGCGAGTGTGGGGCGATGGCCGGATTCCGGCCTATTCTCTATATTCTTTTTGTCTCTTGTTCGTGTGTCTAGGTTCTGTGAGGGTCGGCAACTTTATTGGCCGGCGGCAGCTTTAGGGTGGACGACGGTGGGCGATGACGGAGCGGTGGCAAGCACTATCTCCCCCACCACGATCGGGGGTGGCGATACCTTGCTTCAATGCGCGGGGGATGCTTCAGATCTATGTAGATCCCCAAGTTTTTCTTGATCTACTAGATTTGATAGATCTAGATCGTTGGGATGGTCGATGGTTGCTTAGTTTATATGCTTCATTGATGGGGCTTTCTTTGTTAGGGTTGGATTTGTCATCGCCGGCAGTGGCCAGAATTTTGCCAGCGACAGTTGGAATTCTATCGGCGGCGGTCAGAACTTTTGCCGAGATTTGGAAGGGCTTAATAGCTGGCTGGGGGACTGTCCATTGGTTAGAGGGTACTACCTCTAGGGTATGTCCTTGGGGTGGGGGGGATAGGGGCTTGGGGGCGCTTGGGGTTTGGGCGCGTGTGATGGAAATTTTGGTAGCGTTTGGTAACACTTTCAGTTTTGGTTTTCTGTTTTCAAAAAAATTAAAATCAAAACCAGTTAAATTTTTTTTTTACAAAAACAAATGGGTGTTTGATTACCCAGTTTTTCTTTTGAGTTTTTTTCTTTTGGGTGTGATTACTCGGTTTTTATTTTGAATTTTTTCATTGATTTGCGGTGGCAGTGGTGGGGCGTGGCGGTGGTCGACGGTGGTGGTGGTTGGCCGCCAGCAGTGGCTGACGGTGGCTGCCGGTCTAACGTAATAGTCTTGTTGTGCCCTGTTAGGGATTATTGGTTTGCTGACTGATTTTATGCTTGCCGTATTTTGGGATTGAAATGCTAGTGGAATATTATGAATCATGTAAGGTTGAATGCCTTTTGTCTTTCTGGTGTAATTCCATTGGTTGTCGAGTTAACCTTCGAATATTCGTACGGTTACAGTTGCCTTCCTCATTAGAATTTTTGTGTTTAGATTACATTATTTTGCCTGTGTTTTATTCGGTATTTATAACCTTTAGGGCTCCGCTTGTTATTATAAGTTAGATTAAAGTGTAGGATATTATCTGCTTTAGTCTAATTGTAATTTATATAAGGTCTATAAGTTAGTAATTAATTTTTGAGGTTTTGTATATACAGAATTACGGAAATATCGTGACCTTCATCCGCCGTTAAGCAACTTTGTAACCTTTAATTTTCAACGCTATTATCTTATTACCCCCCAAATAAAAAAATTTAATCTCCATCCCCATGCAGCCTTCATAGAGCTTATGTCGTAAGTCTCCTGCCCGGCTACTGGATTTTGGTTGGCCCCTAATTGTTGCCACCAAATAGCTGCTATTCAGAGATGCTCAACAACCTGGCATTTAAATTTTGGAAAGACAGACATACACCATCTAAATTAAATTCTTTCCCTTTTACCACCTTCACTATACCATTATTAATGTAAAAAACTTTGGCATACACCATCTTTTTTTATTTTTTTTTGGCCGGATTAACTTCAAGATTTTGACGCACTAAGCCAACCTCCCTGAAGTTACCATCTTGCACCCTTAAATCTATTTTTTCCCATCAAGGTATACTTTCGATCCTCGATGAACTCACAAGATTCAGACGTTCTTGCAAATAGCCAAAATGGTGGATGTTAGGACATTCAGATAAGTTTGGCCTCATTTTACGCAGCATACTTTCAGTTCAGAGCATATATAGAATACCATAGACAAGCTAAACATCTAATTGCAGCCTTTGCATAGTTAAGACTTTGATGAAACCTTCTCTTAATAAATACCGACTCAAAAGTTGGGGCAACGAAGTGAAAACTGTAACTAAAGACCAGCAGCATAACATTATAAACACATCACCTCTGACACCCTAATACACAGTTGATAACTTGGGGACGGCGAGAGAATGCAAGAATAATGTTACGACTGCGCCCAAAACGTGAGTACCATAAGAACCTGGTTTCATGAGTGTCAACGCCAACTGCGATCCACCAGTTCATTGTTGGGGATGCTCATTCTATCATATATTCAACTGATTGTGCTCATTTTCAGCTTCTGCATCAAAATCCAGGCCAGTAATGCTCATGCGGCCAATGTTAACTGCACATTCGATTAAAAATTTGAGGGAAAAACAATGCATTCTCAACGTTGTCTACCAACCACCAACTTAGTATACTTATTGACAATGTTATGCAACAGAAAAAAAAAATTCGAAAATACAAATACTGATCGAAGTAACATAACCTAAGAAGCTACCATTGAGAACTGCAGGATAATTAGACTATAGGACGATACTCAGTGTCATAGATCTACGTTCTTGTTGACCCGAGATAACGGCTTATGGATGACATACAGTGCGAAGATGTGCACTTTAGTGACAATGGCAAGAACTGCAAGAAAGGGACTTCAAACACTATCGAGTCATGAGAAGTCATTCTTTGTTTTATGTGATTACTTCCACGACAAGGCCCGAGGATAAATCATTAACACCTTTGTCATCCCTTCCCTCGTGAAACACCCCCACCCCACCCACAAAAAAAAACACCCCAACAACCCCCCACAAAAGAGAAGCGGGGGGGGTACCTGCTACAAGTGTTGAAAGCCTTGCTGGTTTGAGACCTAACTTGCAAAAGAGCACTTTGTATTTTGCTGGAATTTTGAGCTTGCCGCAGAGGAAGTGAAACAAGGAACCAAGCCTACTGTCTTGCGTACGCCTCTCCTGGTCCAGGTTACTAGGTAGACTAGAAAGAAGTTGCCAAATGAGAGTTTAATATATGGACAGATCAATCATGGCTTTAGCATGGCTTTCGTTAAAAGACCATGAAATTGGTATCAATCAAAAGTAAATTTGACTTCCAAAACCCATCGAACACATTATCTACCAGGCTGTTGATCTGACAACACGCAGGGAAGGTAAATGAATTCTTGCTCATGAAACAGCCTTCTCTTGTAGCAGCAGTATACCATTCTGTGGGTCTCTTTCCAGCTTCCAGTCTATATTAAACGTAGTTAGCAAAGGTCAGTCTGTCTGGCGTTCCCTCGCGAGTCGCGCCAATGGCTACTTTTGTATCGACTTTCTCTTATTATGTAATTACGGAGGCGAAAGGGCTCTCATCCTACTAGTTAGAGATTGGAAAGAAGAGCAAGGTAATTACATTGAAACTTCAGTTCACTTAGTTAGGGGAGAAGACAAAGTGATTGATATATATATATATATATGGAATCTGCGGACTCAGCTTTAAAGTTACTGTTTTCAAACACAAAACCTATGATGCCTTCATCTAATGATAGCCCTAAATTCTAACTTCCCATGGCTAAAAGAGCTCATTATGACAATTACCGAATTCGAGTTTCAAAAGTTACTACGCAGCCATTTGTTACACCATGAGCGATAGGAACTTGAAAGGTTCTGATGATCGAAATGATACAAGTGGACTGTCCACATGGTTGTGATTGACAAGATGATGCATGCCATGAGTAGAGTAGAGAAAAGTCTTAGATTTTAAACTGCCACATGCTTAAAAAACTCAGCAGCAACCAAAATGAATACTAAAAGATAAACAAAAGATAATCTAGTACGTACCAACAGCATCAATCCCAGCTAACTTGGGCATAAATTGCTTGATATGGTCTTCTGCCGCTTTCTCTGCTTTAAGAGTTTCACACTCAAAAGAAACCAAAATCTTGCTCTTTCCATGCTTCTGTTCAAGCATACCTACCACATCCTTCTCCCATCTGTCTAAAGATGTTATGTGTGTGGGCCAAAAAATAGAAACATGGGAAGATGGAACAGATTTTAAAGCTTGATACTAAGAAATCAAGGTAAGGGGGGGAAGGCGGGCCGGGGGAAGAGGAGGTTATATACTGTAATCTTTCGGTGCACATAAAGATGCCATAATGCAAAACTCTCACTCTCACGCTCACTCACTCACAACGCTACTTCAGCTCACACCTACTCAAATCCCACTTGGTTGTATATATAACTGCTTCAACCTTCCAATTATATCTTAACTAGCCACCTTCTACGCATAACATCAAGAAATTAAAGGTATAGTCATGAATGCTACTTATGCGATGCATTTAGTAAGATCATAATGTGCCTCGATAACAGTTACTAATTTTAAATGGCTTACCCATGAGCATGATCAATGTTGCACAACCGAGCAGCATCATGCCCTCTGCACTCCACTACAACGTCCCGTTCTCTCTTGCTCTGTGAAAAACAAAACTCATTAGAGGAGACACAGCCTCAGAAAGCAAGAATGGAGGAAAACAAATTGTAGAAAAGTCAAAAAAGTAGACAACATAAGAGAAACTTATATAGGCTTTGAAGAAATCACTGAATTGAGTTTCAGCATAAATAACTAGGGATGTGGGTAACTTTGGAGGAAAGAAAATCAAAATCACATTTCGAAACAGCATCACAAGGAAACGTGGTAACTTTGCAGGGAAAAGAAAAACTTTCTAAGAGCAGATTTCTTTTTACACTCGAGGCTTTGTCTGCCTCACGCCGTTTTCTTTCTTATCCCTCATTGCTTTTCAAAGCAAAAGAATCTAAACATAGAAGAAAGGACAAGCCTGGTAGTGTTCAAGCAAATTTGCTGCCAATAAAGAAGAACGGAGTAGGAAAAGAACTGGTACACTTCTCAAAAGAAAGAACAGTGCAACGGCTTTTACATTGTAGTCTGTAATTGTGAGCTTGATCAAGCGATAATCCTCACCCCTGCTGCACTCCCTTTCACAAGCTATCTCTTTTATAAAAGGAGAAAAAAGAAGATATAAGCGATGGATCAGTGGCACAATACTCATGTATACTTAATGTTAGACATAACTTGAAACTTGGAAAGGAAAATTGGCCCAAATAATCAAAACTTAGAACACGGATTTAATTGAGGTGCTGATGTGTAATAGAGTTGTGAGTTCCGACTTTTGAGTAATATCAAGCCAAGTGAAGGTAAATACAATGTCTAGAGTTAATCTTCCCAAATTTCTATCAAAGTTGAGGTGGCAAATACTGGTTCCTGCATTTAAGAACAATTGATCCCACTCTCACAGTATGCCACATCATTGGGGATCATTTGGGAGTCAAAATTTTGGGATAGGAAATTGCGAAGTCTGCAGTCCTCTAAAATGAGAGAGCATCATCAATAGCCAACATTTTTAGCTCAAGAATTTGTTAAATCCTCGGTATACGTGCAATTTCAAGCACGCAATTTTTGTCTTCCAACAAATTTACCCAGCCCCACTATAAGACAAGTCAAAGCTATACAAAGTTCAACTAAGCAGTCTAATACTTGCACAAAGTTGTTATCAGGGAAGAAAAAAAGATCAATTCGGACTAAAGATTGTAAAGGAAACATAGAATGGGAATAGAACGAGAAGAAACAATTGCATATAATGGGTAAAATTTAAGTTTTCGCAATAGACCTACATTTTACTACTAAGCTCACACATCCACACATGCACAAAGAGATGTACCAGTGCCATGGAGGCCATAACAGACTGAATTGGGAAGCTGAACGAAGTGGCCTGAGATAGACCCAGAAGGTAGCAATGCTATTGACGCCATTCCTTCCATCACTTTCCTTATATCAGCTCTCTCTTCACTTTCGACATCCCCTGTAGACCAACAGTTACGACCCATCATATGCTATATACACCTCATAGTCCTAGTTAAAAATAGCTAAAGATTACCACAATCTTTTCTTGAAAAAAAAGCCTAATTGATCGACCAACTTACCAATTGCCACAAGCTCCTCCATTGCCAAATTCTTGAAAGTAGCAAATAGGGTTTTACCAGAAGCGAAGTGATATGAACTGATATAAGGAAGGAGCTTGCTCGTGCCGTGCACGTGACTACCTTACAGAATTTTCTACCAAACGGTGTCGTATGAAGATCCTTTACTCCCTTCCCTTTATGTGTAGCTCTATCTGAGCGCCTGTCCTTGCTGCCTAAGGGTCTATCTGGTAGTCAATTATCATCAGGCCATCGATGGCCCTTTTCCGGTAATAGTTTCTTTACACTGAGGGTTCTGCTCAATCCTTAAAGTACATATCATTTTTGTTAGTATGTTAAAACCTTATGCCCTTTATATGGTGCAACAGTAATCACTTCTTATACTGCTTGACGTCATACTCTCTCAATCTTAGTTTTGTGCGATTGTATGAAAAAAATTTGAGTATTAGTTGTTCATGCTTTTCTGGGTCAAGATATGGCAGAAGCATTGATGAATTCTCTAGCAGTTACCATGACATCAAATGGGTACAGCTGCCAATATCACTCATATCCTTTAGGAAGTCATATATCGAGAACCCCTTGTGGCTGTTTTCTTCATTGTGCATATCGTAGTGTAGGGAGAAGAAAAAAGAGAGAGAGTGGTTTTTATGGCCTAAAAATGATGTCTTTGTCTAAGGGGTGGCACCCTTGGTTTGGAGTTGCAGAGCCAAGGATGGGTGTGTTAATTAGGTCCAGTAGTGCTGATTATCAGCGTATTGTACCTCATGATCCAAGTCTGGAATTTGGGTCAGTTTATGGCCAAGAGAAAGATGATTTTGATGTGGGTTCTCTTAAAAAGAAATTGCCTCCTTGGCGGAATGTGTCAACAGTACAACAGACCTCAGATTTTCAAACTGGTGTAGCTAGTCAGCCTTTGAGGGTTTCAGAAAGGACCATCACTGATGAGAACGAATTACACTTTTTAGAGGAAAGAGATGAAGATATATTGTCAAAGAGGATTTTGACACTTAGCAGGTCAAATAAGGTGAAAAGTGCGTTGGAATTGTTTAGTTCGATGAAATTTTCAGGGTTGAAGCCTAACTTACATGCGTGTAATTCACTTTTGTCTTGCCTCTTGAGGAATGAAAAGGTTGATGAAGCTTTAAGAATCTTTGAGTGTATGAAGGCTAGTGAGATGACAACAGCCCACACTTGTAGCTTAATACTTAAAGCAACTGCAGATGCTCGGGGCACAGATGCAGCATTAGATATGTTTGAGGAATTGGTACAAATAAGTAACATTAGAAAAGATTTTGATGCAGTCGTATATAACACAATGATATCGGCTTGTGCCAAAGTAAACGATTGGGTTCAAGCGGAGAAAATTTGGAAAAGCTTGACATATGATGGTCATGTTGGAACGACAATCACTTATCGCCTCTTAGTTTGTTTATTTGTTCGTTGCGGTCAGAATGAACTGGCCCTTGATGCATACCGTGAGATGATTCAAAATGGATTGAAACCAGCTGTCGATGCAATGCAAGCTATCATTGGAGCATGCGCCAAGGAGGGGAACTGGGATTTAGCACTTAGTGTCTTCCAAGAGATGCTGAACAGTGGGTTAAAGCCAAATATAATTGCATGTAATGCGTTGATTAATTCACTTGGCAAAGCCGGCAAGGTCAACCTCGCATTTAAAGTTTACGGTCTTATGAAGTCCTTGGGACTTTTACCTGATGCATACACGTGGAATGCGCTGCTTGGTGCCTTGTACAGGGCAAATCGACACGCTGATGCTCTTCGGCTCTTTGAGGACATCCAAATAGAGCAATGCTCTGTCCTAAATACACATTTGTACAATACAGCTTTGATGTCATGTCAGAGGCTCGGGTTATGGGATAGAGCGCTGCAGGTACTTTGGCAGATGGAAGATTCTGGTCTCTCTGTCTCAACTACATCATATAATATTGTAATTGGAGCTTGTGAAGTTGCAAGGAGGCCAGAAGTTGCATTGCAGGTTTATGAGCACATGGTTCACCAAAAGCACGCTCCAGACACATTCACTTTGTTGTCACTAGTAAGAAGTTGCATTTGGCGTTCACTTTGGGATGAAGTGGAAGAAATCCTGAATGTAAGTGAGCGTAATTCTAATATCCAACCTCTTAATTTATGCTCTCCACATGTAAGTGAGAATTTTTTTGTGGTATCCAGAATTTCCATCATATTGAAAAATAGTCTTTCCATGATTAGAGAAAAAAACTTGTTTTGCTAAATCAATTAAAGGTTTGTATAGAAGGACTTGAAACACCATGCTACATTCTGAACATTCGGCTTCTTTCTTTGCATTTGGATGTCTTCCACATACATAATTCTACCTCGTCTATTCATTCTCTGCCCCTTGTTTCAGTCTTCCTATACTGTGCTTTATACTATTTTTCCTCCGAAGACGTCCAAATGCTGAAAATGAAGCTGTCTCTTCTTTGACCTACATTGACAATTAGACCTAATTTCCACACTTGTGCTGAATTGAAATGATTGATTCTGCAGCGGGCTTCACCAAACGGATCCCTTTATAATACTGCTATTCAGGGAATGTGCTTAAAAGGCAAGATTGATTCAGCAAAGAAACTGTACAAAAGAATGGGAGAGCACGGTCTAAAAGCTGATGGTAAGACGCGGGCAATGATGCTGCAAAACTTACCAAAGAACTCAATTAGACGAGCAAAGAGGTAATCTTCTCTTCCCGAAGAAAAGAAACAGAGTTTTGTTGTCTGGCTAACTCTCTCGCTCTCTCTCGGTTCTCTACCTTAAGGAGATTTTCATGATCAACATGAAGGCACTTCTAAAGCAGCAAACAGCCACAAGGAGGATGATCACGTTTCTCTTCACAAAGCATTCATTTCCTCATCAATGTAACATCCTTGTTCCCCTTTTGATATGTAAGTTATTCAATTAATCATCCCCTTATTCCATAGTCTGTCTTTTTTTGATTGTTTAGGCGAGACAAAGATACCGACATACAAATGTGAAGGCACCAGATGAAACAATGTGCAGGTTGAACTGTTGAAGTGCAGGGAGACAATTGTGTTTGTGTAAGTGTGATTTGCTTGTGTCTGTGTGCATGCCCGCTTTGGCTCACTTCACATTATCTATTGGGGCTCACAAATGATACTGGAACTGGACAGAGTATAGTTATGTAATACCATATAGATGATAGGCAAGTGACTCGCTCCCCAGACATTTCAAATATTGCCTGCTGAATCAACCAGTCTATTACAATTCCGATTCATATGGTGACAGGTAGACGCTATGGCGGGTCACTGTAGAGAAGTCGAACCCACTCTACCTAGGTCAGTTGTTGAAGTTTTTGGCAAAGCAGCAGCGTATCACATGGTACTTAACACCAGTTGTTGGCATCTAAATATTACGTTGAGCAGAAGACTGCGCCTAGTTTTTGTCATCATGATTCTGAGATTTGTGGATGCGAAAGAAGCTGCTCTTCATAAGAGTGCATGAGGACAGTTTTAAGCTTATAAGCAGATGAGAGGAAAAATGGTGCCCGCTTAACCTAATGGCATACATGAGCCTTTCTAGGTCAAGCTTGCTGACTGCTCCGATAGAAGGAAGAAAGTAGAGATGCAAGATGGAGAGCATTAGACTAGAGATGCAAGATGAAAGTTGAAAGTTGAAAATTGAAAATTTTGTAATGGAAATTTAATTGTTATGGATATTGTAGTTTTTACTGTTAACTTTTTTGTAGGAAAATTTTAGTCGTATATCACCTCTTTAAATACTAGTTGTGCTTGAAATATACAAAGTTTAGATGAATTTCCATACAAAGATTTGAGATAGAGAGGGATTCATGCTCTCTCCATAGGAAGTCTAAGCCTAACTCATATTATTATTATTATTATTATTATTATATAATTATAAACTAGGAGCCCTGAGGGAACTGACAGCTAAATTGGTTGTGCATTTCAATTAACATCAGTATTGAGACTGCTTGACACATCACCAAGATGTGCTTCTACCTTAACAATTCTGTTGCAACTTCTATTTGTTTACTCGTTTCAATTTCGCGTTTAAGGAAAAATTTTGGCTCGACCCAAATTGCAAGAAGCGCCTATGACACACTCATAGAGTAACAAATGATGGTTGTCAAATACGTTTAGCAACTTTAGAGCCTAGGACTCTCATCTAGCAAAGATTGCTGGTTGTCAAATATGTTTAGTAACTTTTAACTAGTGATGCCAAAAATTTACTCGTTAGAATTGTTTTTAAACATGTTTATAAAATTGCCAATAGCTATATCTATTAGACATTACTGGGTCATTGTAAGAGAATTTTAGGCTACGCTTACTACTCAAGTTGCATCCAAAATCTTTAACGCTTGTAAAGTGACCATAGTTTGCATCTCTTTTTCTACCGATGATTTTTGAGGTTTTTTGGTCCAACAGCACAAATTACTCTCTCACACGCGCGCGTGCACACATGGATGGTCCATTGCTGAGACTCAAAACTCAAAAATGGAACTGTTTCTCTCCATTCATAGACACGCAGTTCCTTTTTATCCAGAAAAATTGGAACGAAAATTAAAAAACGTTCTTTATACAAGATCTATTGACATCTTTTGGTAAAATAGGTATCACTAGCTCAAAAGCTGTATAAACACTTGTTGGTACTGTAAACAAGTGCAAGAAACCTCATAGAGTTGCCGAGAAAGCTTCTCTTCCTTCTGTGGGAGCATCTGACTCAGACTCCAACCTTCTGAAGACTAGTTTTTGCTGTGGAAGCTGGCCGGAAAATGCCGTGACCTCTGTGTCTATCAAGATAGTGTCCTCCTCCTTAAACTCGCCTCTCAAGATGCCCTTGGCAAGCTCATTTTCGACATACTGTTGGATAACCCGCTTCACCGGCCTAGCACCATAGTTTGGATCGTACCCAAGACTTCCTAGCAGTTGAATTGCTGCGTCGCTCACTTGAATTTTCATCTTGCGATCTGCTATCCTCTTTTGTACACGTTCCAACTAGAGTAGACATGAAAACAGAAGTGCATCAGGAAGTGACAAGTGTGAATAACCAAGTAACAAATTCTCCACAAGAAACATTAGGGAAAATGAGGTTCATAGCAAAAATATTGACGCCTCTAAGAGCAGCATAGAGAATTACAAATAATCTAGCTTAGGCAGGTTCTCAGGGATTTCTAGACATGGAAACTCCATCAGCAACAGCGAAAGGTTTAACCATTCTACACTTCTACTCCATAATGGTGTCTATCAACTAGTATGAATTACTAAACCTAAAGATTAGCAGGTCAAGATTGGGGTTGACCAACCCAAGTTGCATACCCGACAAATATTTGATGGGTAGTAATTAAGTTCCTATCTCATGAACAGTATCTCGTAGCAAAATAATCAGCTATGGACCTATTGTCTTACTGTACAGCTAACTGAATTTAAGCACACTGGCATCAGAAAACAGCAAGTTACCTGTAACCTCACGATACGACTGATCTGGTCACGATCAAGAGGTTGGAATACTATGTACTCATCAACCCGGTTCATGAACTCGGGACGGAAAATTGCTCTTGCAGCCTCCATTACCCTTTGCTTTATAGTTTCATAAGCTGTCTCCTTTGATAAGGTGTCATCATCTGTATTAAGTATGTACTGTGAACCCACATTGGAAGTCATAATAATGACAGTATTAGTGAAACTCACAGTACGACCCTGTGAGTCGGTCACTCTACCATCATCAAGAATCTGAAGGAACACATTGAACACATCAGAGTGGGCTTTTTCAATCTCATCAAACAGAATGACTGCATACGGCCTCCTGCGAACGATCTCTGTCAACTGTCCCCCTTCCTCATACCCTACGTAACCGGGTGGAGCACCTATCAACCTTGAAACTGCATGCTTCTCCATGTACTCGCTCATATCAATCCGTACAAGGGCTTCTTCAGTGTTGAACATATAGGAAGCAAGTGCCTTGGCTAGCTCCGTCTTTCCAACTCCTGTAGGCCCCATGAACATGAAACTGGCTATTGGACGGTGAGGATCTGAAAGGCCTGCTCGGGAGCGTTGGATAGCCTCAGCCACAGATCTCACTGCAGGATTTTGACCTACAACACGTTTATGTAGCTCTTCCTCCAAATGTAACAGCTTCTCCCTCTCCGATTGTTGTAGCTTGGAAACTGGAATACCAGTCCATTTACTGACAATCTCAGCGATATCACTCCCAGTAACTTCTTCTCTAAGCATGGACTTCCCAGATCTCATATACTCGTCCAGTTCTTTTTCAGCAGTTCCAAGCTGACGCTGCAAGGAGTTCAGGCTCCCATATTTTAACTCAGCCGCACGGTTAAGGTCATACTCCCTCTCAGCCTGCTGGATCTCAAGATTCACCCTGTCAATCTGAATAAACAAACACTTGCTTAGTTGAAGAGAAAAATTGCCTCCCAGAGTGTTCATTGGTTTACTTCTCTATATCAGCATATCCTCTTCTACTTATTTAAGGTTTACCTCTTCTTTGATAGATTGTATGCGCGTCATGACAGACTTTTCATGTTCCCACTGCTCAGTCAGCTCAGCTTGTTTCTCCTTCAAGAGTGCCAACTCTGCCTCAAGACGATTTAGCCTATCTTTTGAAGCTTTGTCAGTGTCATTTGTTAGAGACAGCCTCTCCATCTCCAGCTTCAATACCGCACGGTTGATCTCATCAAGTGCAGTTGGTTTTGATGTAATTTCCATCTTCAGTTTAGCAGCAGCCTCATCAACTAGGTCAATAGCTGCAGTTGAAACCAGAATATTAGCATTGAAGTGTAACTTGCAAAGCACAACTAAATGATAACTTCATTGCTCGATTTTTCTTCAAGAACATTCAGAACAGGCCCAGGACACATGTTATGATCTGAGTAATTTATCATAAGTATATGATAACTAATAGCCACTCACTTTGCGAAAAGAAAAAAAAATGAATTACCTTTATCAGGCAAAAAGCGTCCACTAATGTAACGATCCGAGAGAATTGCAGCTTCAACAAGCGCACTGTCAGAAATGCGCACCCCATGATGCAATTCATATCTTTCACGCAGTCCACGGAGTATAGAGATCGTATCTTCTACTGTTGGTTGATCAACATAGACTTGCTGGAAACGACGCTCTAAGGCTGGATCTTTCTCGATATATTTACGATATTCATCCAAGGTAGTTGCACCAATACATCTTAGCTCTCCACGACCTAGCATAGGCTTCAAAAGATTGCCAGCATCCATTGCACCATTGGTGGCACCTGAAAGAGAAGTCAAAAGGTTAACTACTGTAGATCCACAACCATGAAACACAGAGAGAGAGAGAGAGAGAGCATCTTCATTTTCCAGAGATAGCAATTTAATTACTAGCAGATAAGAAAAAATGCCTCCAAAATAGCAATTACCTGCCCCTACAACTGTGTGGATCTCATCAATGAAAAGGACAATCTGTCCATCTGAATCTGTTACTTCCTTGAGCACCGCCTTAAGTCTATCTTCAAATTCTCCACGGTATTTCGCACCAGCAATGAGTGCACCCATGTCAAGGGATATCAACTAGAAACAGAAAGTCAAATAGTTAAGATTTACTATGTGACAGTCATACTCATCTACATACCGTAGTATGAACAGAAATGTTAGATACATTCCTGGAAGAGCTGATAGTAAGCTTGTAACTTTTTTTTTTTTGGTACGTAAGCTTGTAACTTATGAACGCACCTTTCGGTTCATTAAAGCTTGAGGGACGTCTCCTTGCACAATTCTCTGGGCAAGCCTGTCAAGTACGTAATAGGAATTAGTTATTCACAATGAACATGATGCAAGCATAACTTTAGCCAAGCCAAGCCAATAAAGCTCGTAGCTCATCAACAACCTTCAAGTTTCAAAAGTACTCGTATGCTTACCCTTCAGAAATTGCAGTTTTCCCAACACCTGGCTCCCCAATCAGCACGGGATTGTTCTTGGTTCTCCTTGAAAGAATCTGAATGCATCTGCGAATTTCATCATCTCTTCCTATAACAGGATCAAGCTTTCCTGCTCTTGCCATGGCAGTCAAATCTTTGCCATATTTCTCAAGTGCTTCATACTTCCCCTCAGGATCTGTACCAAATTACATGTGACCATAAGTCAAGACGAACGGACAAAAACAATTCAATTGGATTGACACTATTATATTGGTGTCATGTACAAAGCCCCGTTGATGAGGCTTATATTCGAAGACGTAAGGGACTGCCTGAGTTGATATACAAGTCTCTTTCATGCCTTCCTACGTTTCACTTAGGTACTTGAAATTCATTAGGAACTCCTCAAAATGCACATTTCCTCATCCAACTAAACATCACATAGATGACGGAACAAGAATACTACTGGCAAGAACAGAAAAAAGATTCTATCTTTTACCTTGGTCAATAACTGTTTGACGTCCCCTTATGGCTTGTATTGCATTTGTTAAGGTTTTCAACGAAATCTGAAAATCCTTAAACAACTGCTTTCCAAATCGATTATCTTGAGCAAAACCAAGCACCAGATGCTCAACCGACACAAATGAATCACTGTACTCTTTTTTGTAGTCCCTAGCTCTCTGTATTAGGGCTTCCAAATCTCTCCCTAACATTGAACCAGCTGACTCACCAAGAACCTGGCATGATTGAGAACAGATATAGAAGTAAATGAATCAAATTAGTAGAACGAATAGATTGCAAAGACACTCCTTACATGTATTGATTACGGTTCCAATCAATCAGCCAAAAATAGAAGGGTAAACTACAAATTAGGTCCTCCTGCTTTTAGTTTTGACTCTAAATGGTCCTCCATTCAGTCAATTTGTTCATTAAATGAAATTTGAGAGGGACAAAAGAGTTTCCTTCATACGATGCAATAAAAATTAGAAACTTACAAACACCCAAAAATCCAGGGCAGAAAATTTGCTACTCTACAACTCAAATTGGCGGCACCGACAATCACCACCACCATCTGCCCACTTGCCTCGTTCACTGAGTATCTTCCACCACCTCTCTCTCCACCCACCCTCAATCCCACCTCTCCGTCATCCACATCCACCCCTACCACCTAGCATCACAAAAGCTGCCAGCACTAAGAGCAGCAATTCAACAATATCATCAACGTGCATCGATTGTGGAATAAGCGTCATAAAGGTGTACCAACTGCAGATCATAACCACCGCACTACTCCTTCACATTGTGTTCTCACAGCCATCACTTCATTTCCACTCATCATCTCGTTGTTAACCATGCTAGAGACGACAGATTGAGATATTGCCAATTCCCTGCTCCAGTATCATGGTTAGAAACCCAATGACAAGCTCGTGGAGAAAGAGAAAATAGAATGTTAGCCAAAGGGAAAGGGAATCAGACAATTCTAGACAGGAGGAAAAGAAGATGAGAGAAGGGTTGGCATTTCACTGCCTCCCTCCCTCGAAATGGGTATGAGAAGTTATGATTATTACCCTCCAAAAGTTGACTTAATGGGCTAAATTGAGAGAAGGGACCAATTAGATAACGAAACCTTGGATGGAGAACAAATTGGACCAAATTGAAAGGAATTAGACCATTTAAAAATGGAAATGAAAGGAGGACAAAAGACCCCATGCTTGGTTCGTGGTTTAGAAGTGGCGACATCTAGAAAAACAAGGTCTCCCATAACTTACCTAGGATTTGTCACGACGAACAACTGAATCTTTGAGTGTTGTGGCGTTATTAACTTCTCTTTTCAGGTTTTGGATTCAAAGAGTGGTGGCTTCATGGCTAGTGGTTTGTGAGCTGAATGGCACCATATTGTGAGGTATAGTTGGTCCAAAATTACAGGTGGAGATAAAAAGAGCTAGCTCGGTGGGTGACGCTTCCAGCATGGCTTGGGTTAGGTGGTCAACATGTGCCTATGATTTATTTGACTGCATCAGCACCAACTAGATGGTGCGTACCTGTGTCATTTTGGTAGAATACACGAATCACATAGTATTGCAAAGTGCGAACTTATTATCCTCGAATTGATGACAGAACTATAAGTTCAGTACATAAATTAAAATACCATTGGAACGTTAAACTTGGATACCCATCAATAGCAATTTGATGCCCTCATTTACCCTTGTCCAATGTTTGCTTGCATTCATCCCTAAGGGACAAATTAACCATCAACTAAGGAAGAAAAATGATATTAACTTCTAAGAAGGCAATTGTGCAATCAGAACGCAGACAGGCAGCGCATTTTCAATTAAACAGGTAACTAGTAAGGTTACTAGCGTACATGGGTGCCTAGCAGAGCTCAATAAAACATGACATTACAGAAATTCAAGTTATATAAGCTGTCGAGGACTTACGACTAGAAAATGCCATCATTTGATTGTTAAACTGATAGTTAACTATTGCTTTAACATAGCACACGATCCTAGGCAAGTATAAATTCTTACAGTCGAAGTTAGAGGACGACAAGAATTATAGATTACCTTTGGTTGGCGTTGGATATATTTATCAGTAGCTTCAAGAAGACGGGTATTATCTATGCCAGCTTTGGAAAAGATGCGGCGAGCAAGCCCATTCTTCTGCTCTAGCAGAGCCTTCATTAAATGTTCCGTCTCCACTATCTGGTGCTTGTTCTCCTTTGCCACTTCAGGAGACGAAACTATTGCTTGCCATGCCATCTCTGTAAACTCTTGTTGAGTAATCTGGAAGCACATCACAAACAGAACTCATCACACCAAAAACCTTAATTAAGACCTTCAACGCTAGAATAGTCATTTTGTTTTGCAAAATTTGAGCATGAAGAGATCAATAATTCTATTTCATATACAAAAGCATAAATCTTTGACCATTATTTGGCTTGCCAAGTAGCAATCTCTCTACTTCTGCAATAATCATAGACTTCCAACCCTTGGTCCCTGAAGTTATCCTAACTTCTTGATACAATTCAAGCATTAAGTACATCTAACTCATTAAAAACAGCACTCCAAAGAATTGTTGGGAATCAAACGTTACTCAAATTTTGGACCAAAGGATTGAACTTTACCTGACTGAAATATATATACTCTTATAATGCAAAGCACAAGATAGATAACGCTAGTCATGCTAATCTCCAATCTGAATTGACCACTAACTTTGAAATTAAACAACAAACATGTGTATGTGTGCGCACGCGCGTGCCACTCATATACCACAGAAATAAAAAATATCAACATCAGTTCCAAGAACTGATTTTTTTTTCACACTTCAGGTGTACCGAACAAAACCCAAACCTGAAAAATAAATAAGAACTGTATAAACGTGAGAATCATAACTAGCGTACTCAATTACCCTTCCAGTGGAAGTAGCGTCACATCGAACAACAAACGACCTCGAATTGTGGCCCAACCTCTCAGCTCTGCGCGAAAGAAACAAGTCGTTCCTCTTCCATCTAAGCGACTTCAGGGTCTTGAGAGCTCTGGGTTTCACACACAAGTTAGCTGAAAGCGGTGGCAGAGAAACCAAAGCGGCTCTGTTACAACAGTTCGGCGGCGGAACTCCAATGCGGACGCCCGTTAACGACGTCGTCGTCCCGGCCATTGTCGGAATTCCGGAAAAGAGGACGGAGCGATAGCTTCCCGGCGAGTTATGTGGGGGTAAAAGGGAAATGTTGGAGAAAGTGAGGGGCTTTGCGTGAGAATTTAACAAAGTGAGGGGCTTCGGGGTGTACTTCTCGAGTGTTCTAACGGAGTCGAGATTGCTTTTGGGTGGCGTCATGTGCATCGTGTTACTGTGTTCATACACGTGGTGGCGGTTTATTGGGGACGGAATCTATGATTGCGGGACCCAACGAAAAATCCTTGGATGGGTAGGCCCAAGGCCCAATAAGAACTGGTAGGATTGGGCCGACTTTGAAGTTGGTATTGGGTTCAAATTCTGGCGTAGTGAAAGAGGTTGGTTTGCTTTGAGCTTAGCCCAACCAGAGTCTTTATGAACTTGTGTATGTGTTAGAAAATTTTGCATCTGTTTTTTGAGCATAATTTGCAAGGGGGTGTGTGTGTGTGTGTGATTTTCTTATTGTAGGGGTTGTACCCTAACGAAAAGAGCACGTAAGTTGGCACGTATGTCATGGCATGTATAAACGGTAGACGCAAAGAGCAAACAACATGACTATGATCGTGTTTACGGGATCAATACTTGATTATGAAATTCGATTAGTATATACTCGAGGGAGCATTATAATTTCAAAAGCCTTATTACGCTTTGAAAGAATCGTAGAGGTCTTCAAGAAAGAAATATGTGCTTGACGACCCTCTGGGTCTGAAAATGGGCCCTTAGAGCTAAAAGTAATTAAAGTCCTAAGGACTTGATCATTGATAAAGATAAGAAGTTTGGAAGACGACAGCCTCGCGATAAAGAGGGCTTTGAATCGTAGAAGTTTGTTTCGAGAGAAGCTAGCTTCAAATGGTGATTGCCTCGGCAGAAAGACCAGACTTGGATAACAAAACCACCTTGACGTAAGTCTCAAGCTCAAAGAAAGAAACCGCCTCAAATTATAAAGCCTTGACTAAGGCATGTAGGTTCCTTTATAAAACACGGAACCGTTGCCTATAAATATTATCATATGTCTAAGCAAACGTTCATTCATGAAACAACCTATTTGTAAATTTTTAGAGGAGATAAAGGAATCGAAGGGAAGAGAAGAAAGAACAATTTTTCTTCCTATTGCTTGTGAATTTAGAACGGAAAAGGTATTCATTCATCTTGTTTGTTTGTAAGTTCATAACAACTAAAAAGATACTAGCAAAGAACATTGCGACTCTTGCATAGTGTGGGTATTACGACAGTCTTATTTCATCGTTTCAGGGTCATATGGGTTTACTCCTCTACAACTTTTGTGTTTGTGAGATTTTTTTTTTCTCTCCATTCCTTCTCAATTTTGAGAAAAAAGTCTCCAAGAGAAAGAAATCCAAAATTTATTCTATTTTCTGTTCTTTTCCCACCTCACATTAACTCATAAACTAAAGTCCTCTTCAGTAGACTTTTCTCTTCTGGATAAAACTTACCAACCATAGTACCAAACATTAGAAAATTCAGCTATTTTGAAAAAAAAATTCTAGAAGCGAGAAATTTTAAACTATTTTGAAAAAAAAAATCACATGCCTTTCCAGTAAAATGTCTTCGTACATATTGTTGGGCGGCTGCCTAATTATAAATTACATCATAATTAGCAACGAGACATCATCCTTTTACCTCAGGAATATGCTTAAAAGCCCACGTTCTCATCTAGTAATAAAAATCACTCTTTTAGGGCAATATTATGGCTAGAAATAGACTTTATCGTTTAATTCGTTACGTCTGTAGTATAAAGAACTTCAGTAAAACTAGTCTCACAAAAAAATTACAGAGAAGCAACTCTCACTTCCTGAGATGGAATGTGAAAAATAAGACACCATTTCATGATGTTAAGGTTTGAAATGCTTACTAAAGGTACTCCAAGAATTTTGTTACGTTCCCGGTGGTTATAAAAGCTTAAGATATTAAGTTCCCGGTTGGGACTCAATAGGGGTCTGGGAGAGAGAGAGAGAGGGGGGGGGGGGGGGGGGGTGTTGTTAGGGGTTTTAGGGTTTTTCTGTTTTTGAGCATCCTTTGGGTCTACTTTGGTTTGTTGTGGGTGTGTAGTGTTTCCTCTGCCTGTTCGCGACAATTTGATTTGGATTTGATATGTGTCAGATGAAGGATTTCACGATGTTGAAAATCGTGGATATGTGATGCGCCTTCAAACGGTGTGCTTGCCTTTGGGTTGTGTGGTTCCGATTGTATGTTCTAGAAGCGAGAAATTTTAAACTATTTTGAAAAAAAAAATCACACGCCTTTCCAGTAAAATGTCTTCGTACATATTGTTGGGCGGCTGCCTAATTATAAATTACATCATAATTAGCAACGAGACATCATCCTTTTACCTCAGGAATATGCTTAAAAGCCCACGTTCTCATCTAGTAATAAAAATCACTCTTTTAGGGCAATATTATGGCTAGAAATAGATTTTATCGTTTAATTCGTTACGTCTGTAGTATAAAGAACTTCAGTAAAACTAGTCTCACAAAAAAATTACAGAGAAGCAACTCTCACTTCCTGAGATGGAATGTGAAAAATAAGACACCATTTCATGATGTTAAGGTTTGAAATGCTTACTAAAGGTACTCCAAGAATTTTGTTACGTTCCCGGTGGTTATAAAAGCTTAAGATATTAAGTTCCCGGTTGGGACTCAATATGGGTCTGGGAGAGAGAGAGAGAGAGAGAGAGAGAGAGAGAGAGAGGGGGGGGGNGGGGGGTGTTGTTTGGGGTTTTAGGGTTTTTCTGTTTTTGAGCATCCTTTGGGTCTACTTTGGTTTGTTGTGGGTGTGTAGTGTTTCCTCTGCCTGTTCGCGACAATTTGATTTGGATTTGATATGTGTCAGATAAAGGATTTCACGATGTTGAAAATCGTGGATATGTGATGCGCCTTCAAAAGGTGTGCTTGCCTTTGGGTTGTGTGGTTCCGATTGTATGTTCTATTATTATCACCTTGTGCTTTACAGTTTGTTATTAATTATTTTTCGGTTCTTTAGGTTTTCTCAACCTGTAAACTTTGCATGTTACTTTCAGTTGAATTAAAGTGTAGGATATGCTCTGCTGAAATTCAATTATAATGATTATTTGTTTATTATGTTTTTGTTAATGTCGATCTTTGTGGTCATGTATACTGAGTTACAGGAATGTCGTGATCTATCATATTTGTAAACTCTACAATTCAACGACTGTGTAACACTTTAAAATTATCAATGCAATTCTCTTATTCTACCCAAAAAAAATAACATGTAAAGAGACAAACCGAGGTATACCGCCACCAAGTGCACGAATAATATGAAGGGAAGACCAAACATGCAAGAGGGAAAAAAATCAAATCAAGGACTTTGCTAAACCAGAGTTATAATACCATGTTAAGTTACAATCTCTCGATATTAAAGAACTGACCGAACAATGTTACAATTCTTAAGAACTTTGTGACCTTAATTAAATAAAACGGCTGCAGAGAATCTCGTAATCGGGACAAAAGTTTTGCGGATTGAGACTTAAAAATAAACACAAGAGAATCTAATATTGCGAAGTTAGTTGGTTGGGCATCAACCCTCGTAGTTGGCAGATGCTAGCTTTACCAATCTTCACCATTAGTCTCAAGTATACGCATTATTCCTTCGCTTGTTAAGTGCTCAAAACTACTAACAAATCAATCAATCAATCAAGATATAAAAATAAGTCACTTGAACCACCTTTCACCTGGGATGACAGCATTAGGTATCACCATGTGAGGCAATCAGCAAAGGTCGTCTATAATCATCTGAGTTTTCCATCCTAAAGCCATTTTCTTCTTGATCAATCGAACAAAAAAATTACATGAAAAATCTCAGATGGGAATTGGTCACTGTAGTTAAGGCTAATCGGCTAAGGTGGAGGCATGGGAGTGTAGGACTAATGGAGCTGGCAAAGTTTCAATCTCCTGGCCTGCAATTCTATATACATATACAATGCAAACATAGCCTTCAAACAAATTGTTTATAGTCATTTTTTAATGTCAAACGAGTAATAAGACAAATGTAAACTCACATATATATAGGTACCAAGAATTGCTGGAATCGTCTGAAATATCTACAGAGGAACAAATAATGGCCAAACTGGAAAATACACCCTTTTTGCTACAAGATCTTTCCTTATTCAAATGTAGTCACAAATTTTCAACTGAAGAATCATGGCACGGTAAAGTTAAGTATAAACTTAACTTCTCAACAAAGTATACCAAATGAAAGAAATGGCATGTGGAGACATAAACCTGCACCAAGACATCGAGTCACGATATATGTGTCTCTCACCAGTTGCCCACTCGCTTATCAACAATTCACCAACTTTGATATGCCTACCAACTCCAGCATCTCTTATCTGTATGGGTCGTGAGAAAGATGTTGGTTCTTGCCAAAAATGATGGAATCAATGAAAAGAATCAAGGACCTACATACCTGCAAATTATGCCCTTGCCGCTCTTGGAACCGTATTTTATAATATAACACAAACACACTTGTTCTGCTTTGGGTCGTTTATCACTTTCTTTTCTGTTCCATTGGAAAGAATAGAGCTTTTTAATACCAACAAAGTCATGCCATGGGAAAAAAACAAACTAGAAAACACGATAACAGACATAAACAAGAAGTCTAGTCAAATCAATAATTGAACGGAAGAAAGAATTGAGCTTAAGTTAATGTGAAATGCATTGACAGGGATTAAAAAGAAGACGGATGAACCAATAAGAGGGGGGTGGGTGTCTTTCAGATGCTGAAAAACGATGTACCGGATCATTCAAGTAGTATGAGAAATCTGAGTGATTGCATTCATCAGGTTCAACACAATATGCTTCATAATGCATTGGCATGAATTGTTCGCAGAATTTCCAAGACGAATACTAGTACCTTTTTCCAGAGGTGGTGGTTGAACAACAACATGCATGGTTGTAACTCCCCCAGGAATATCACATAATGGGCTTCTGCACTCACCCACTGTTCTATTGTTCTCCAATATTCTTCCTGCACTAATCAACTTGACATCTTTTACCGTCCTTGGACCATTCTCCTTCTCTGATCAAAAGATATTACCTTTTGGATGAGTGAAAATAGTCTTGGATACATATAATCACAAATAGCAATCGAGAACATAAACACGTAGGCTCATGACAAATATAGTGAGCATCAAAGTCTGAACAACAGAGACCTGAATCTAGTATAACAAACTCATTAATTATGTGTATGATCTGGATTACGCCAATCATTTAAATTGTTTTAAGTTGAAATGAGTTAATACTATAAACCTTCTGCTAAGCACTCGCCAAGTGCAACTATTGCCTTTATTAAAAAGAAACGGTCTGCTACTATAATTTGAGACACAATGCTTTCAAAACCAGCCTAGTGTACAGCATATGAAGAAGATTATGACCCCCTCTCTCGTGGCCAGTTTAAAGAATGGAGAAGTAAAAGAGAAAGAAGTGGGTTGACCCATTCTACCATATGACTCGTTATAACGCGCGCGCAGGAGGCGCGGCGCGCGGGGGTGGGGGGGAGGCAACTTGAATGTCTCGAAACTTTTTTTCTCTACAGTAGATATCTCTGGGATCCAAGTTCTACGAATAATAGACCTTTTGTTATGATAAGCATGGACCTTGGTTGGTTAAGAGCCAGAAACCATATCCAATAGGAGTTCAATTCATATTTGATACTGTTTAGAAGATCAGTTCGATCCGAAAGGTTCCTGTTTCTTCAAAAAGATTTCTGTTTATGGTATGTTGTTTCATGATATGTTGTTTAATTCCACTATTAGCCATTCATAGACAAAAATGTTAACCACGTAATTCCACTGATCTCTTTTATCAAGGAGAACTCTCTCTAGTAACAACAGGCAAAATAATGGAAGAAAAATTACTGCTCATAAAAACCAACACTTTCAAGTGAAATTAGTAACGCAGCCAAGAAGGGAACTGCTCATCTGGACACATCTCAAATTTTAAAGTAGTTCAAAGTTTCTGCACTGTTCACCATTTGTCTATTTGATATATATGTTCACACACTTGCAAGTGGAAAGGCAAAAGACACGGAGAGAAAAACCTCAAATGAGGTCTAACGGGGAACTGATTACAATCGCTGCAGTAGCTTTTTGCCAACTGAATCTTATGCCCCTATTAGCCTTTTGCAAAACCTCCAAGTATTTCCTTAACGCATTTTCTGCTGATAGATGCAAGAAATTTATTAGCATATCAAATTCAGGCAACTACTTGAAACTGGCTGTTGCTGCCAATCGGGATGCAAAATCCAGCTTTGTTCAACATCTATATGCTTCTTCGGTTCAATTTAAGTTCAGTAATAATCCTCCGATTAAAGTTAATTTCCCCAAGTACTCCCAAACTCTTTATTTCTGTCACTATTCAATTATTTCAAAGAGTTATTAGAATACCATTTTGAATATATAGGCCCCTGAAGCGTGAGACCATAAACATGTACACGCTTGTTTGCCAAATCATATGACTGAGATAAATAAGAATCTTACAGTGTCTAAAACTTACCACAGAAAACTACCTTGACAACATGCAGAGGAGGAATCAATGGTGCCAACCCAGGAAAAAACTCACACCTAGTCAACTAGATCAACACCCCCCCCCCCCCCCCCACACACACACATACACACACAAACTCTCTCCTGGTGACATAGACACACAAGAAAATGGGGGTGAAATGAAGAAAGAAAAATGCTCAACCAACATACACCATACAGCCATAGAGAGAGTTCAATCAAGATATATCTGCTACGCGTGGCTTTGTAATGATTCCATGCTAGTTTGGTCTTCATGTTAACAGCAAAATATATTGTAGGCAAACACGGAGGAATTTTCCCTAGGAATTTATTATCTTCAAACCATTTCAGGGTAGCATATGCTTCTAATTCCAACTTGAGCAGTGTACATATTGCAGTACACCATCCCACTCTAAAATGACTACTCACTTTTCCTGTCATCAAAACTGTATAGCCATTGACCTAAATACTGTCCCCTACCATGCCATCAGCCATAGTTTACGACGTGCCTTCACGAGGAATAGGCTTTCATTCAACTAAGGAAAAATCGAAATCCTCAGCAAGCATTCTATGATTTTAGGTTCATTTCTAGCAGCATGATCGCTATTAACTTGCAACTGTCCCCCCCAAAAAAAGACCCTTCACTCTTCCATAAAAGTAAACACATCCAACAATTAAAAAAAAAGACACCCAACTAACCTTTAGGCCATTGAGAAATGATGATTTCCTTCAAATATGTAACACTTGCAGCAGCAGGAAAACTTTTGGGACCAATATCTGATCCATCACTCAACCGGAATTTAATCTCTAATTGATCTTGCACTCCAGACATGTTCCAACTTTCTTCACAAAGCTCTCACTGTGCACAAATATTTGGACCTTCACTTGGGTGGGATCTTATCCAATACCATCAATCTCCAACACCGAAACAGATTCCAACCCTTGAATTATAAGATTTGGGTCTTCATACAATCGAGAATTCGATTTATTGCTCTTCAAGAAAAAAGCTCATATTTAGAAACAAAACGCTAGCTTTGACTAGATTACAAATAAAGAGAAGGCAAATCAAAGGGTATGACTGATGATAAAACTAGAAAGACTACAAATCAGAAATCTGATTTGGAAGGCATTGTATGAAAGGGAAGAAAAATGAAATTTGGACTTCAGTTTCTTTGAAGAAAATTCCACAATACAATATCCAGGAAATCCAATCCTATATTTTGACAGAAAGATTTGACAGTAGAATCTATGACAGCTATACCCAACATAATACGATACCACAAATCTTGGAATAAGGATTCTCAAGAAATCCTCTCAAAAATTATAACTAGGAGAAATCACTCAGCTGGGTCTGATTGATAACTCAAGTTTTCAACTGGGTCCAACCTCCGGTCAGAAACTGATCTGTCTGGGTGATCAGAAGTTCACACAAAGAAGGAGAAGAAGAAAACAAAGCTTTTAATGAGTCGATAATATAGAATATAAGTGAATAATGGAAGTGAAGAAGAGGAAGAGATGAAAGGGAAAAATCCCCAAAGTGGAGGCTGTTTCGGAGATATCAAAAGTCTTGTAAATCTGAGGTCAATGAACCCATCCTTCCTTCCTTTGTGCCCTTCGCCTTCTCCTCCTAATCCCTCCTAAGTCTGTGGAAAAATCAAAAAATGGACAACTTTTTAACTGTTTTCCGAGTCCTACATTCGCCGGAAATGAATCCTCTTCGGCTTTGCTAATTGTCCCTAAAACCCTTTTTGTTGCTATTATTATCATTACATTATTTTATAATTAAGAAAAAAAACTCGTCATACTTTTCTTATACTGTCGTTATAGTAGATAATTCACATTATTTTAATATCTTATCGTCACAGTAAGTGAGTGAGATTCTTTTTACCGTTACTGCTAAACGTAATTTAAATATGAACAAGATTGTTATTGAAGATTTCATTATTAACAATTAAATGAAGCACATGGTACAAGATTTCCGGGCGATGAATATGACCATGAGAGAAAGAAGTGTTCAATGAGAAAAGGGTAGAATTTCACAATCAATTCAAGCAAAGAAGTTATCAAAGTAACACTTTAGAATATAGTTTTGGTAAAGTTTGGACTTCCCTCCCTTTCCAAACAACACCTAGCTTGACAACTGATACACACACACACACACAGCCAAGTGTGTGTAATAAACTAAGCAAACCTGTCTCTGTCCATGTTTGATTGGCAGGCGGTTCAAATGTTAAAGAGGAACCCACCAGATTCCAATCGACCAAAAACGTTAGTAAATCCAATTCATTGAAGACTGCAGCTCATTAAAATAAAGGCATTGCAGAGGGATAAAAATCTTCAGCTAGAGCTGAAGGCCAAGAGGAGTCTTTCATTCAAGTCATTGGGAACGTCTCTGAGCATAAAGGGACAAGGTATTGCCGACTCATTATTCTCGACAATGGGTTTCTTGTCATAGCCAACTTACAAAACTCCACGACCACCACCAGAATCTTTTGTTAAAAACCTATCCATTTATTTTTTTAAATCCAACGTTAATTTCAATCTCAAGAAAGGGCCTGTCACGTCCCAGATAAATTGTACTCAACACATATGTTTATGAAATTATAAATAACAATTAAAAAAAATATTGCTAAAAATTGTAATTAAAGTTATTGTTTGTAAATAACGACAGAACAATAGTATTAATTAATATTGATTAATACACAGTATTACGGGGAACTGTAAGCTTTTTAACAACTAAAATCGTTCGTTAGACGTCTAATAACTTAAAACATGAAGAACCTAACAAATCAATCAACGAGAAATGACCAAAAATATACACCAGAGTCCGATGGACTGATATGATAAAACTCGGTTTGAATGGTGAAAAATTTTCAACTCAAAAAGAATTCTGCACATTTTAAATGCTTCTCATGAATCTTACACAACAGAATACCGACAATATAACCTAGGAATGGTTCCCCAACTAAATGGGATCTGTAACAAAGTAACCTACCGGGAAATAACGAATGGGGAAAACAAAAAAAAAATAAAAAACTGATCGTCATATGGGGAAAAAATCTGGCTAATGGGGTCAAAAGTGGGGAGGATTATGAAGGACCTGCATCCAAGCTTTTCCTCTTCGGTGCACCAATTTGTACGAGTGAAGACGAAGACAATTTCCCTACCATGAGCGTATACCCACTTATTCCATTCTAGGCACTACTATATAGTCAACAACCCCTCGGGAAGGCTAAAATACGGCGTCCTTTCTCCGATCAAAAAATAGACGACAGATTCGTTATGATACAGACCGAATGAATGAATGAACTGCGCAAGCTACTGATGCATCTCCTCTCTTTCAGAGGTGGTGGGGGCAGCTGCAAATCCAAGCCTTGAACGCATAGCCATTTTGGCCACTTTCCTGTTTCTATTCTCAATGAACAATGACAAAATTGGTTAGCAGCAAATAAGCTTCGGAGAACCCCATACCGCTTGCTTCCTTCTTCCAATGCATCTTTCTGTTTAAAACCCTTTAGCTAATAGCTAATTCATGATACTACTCCAAGATGTGGCAGTTTCTAATAAAATCGTTGGAGTAGTTGATGTACTTGGTCCAGAACGGCCTGAGATGCTCGAAGCCTATCTCCAGCCATGGTTTTGACTGGCCATTGTAGTGGATGACAGCAGCCTTCTTTAATCTCTCAATGTTTGTCTTATTCTGGTAACCCAAGCCTAGCATGTGCCAAGACGGGTCGATTGGATGAACATAGCCTTTGAACGCAATCAAAGCTGGGGGTAGAGTTCCAAGCTTCCACATTGTAAGATTGGACTTCAAATTCTGCAAGATAAGAAACAACAATTATGCATCTCTAATTTTCCAATCTATATCTTTATGCCACCACAACTAGACAGATTCATTTCAGAAGTAGATTAAGATAATGCTATTCACAAAAACGTTTACATTTCACCACAATTTTAAAAACTCGAATTTACGCTCACTCGTCCAAAGATATGAAAATGATCCAAATGATACTTCAGAAAGCATACATGTAATGAGAATACAAGCTCCCCCTCCCCCACCACCACATCCTACAAAATAATAACAAAGATAATACTCGTAATAAGGACAATTCTCTACCCTGCCTGAGACATGACCAAGAGATAAAAGTAAAGAAAAAGTCAGGACCCTGCTATGAAATACCTCGTAGTGGCACAACTAAAGTAAAAACTAGAATAATAATTGACCCCTTGTGAATATCCAGAAACTAAAGAGCCACTCCACCAATTATTCAGAAAATTCATTTCTCTGTATTATTTTGAACCCTTCACAACATGCACTCACCACAGTGGAAGAGAAGGCAAAAAAATCCACAATCAGATTATAAAGTTGAGAGTTTTTACCTCCTTTAGCCAAGTGTGGTATGTGTCTCTTATACCAGTCTTTCTCCACACATGCAAGTCAAAGACATTCATTCCATAAGCCCATGCACATTCATCTGGGTTCAAATTCTTTGCTATGAGAGGATGAGAAAAATTGAAATAGTTCCTAAGCCGCTTAGACATCACCCATTCGTCATCACCTTTACAGGTTTCAACAGCTCCATTAACCTTTCCACCAAGGTCTATTTCCCATAATGGAGATAAATCACGTTGAATTACAACATCATCATCTAAAAAAACCACCTTGTCAAGGTTTGGGAAGAGCTGCATAATGCAAGGATATAACACTGTCAGCACACTGTAGAAAAAGAAAGGAGACAGTGAAGAACAATCAAGTATAAGGCTCAAGAAATTCCAATGACCAAAGGCTTGGTAAGAATCCAACACCTTTGCCACTATGCATTGTAAGAAGAGAATAAGTTATCAAATCAATTTAATCAAGCGCAGGGATAAGCCAGCAAAGCAAGTTACCTGACCCTGCCTGGATTCAGAACTTGCACAAAATCGACTTGTAAGTTGTAACTTAATCAGCCCTTTAATAGGAATTGGCAAACGTCCAACAAACGTTCAGCAACCTCATTGAACTAGAGGGTGGCCCGTGGGCCAGAAGTAGGGAGTTAATTTTCATGCTATTTGAATTGAAGGACAGTTAACCCATCACTAACTCATTGTGCCTAAGACCATACATGTGTGCAGATTTTGACAGCATAGTTTATCAAAAGGGAGGGCCGCAAGGTGAAGATTTCTAGAGAGATTCCATAAGCTTTCCATCCTACCACTCGTGCCAACAGAATGACGTTTTGAAAGACACTTCTTAACATCAAGCACCTTAGAGTTCGAAATTTAAAGTACTAGGAATTTAGTGAAGAGAAGAAAATACACAGCACACCTAATTACCTCTGGCAAATATATGCGAAGATGGTTGAGCAACGAAATGTACTTTGGGCTTCTAGCCTGCAGCTTCGAGGCAAATGTTCGAGGGGTAGTATCACTAAGATTCGCTCCTGCAATATGATTGCCATGGTAATAATTCCTGATTCCATTGTGGTTTTCCACTGCTTCAAGCACTGGAACATTCTCTCTCGTTAACCAATCAAACTGATGAACACCTTTCACTTCAACAACAGCAGGAGAGACAGGATTCAAGGCAAACCATGAGTGCATGCCTGCATAAGTTTTCTTGTCTGTGATGACATGAAATACAATCTTGTACGGCTTTAGAGATGATTGGATGGCAGAAGTGACCACAACCGAAGCAGCAAGAATATTATCAGTTGCTAAGATGAAATGGTAGTACGAGTTGTCAGAAAGAACAGGGAGCAGTTCTGGTGAAGGCAACTGTTTACGTGCATGAGCATTGGAAGAGTACTCATCAGTCAAACGCAAAGAGAGACAGTGGATGCCTTTCGGGATGGCACTAGCGGCAAAGTGTTTGTTCATTAGTTCTGCAAACTTCGATTCCCTAATTTCCCTCTCAGACCTCTCCATCTGTGCCAAAAAAAAAATTATTAGCTGAAGAACATGTGCAAAACAAGGCTGATCTATCTTGAATGTCTCATGTATAACTAAGCGCATGGAAGAGTGCAATCTCAAAGTCAAATATGTCAACAACGTGGTCACATGAGATAAAGAACACCACCACAAATAGAACATAAAAAAGAACCAGCAACATGCAGAGATATTTGGCTTATATTCTGCACAAGGTTTTCAACATATACATTCTTGTATACATAAAAACCAATTATCCGGTTCAAGGTTGCAGCATCAAAGCTGTCAAGGGGCAGGATAGAACATCCTTTCTACTACAAAAAGCTGTCAATTGCGTAGTTATGTTGTATTTAATACAGTAACGAAACTCATTAGGACACACCATCAGAACGTCAATTACCATAGCATTAATAACTTACCTAATTACCTTATTCTGGTAAGTTCTTCAACTATTACATGAACAATTGTATCAAGAAGCTTAGAAGAAGTTGGGAGGTAAAAAAATTTTTTTAACTCAACTACATTTTTCCCATAAGAAAGCACAAAAGAAGAATTCAATGCAAACATGAGAAAACCAACATACTATAATATTTTTAAAGCCTTACTAGGACAGTTTTTAGACCACAATTATGCAAGTTATGCAAAAAAAAATTATATAACTAGCTTCTGCTTAAATGTAGGTCAAAATGGAACAAATGACAGAGGCCTTGTACTTCATTTCTCTTACAATTAGGATGACACCCAGCTCCACAACCCAACCAAACAAATAAAACCTTTCCAAGGACCCAAACAAATAAAACTTTCCAGCCACCAGTTTTTTCATAGAACATGTTATTGTCAACTTGAGAGGGTATTAACCACCCTAATATTCTCCTCTTAGAAAAGGTGCCCAACAATATGACAATCAGGGAGCATGTACAGATATACATCTATATATAAACCAACATCATACCATTCCCTTCAGAATCAGAGCAAAGTCCTTCGCATTGTACTTATTGCTTTTCATTTCAGAAACAAGTTGACTAAAAGAGTCGGGCAGCTTTAGGCCATCGGGAATTTCCTCAGAGCTAACTTGATTGAAGATCTTGTAAAAGTCTCTAACCAATCTCTGCTGCCACAACATGACGACAAGTTTACGTCTTCATAAAATTTCAATAATAAAAATTGTAAATAACATGAATCATAATTACTTCACTTGAAAGAAACAAGGGGAAGAAGAAGAAGAAGAAGATATGGACTTACCCCTGAATCATCAACCCTGCCGAGAAGCCTTGGTCCCAACCGCCTGCCTAAACAATCTTAATCATGCGAGAAAGAAAGAAGCAAGAGATAGTAAGCCATTAAAATCTTAACGAAAATTTAGAACCGATAGACAATGAGACTCAAGCAAAGACATGCATGGAAGCGCACACAAGAAACAAGATAATGTAATTTGCAAGAATGCAGCTATAGTAACAGCAAAACAGCATTAATGCATGCATATGTAAAGAAAATTTCAAGGCTAAAAGCAGACCATAAAAAGCAAGAAAACAATTGGTGTAACTATACCATCGGATCTACCAATATGATACCATAGGCCTCACCAAGATCAAACGACAACCCAATTACAGTACGACTAATTGACAAAGAAGAGTGAGGCAAGATATACCATGAATTATACACTTGCAACGAAGAATAGTGCACATGACTTGTGCTTGCAGTAGAATGTGTTTCATTTTCTAGAAAAAAATTGCACTAGGGACAACTACCTCCATCTACTCTAAGATCATTCCAGGAGGGAAAATCTATTAATATCAGCTGCTAAAGTTTTTAGCAATATTTTCAACCAATCAATATCATACCTAATTAGTGAATAAAATATTGTTAACCACTCAACATTATTCCTAATTAGTAATACTAGGAAAAGGTTAAGAGAGGATAAATGTCCGTGGCATGTATATATATACACGACAGTTTGCTAAATTGTTGATGTTCATAACAACAATATCAACCTCTATGTCCTGACTCAGAATTCAAGTCCTTGCTATAATCAAGACCTTATGCTAAAGTATATTCCAAGCAGCTGAAGAAACTTCAGATAATGAGGAAATTAATCTTTACGTTTCTTTTGACAATGTTATCTCAATCATTTATACAGCGCAACCCGCATCCTCGTTTAAGCTATATGACGCAGAAGACGTGAACAATGATGTCATAGGGAACCTTTTGATACAAAGTTCAAGTGACAAATTAGGCTGTAAAACCAAACATGACCGATTTAATGTTGTGCATTAGGTCCAAAGGGAGAGAGTGGGTCTGTATTAAAAGGGCCTAGCTGATGCCAAAGTTGATCCTTCTTAACTTCATGGGTACCCACTAAACAGCCGGCATATATACATTCCAAGCTACACACTCCCGCTCTGATTCAGGATACCACTAAACTATCACATACGGAGGGATTATGTATGATAAGTAATGTTTGAAAGGAAAAATGTAGTTCATGTTAATCACCTTGCTCTAGTTCCAGAAAGTTTGATATTATAAGTAACAGAAAATCATTTGATGAGAAAATGGTTGTTATCATTTTTCTATATCATAACTGCGAAACTAAGCATGTCAGCCTTAATGGATCACTTCACAATGCGGCGCCTCATGCCTATATTTTGCTTCGACTTAAGAAGAGCTTTTTGGTTGCTTTGTGTTTTGGATCAGTGCACTGCCCAGTCTTGACAAACAACTTATAAAGCTAACTCCAATCTCCACAACAGAGAATAGCAATTATGTGAATAACTGTGTGCAAGAATGATACCACATATGCATACGAGAGTATCTAACAACTCACAGGAAGGGGCTAAATCAACCTCCTGTATGGCAATCCATCCCTCCTTTAGTTGTTTCAGATAAAATTAACCTGGCAATACCGGCATCTTTAACTCTTGAAACCGTACTGTTTACTAATCCCTCTAAATTAGGAGCTCTCTTGTTTCCTTAGAAGATAAAGGAAGTCAATTCTGAGAGTTTCAAAAGCTTAGCTACAAAATGAAAAGGAAAATCTAAGCCTCGTGAAAGACTGGATCAAATGAGGAACTCGAGGCACCAGACGAAAAAATGTTGTTATAGTTTTTCCGGCATGTAAAACCTTTTAGAAAATGTTAGAAAAAATACTATTTGTAACAATCATTACTTTTTCAGTTTTATATGAACCTGATGTTAGGATAAGGCAGTGATTGTTGAAAACTATAAATTGCTGGAACTGGAAGTATGTCCGAATAGAACGATCACCATTTTATTCCAACATAATTATCTAATACTTTTTGCTTTGACCAATCATTAAGTGGAACGAAGTATTTATCATCAGATAAAGAATAGGAGAAAAGAAGAACAACACAGACATATATCTGCCTTTAAAACAATATTGAGAACACATCCACAAATCGGCAAAGCCAGCATTGGAACATCAAAACACTGTATTCCCAACAGTCTACCTAGCATTAAAACACGCATTTGGTATTCTCCCCCTACCATGAACAATACAAGTAAATACAAAATTGTTCACTGATTGCAATATTCACTAGAACCAGAAGTACTTAAAACAGAAGTTGTCTTCAATTAGATTCATAAACCAAGGATTACAATCCAGTATCACCTGTACCAAAAGAGACAAAATAAAGCTGAAGCTCAGATCTCTCTCGCATCTCATAAATTGCAACATAAACCACACTGCGACGAGGATTCTATCATAACGCAGAACAAAATCAAGATCTAATCTTGCGCAATCACAAAGCAAGACACAGCGCGCACAGATATCAACAGGCAACAATCGGTAGATAGCGCAACGGCAATATTGAAAAAGAAGAACAAAACAAAAGATGGATGTACCGAATGAGGAACACTTGTTGACACCTTCGAGGGTAACAAGGGCGGTAAGAATGAAGACGAAGGGCAGCAGGAAGGCAAGGATGAGGATGGTGTGGAAGAGCGTGCGGTAGGAGATGTGGCGAGCTGCTACCTTGATCTTCATCAAGTCAACGAAGCCATTGCTGCTGCTCGATATCGTTATGCTTCTCATGCTAGGTGACAACCGGAGCTGCATCCTCCTCGACCCCTCCCGACAAACACGCCCTAATCCCGCCCCTCCCGCCCGATTTATCCCCTTTCCCCGCCCTCAGGCCTCTCACCATCAGATCCACCGACACTTTTCCACGATGTCCACGATCCGGATTGCACTCCTCCTACGGATTCCGTCAGCTCCGGTCTTTTCGGAGACCGTCGCATTGAGGTCCCTTCCCTTCAGTGATTTGCCAGAACTAGGGTTTTGGATTGTGCAGATTCTGATTTCGATTCGTTTGATCGATTCACAGAGGTGAAATCCTAGAGAGAGAGACAGAGACAGACAGAGACAGGGAGAGCGCGGTATTTGCGTGTATCGTTTTCTTGCAATTGGGTGGAACAGTCGGATCTATGATTTCTTTTTTCTCTCTGTGGCCTGTTGGGGGATTATTTATTTATTTTTGCTTTTTTTTTTTGGGTAATGTTTTGTTTGTGTTTTCTATTTCCAGGTCAAAACCGTGTTTTGTTAGAGAGAGAAAGTGAGAGAGAGAGAGAGAGAGAGAGAGGGAGGGAAGTGTGGATGGTTTGACCTTGAGAGAGTTGAGACTTAAGGGCAGAGTTGAGAATTAAGACTTTTATTTTGTGTCACTTTTTAAAAAAATTCTTAAAACGTCACTTGTCACTATTGTGAATTGATAGCTATATAAAGACCAAAAAGATGTTATACTAAATCATATTTTCTCTTAATAAATAATATAAATAGATAAATAGAAGTATAGAAGGCCGTTAAATTTTGGGCCCAGATTAAGATAATAATATTGGAAGGGTTAGATGGGTTAAGGCTACCATGTGATGTGGGTTTACTTTTTGGGATGTGAACTCAACTTACCACTTTTGGGTTGCGAAAATTATTACATTAATTATTATTAAGATTTGGGTTCGATTGCTGGAATATTTCATAGGTAACTACTGGCACCCAAATAGTACTATGTTTTGTTTTAGGCAAATCAGATTTTGTATGTCTAGTGTCTCCTACCCTAGTACGATATGGGCTCTTTTGGTGATAGGCTGTTTGGGGTATGGAAAAGGGAAGTTCGTAAACATTAATATTTTATGTCTAAGTAGGACGCGGCATTGAGTTGTCAATTTTGTGGGGGATGTTTTATTGACTTTTCAATGTATTCGCGTATCGTTTTGGTAGAGAAACTGATCTTGTATTTCTTAATTAAGGTCAATTTTCAAAACAGAAGGAAAGTGAATAATAATTTGATAATCGTGTATGACTTATTTACTGGTAGTATCTGAGTTGAGTTACTGAACCTAATATTGGACGATGTACTTTTTTGGTTCCTAGAGCAAGTATTTTCCATACATGTCCAATCTCTGCAAGACCAATTAGCCCTGTGAATATGTTGGTTGTGAAAGATGAATGTCCTGTCGTTATACCGTACACATGAGTGTCTTGACAATACAGACGGCAGGACGGCCCTTTTCGGTGATTTAATAATATTCATGGTGCCAAAGCCAGTGATCAAAATTGGTTTTGGATGTTGTTTCATCTAACTATGGTGTCTGATGCCTTTTGTTTAGACTTTGTAGCCAAATTAGTTATGCGAGCATTTACACACACAAATTTTAGTAATGACACGTTCTTCGGTTCTTGTGTACATTTAGAGTTTTACTCCTAAAGGGGCAAAGAATTAAACTTGCTCTTTTGTTAGAAAGTGCAAGTCGCATTTTTTACTACATAGCACCTTATTGACACCAAAGACAAAAGCGTTTCCATTACAAACATCAAAAGAAACAACGTACAAATATCACAAGTGCAACAATCTAATCTCGAGTCGGCCTAATCCATTCGATACTTCCATTCAATATGTGTATATACCAAATTTTGAGTATGACAGGAAGGAAGGGGGTGGGGGCTTCATTACGTATGAGTCTTCTACAAAGAAAAAGAAAATCGATATTAGAGCTTCATTCTACCGTTAACGCAGTTACATAGCGATACAAACAAAGTTTTTAGCGATAAAAGTGGAGCGAAAATAATAAAAAGTAAAACCCAGCTATTAGTTTCCAACTGCCTAAAGAACTTTGAGTTGATAACTGTAGCGGGTCGAAGGAAGACAAGAGGAACAAAAATAACATGGCATAGTAATCATTGGAGAGTAAGTCGTCAAGGACTTTGGCCAATTGTTTAATTAAGGTTGTCAAGGTCATGCACAAGAGGATGTAGCATAATTTATAAAGCTAAGCATGGGATGGTCAGCTCAAGCATCCTTTACCAATTCAAAGATGATGGAAGACATTTTTCTTTTCTTTCCCACCCCAAGTATCTAAATATTTTCAGACTCAATTGTGAACCCACCCCAAGCGTCTCAATATTTTCAGACTCAAACATGGAAGAAAAAGGTATTTCCGGCTAGGCTATCGCGTTAATTCAAAAGATTTTTTTTTTCTTTTGATTAGATTCGTTTTCTTACGCCAAAGAAAGTATGATCATCAATGAACTGATCAGGTGAAATTAAGTGTGCGAAAGAACATCCAAATCATAATTTAAAGACGTCTTTCACTTGCCACTAGCCTTTCGACGAGAAAAAGAGGAAGGGTGTGGATTTGGCCTCACTTGGGAAGTATTCTTAGAAGTTGACCAAGTCTTGCACGAACTATTTTTCTACCAAGACTAATTTTGATGATGCTATCACGACATCAGCTCTTTAAAAATTTGTGAAAGATGATTGGAAAAAGAATATTGCAAATCAATTAAAATGAATCACCAGTCATCTCTTCCACGTGCCGGTAGCAAATTGAAGGTTAAACTTGATTTTCATATATATGTTTGGTAATACTTTATTCTGGTCCCCCCTTTAGCAGGTAGCTTTCGCTTATCAATTATTGTTTAACCATCTCCATCGGATTATATAGTTACCATCGGATTATATAGGCAAAACATGACCAGGGTGAATGGGCATGTGATTAGCGTCATCGAGCGATGGATGGACGCGAAAGCTAAAAACAGCAACGCTCGAAGGGAAAAGCGGTGAAAGCGGAAGCGCCCTCTAAAGCGTGAGCAATGTCTTCTTTAGAATGATTTGGATGCTTAGACCTCGCATACGTACACAACAAAGTCCTCGTATTTCATGAATCTCACCCTTTATCGGACTTGCACCCACACACCCACTCATCCACATTCCAGAGCAATATGTGGGTCAGTACAAAGGCATATTTTCCCTATTTAAAAGCAATGTCACATGGTTTGTTTCAGTGAGTTGGAGACAATGCCCGAATTCCAGTCGATCAGTAGATGCACTGTACTTAGCTTTCAAGTCATATCATATGAACTAGTTTATCAGCAAAAATCAAGAGAATCCAACATCAGGAGTCCTTTTTTACTTTCTTTCTTTTCTTAACATGACTGTTAACTGTCCTAATCTGATTGTTCCTTCCAATCCTGCAGCATACGTGCCTTTGTTTTTCAAAGAGCATGATGCATATGCTTTTATGTTGTGCCTTTCATCAACTACTAGTCTACTACTATGACAGTCGGCTGAATGGCATTAAAAACTAACACAGTATCCATAGTCAGTGGCTTCAGGGCTGTTTTGGGTGTAGCATAACTGTTACAAAGATAATTTTCCGTGGAATACGCAGAGCTGTGAAAGTAGTATGACATCACTTGTAGGAAATTGCTAATGCATTTCTACTACGGGTGAGCAACAGGATGAGCAACAAACCGATAACATCGATCCAAACCGTTGGAACCGAACCGTTGATGAGATTGAATGGTTTGGTTTGAGATTTTCAAACCGAGGCCGGTTTGGTTCGATTCACGGTTTAGGATTTCCAAACCGGCACTAAACCGAACAAAACCGAGGGTTACATCATTATAAAAAATATATATATACTTTACCCTTATTAGCTAATAACCAGGATAGAATAAAACATACTCACCCTAAATTAACCTTCTCTTCTAACTCTACCCTTGCAAAGCCATTACTCACTATATATTGCATCATTTACACTATGGCTCCTGTAATGTAAACATGGAGCCAATAGGCTAGTTATATCAAGTATTACAGTAGAGTCAAGAATGATAAAATACGAGTCATGCCTACTTAAAGGAAAATCAACTAATAAAAACTTTAGAGAAGTGCAGATTTGTTAGATATTAAAACTTAGGAAATTATCTGTATTTTTTTACTACCATTGTGATGCACACCCTCTTGGTCTAGTTTCTTGCTCAATTGTTAAGAAGTAAGTTCTGAAATTGGTGTTATGTTATTCTAGTAGTAATCATGTTGAAAGCCCAAATAATGTAGGAAAGAGAGTAAGTATTCCCATAAACCATGAGCACCCAAAAAATATGGTAGCGGAAAAAAAGTTATAAATTAATCTTAAGAAAAGTTGTTATTGGTTTTTTTTTTTTTCTTGAAAACATAATAATGTTTAAACTACGCCCAAACCGATCCGAACCGTTCAATTTGAATTGTTTGAACGTTCAAACCAAACCGTTCAAACCGAGGTGTCTTGGTTCGGTTTGGTTTAAGAATTTGTGAACAGAGGTACATTGGTTCGGTTTGCGGTTTGACCCCCAAACCGAACCGTGCTCACCCATTTTCTACACTACGAGCCTGTGCACCACCAAATAGTCCTATACGAACCAGAAATCATGTTTATCTCAACTGCAGCACGCAATAATGCTGTTATTACACACATCAATCCTCAAAAGAAAAGATCCATGGTCGTGTGTGTGTGCCTGTATAAACACAGAAAAAAGTACACATGTACCTTGTGCAAGGCTAACAATAGATGAGTTTCCAGCAACCAAATACGTTGTGGACAGTGATGTGTTCTATATTGCACTCTTCAACTATTTCGAACAGTTCTGCAACGTTTCACTGTGTCTGGTAAACAAAAGGAAAAAGATTAAGTTTAATCCTGAAGAAAATGTGCAAAATATTATTATGCATCCAAACTTGAGAATGCATGAAAAAGAATTCTAAATCTTGTGATTGATGCAAGTCCTTCCACATTTTGAAACAACCCCTTCAAATAAGATGCACATAAAACCAATCCAACTGGAAATAGAACCCGTTAAAAAGAGGAAAAGAAACTGTGTAATGATATCTCAAACCATAAAAGCAATTTTACGAATGTCTACCTTCACACACATTTGTCGGACTGCAATACGATATCACTGAGATATTACAGACAAGTTCAGGTACAAATCCTGGTTTGATGCAGTATCCATGGCGTTGTTAGTGACAGATATCAATGAATGTCCTTGGGAGATGCATCCTTTGAATGAGACCCCTAGCCAACATGCTTATCATTTACCAAAATTCCCCTGTTCCATCCTCCTTGCGCAGTATACGAAATCAAAAGCTCCAAATACCTTTGACGTTCGGAAGTGATGCCTGTCAACTAAAAAAACTCCTGGGCATCTATTTAGAATTGTTTGACGTCAAACCAAGTAAAGCTGTTTGATGCTCTGACGTCAGAATCATGGACTAAACAAAATTGTAGAATTTACGGGGGCTGCCAATAGATTTGACTCCCCTCTACAAGTTCCATGAACATCAATCAGATTCAGCATAGAGATCTGATTATAGCCCTTCTGCACGAAAGCTGAATTCACTCGCAAATGAACTCTCAAACAAGTCTTCCCTTCTAATTAATGAAAACACTGATCAGTAAATGCGCAGCTGCACTAACTAGGACTGACACTGTCCAACCATTTATGGACCTCTACTTCAGTTAGATCTTTCAGGTTTAACAATGAACTTGCTCAAGAAGTAGCAGCAAAGGCGCTAACCAATATTTGCCATATTTCCGATCTTAACCGAACTGTGCGCTGGAGCTTTTCTTAATCCTACAGCATTCATCATGTGCCTCACGTTCTCTGCCTCTTTCCACCTTCCAACTGCAGCATAGATTTTTGCCATCAATACATAATTTCCTGTATTGTTAGGCTCTATCTCAAACAGCCACCTGGCAGCCACCTCTCCCAGTTCAACATTCTCGTGTATCACACATGCACCGAGTAGTGCACCCCAAACAGCATGATTAGGTCGAAAAGGCATTTGTTCAATTAGCTCATAAGCTTCCTCAAGCCGGTCTGCACGACCAAGAAGATCAACCATACATGTGTAGTGTTCGGCATGAGCGAGTGCACAACGACTTTTCAGCATGTACTTGAATAAGCTCAGACCCTCATCAACCAAACCTGCGTGGCTACAAGCATGCAAAACAGATGTAAAAGTGACTTCATTCGGTTCGACCCCAGATTGAATCATCTGACTGAAAAGAGAAAGAGCAGTCTCGCCATGCCCATGCATTCCATAACCAGCTATTATAACACTCCACACAAAAATGTCCTTATACTTTAACGATATCCCATCAAAGATCTTGTGCGCATACTCTAAACCTCCAGACTTGGAGTATATATCTAGCAAACCTGTCGTAACTTCAACTCTTGAAAGAAACCCTGTTTTTACTAGGTAACTATGGACATTCATTGCTTGTTGCAGATCGGCGAGAATGGAGTACGCCGGAAGGAGGCTGTTCAACGTTGCATCATTTGGATCTACTGCTTCCAGCAGCATTTCTTTGTAAAGTTCAATTGCTTCTCTTGCAAGCCCATTAGTAGTGCACCCTGAGAGAATTGCATTCCATGGGACTGTTCTCTTTTTTGACGTTCTCCTGAACACTCGAAAGCTGAGTGTCATGGACTTGCAGTTAGCATACATGTCTATAAGAGCAGTTTCTACGTTTACATCGGATTCAAGTTTTTGCCGTGTCACCCAGCCATGTAAGCACTTACCGTACTTCAAATAATGCATATTGCCACATGCCGAGAGAAGACAAGCCATAGTAAACGCATTAGGCCTTACACCTTCAAGCTGCATTAGCGGGAAGAGCACTAGCGCGCTTCTCAAATCACAGTCCAGAATATACCCATTAATCATGGTAGTCCATGTAACCACATCTTTCTCACCCATCTTATCAAATACAGCTCGGGCCTCATCCATCCTACCACACTTGGCATACATATCCAGTAATGCATTCCTAACAGATAATTTGTGACCCAAACCCTTGTCTTCTATCAATCTATGAACCTCTCTGCCTGCATCTAAGTCCTTCAAATAACCACAAGCTGGCAGCACTGAAACTACAGTGGCGCAATCGGCCTCCACGCCCTCCTCCTCCTCCATTTTCTTCGAAATCAGTAAAGCCTCGTTGGCACTTCCATTTTTATAATACCCACTTATCATCGTGTTCCAAGTAACAACAGTTCGCTCTGACATCGTATTAAAAACCCGTTCCGCCCCATCTTTGTCACCACAATTCATATACATTGCCAGCAAAGAATTGCCCACAAATGTATCCGAAACAAAGCCGTTAGTGACCGTCAAACAATGCAAGGAAACTCCCAATTTAAGCAACAAAAGGTCACCACACGCCTTTATCACAAATGGGTATGTGTGTTTATCGGGAACCGGATGACCAGAAGCAAGCATTTCAACGAACAGTTGGAGTGCGGTGGACGATAACCCATTCTTCGTGTACATTTGTATCATGGTTTTGCACGACCGTAAGGTTCTTTGAGGCAACTCATCAAACAGTTGGCGCGCATATGGTAGATGGCCACAGATGGCATACGTTGAGGTGAGGAGAGAAAGGAGGTAGGTGGATTTGTGGGATGATAGGAGGCCGGAGATGACGATGTGGGCATGAAGCTTCTTGGTGTTTGTGAGAGATTTGATGGCGGCGTAACGGTGCAACAGTGACTCGCATTGTGCTGCGTCGGCGGTGTTGGTTGCAGTGGTGGCAGCGGAGGTGGAGAGGAGGTGCTTGAGTTTGAGTAGAGCCTGTGATGTGCCATTCATGAGTTCGTGATTAATGGATGAATCATGCCCCGATCAATTAAACAACGTTATATGGAGAGCTTACAAAATGACCGAATTTTTTGCCATACTATTTGGCAACAACAATTCTAGCTGAAGTCGTACTTAAAAGATGGAACAAATCGCAAAATTTTAAAGCTAAATTATATTATGTCATCGTTCCAACCGTTATAGCAGAAAATTTTGAATTCAATATTGCAAAGATCTTTTCGGAGGGAAATGTTTAGTTATAAGCGCTAGTTCATACTTAGACTTCAGTTATCAACAGTTGGACTGTTACATGGGAGTTCCGAACATGATGGATGATAAGCAGGAAGACCTCGGAGAGGCTGCTTGTGAAGTGACAGTTCATGGCACACAAGCCAATAGCCCAAAGCCTTAAAACTCTCCAAATCTCAACCTCGGGGGAATTCCATCAACATGTATAGGAATTTACAACTTTGAATGTCATCTCGCCAAGGCATACAAAATCATGGCTCGATATTGTCTCATTGCAAGGAATTTACAACTTTTTTGTATCGACACAAGGACTAGCTAGCATAGCCACAACTTCAAACTACATAATCAAGAGGCCGCTACGATTACATCGCACAAGTGACCTAACCAAAGTTGGGAGCATGTATATAGCCCCTATATTTGCACGGAGACATCCAAAAAGAGTAGAGACTCTCAAGCATCGTATGCGAAAATGCATCCTGCGAATGCATTAAATGAGTGATTTGCAAAATTGTGGAGACGAGTCCAGTTTGTCCACAAGGACCAGCATGTTAGCCATACACAAGCAAGACACTAACAAACTCAGCTTACAAACAGACCTTGAAGGCAAGGCTGCAAATGAAGTCTACCATCAGCCTCTTCCTTGAGAAATTTTAGGATCAGTAGAAACTAACAATTAGAGCAAATTGCCAACCAAAAAAAAAAAACCTAATTTAAACCCAAGGGTTCCACAAATTTGCCGGAATAAGACCTAAGCACATCCTGCCCTTCATTTTACAGCCTTCTTGTTCATAAAATCAGCTCGAGCTTCCATCTTCACAGGCAATGGAGCAGAGAATATAAAACTCCCATCTTCTTCTTGGTCATGCTTCCTCATTCCATAATCACCTCCAGCTCCCAGATTTCTTCTCGAGTCTCCTTCATCATCACTGTTTTGGGAGGACCCTTCATCCTCTGTATGAGTTTCCTCATCATCCTCACACTCCTTGGAAAGAACTCCAATTTCTTCAACTCCTCTGCAAAGATTGTCAAGAAGCTCTCTCTCATCAGTGCTATCAAAGTCCCCACTTGATATAGGCCCATGGCTGCTTGGGAAAACCCGATACACATTTCCATTATCTGCAAAGCTTACATTTTTCTTCATCTTAGCTTGAACCCCAACATACCTCTTCAACAAACCCCCACGCTTGTTCTGAGAAACACCATTTTCAATCTCCACGTCTTCCTCCTCCTCCTCCTCACCACAGACCCTAGAAGACCCATGAAACTTTTTTAATTGCTCCCTCAATTTCTCCAATTCTCTTTCATCCCCTGCCAAAACCCCCAATTTACTAGGTCTAATCCTCTCTTCGCGTTGTAAGACGCAAGATTTGGTTCTATTTCCACCACATTTCAAGTTCTTCACTGCAACTTCTTGCCTTTTCACAGAAACCTTGTCGAGGAACTCCAAAAAAGGGGTTAATTCTCGGCTAATAGACCTTTTACCTTCTCTAATCATCGGATCAACACCCTGCAAGCAACCCCATGTAAGATCTCCTAATAACATAATGCCAGTCTAAAGAAATGCATGGACACAAGAACAATACACGTCGTAATAATGGTTTTTACCTGAATTGAGTCGAGCTTGACAAGCAAGTCCATAGCTTTGCGAGCGAGAGTTCGAGAATCGAAGTACATCTTGTCAGATAGAGAGGATTTGAGGGCATTGAGAGTGGATTTGATGAAAGCGAGGTCTTTAAGCTGACGCAGGGTTCTTGATCTGCGAACGAGAAAGGCTCTGAAGTGGGCTTGGATGGTACGGGCGGCGGCGTCACGGAGGGGAAAGGTAGCGGAAGAGCGGCGGTGGAGGGAGGACTCCAGAGCGGCGATGCGGTGCAGGAGGGAGGAGACATTGGGGTCTGTTTGTTCTTCTTGGTATTGTGGGTGGCGGTGGTGCTTTTTGGACTTCTGGTTTTGTTTGTGGATCTGAGGTGGGGGATACTGGGTTTGGTGGGTGTGGGGGGTATATGGGGGGCGGGGGTATGGGGAGTAGGGGTAGGGTTGAGGAGGTGGTTGGAGGAGGTGAGAGATGATGGATTGGACTATCGGGTCTGCTGGAGGGGGGCAGTGGGATGGAGGGCAACAGCAGCAACAAGGGGTCGAGGTTGTGGTGGTGGTGGTGGCGGTGGCTGTGGGGTGGCTGTTAAGGTGGTGGCAAAGGTGGTAGGCGTGGGGATGGGGGTGGTGAGAGGCCATTTGGGGAATCTTTCTAGCAAGAATAGGGCCGAAAGAGGGCTTCACTACACTACACAGTCTCCAGTCTACACTAGCAACTCAAAAGTTGATGTTGATGGCGTTGCTTGGGGCGCTTTTGGGGTTGCACTTGGGATTGGCAATCTTTGGATTGGCCTACAAAAGTACTCCAATATTATTAGGGGTAAGACTAAAGGTGTAGCGTTTGACACTCCATATAACCATTTTTTTTTCAATTTTAAAAAAAAAAAAAAAAACGTTTGTAACCATTTTTTTTCAATTTAAAAAATCAAATTTTAAATTGTAGAGTGAAAAAAAAAAGAGCTTCCTTAATTTTTTTTTTTTTTTAGACCTCCACCACAACGCACCCACCGCCGGCAGCCACCACCGGCCACCACCGCCGGTGGCCACTGCCGGCGACCACCGCCGGCTGCCACCACAGTGGACCACCGCTACGCCCCCCCACCGCCACCGCAAACCACCACAAAAAACAAGTCAAAATAAAAAAGGGTTACCAAACACAAAAAAAAATGGGTTATCAAACACCACTTGTTTTTGTAAAAAAAAAATTTATGCTGCTCTTTAAAAACTGAAAACCAATTTTTTTTTTGTAAAAAAAATTTGTAAATATATACTGTATTGTCTTTTTTAGTGTCAAAACATGTTTATTTAGTAACGAAATGTAAATGCATTATTATTCGTAATTTACTTGGGTAATTTCAAAACATTATTTCCATTGTGCCAAGAAATTGGGAACCAGAGCTTGCACTTCCAGAGAAGAACTATACTTCATAACCCCATAACCATTGGTCGACTTGAAAGAAGCTCCCGAGGTTGACTCTTAACATCAATACTAACGTTCGTTTTATATGATTTTCTCTCTAAGACATGTTGTCGGTTTTAAATTTTAATTAAACAACATGCTTTGTTTTTAAGTAATAAGTTTCTAGTAATATAAAAAAAATATGTATGTGATGAGAATTATTGTACTGAGAAAAAACTTTGATCCTAAAAAGAAAGTTAAGGTTAAATTGTTCTAAAAGCCAATGGTAAATCTCTTGTAGGGCTTGGAGAGACCATAATCGGCTGTAATTTAGCAAAAGTTAAAGTTTAGGCTAATTCAAGTATCCAATTTATTCTTCTTTGATATGTTGTTTGTAGAGCACGCGAGAAGGAGAGATAGAAAGATAATGACGTGATAGAAGAAAAGGCGTAACACAAATATATCACAAGAACCTCACTAAGCACACTAAACAAGCAAAATTTAAGGGATTGGCATAAATGTCTTAATTGCACACGTTTGTTAACGGTGCAACTCTTTTTTTTTTTTTTTTTTTGTCTTTTGTGTTAAGGTCCTTATAAAATACGGAGTACTTCGTAAGATATTATAATAATGCCATGTAAATTAAACATACATATACAGGTTAGTTGGTTTGTTCCTCTATTCTTTTTCCCCGTACATATACCATAAACATAAATACATTCACAGAGTGACATAACAAATGTTGCTAAATCTTTTTTCTTTTTAATTCTTTGTAAATAGGATGCGCATTCTGTTAATCAAATTATTTTCCACTAAAAACTCCATTAATTAGACTTTTTCACGCTATAGTGACAAAAGAGGCTTTTGGACTCGGTAGAAAAGTTGGGTGGTATGTAGTACCAAAACTATCATTCAAGGGTTTATATACTTCTCTTTTTTGTAAAAATTGGATTGAAGATTTGATGCTTTAAAAGTCTATAATTTGCGCGCGATCTTTTAATTGCACATTAAGAAGAATTCGCAAGTTTTTTCTTCGATTAATACATATTTAATATTTAATTACTAATATACACCATTTTGAAACTTATTTACCCGCATACCACACTTTTGAAAAACGTTAATTGAAATCACGATTTCAAGGTAGAAATCGCTGTTTGAAACATCGATTTCTACTTGATTTTTACCTTAAAGTAAAAATTGTTGTTTGAAACCACATTTTGTAGAAATCGCTCTCTACCTTGAAAACTTCAAACAGCGATTTCAAAATGGTGTATATTGATAATTAAGTATTAAATATTTATTAATTGGAGAAAAAACTCAGAATTCGCTCCGTTAATCTCAGCATTACCATTAGTTACCCAAAAGGGAAACAATGTAGGCCTTACCATTATTAGTTTATTACTGCGGGTAGAAAGGCAGGGGAAGTCGAGAGTCCAGCTCTCATCAGTGTCTCGTGATTTGGTGAGATATCAGAACGTGACTACGCACAACAAGACACCAGACTCCCTCCATCTCTCAATGTCTCTCCCTCCAATGAACAGATAGCCTTCTTAACTAGTTTTCATACGGGTACCAGCAGAAGTGAGATTCTTGCACACAGAGGTTACAGAGAGAAAGAAAAAGAGCACCGAGTATGGCAACTTCACTCCACTCTGCAACTTCACCTTCAAGAGACACCTTGCCTCGTTGCTGTTCAATCTCGCGTTGCATCAACAAACCGTCCAAGCTGTTTTTGACGAGAACCTCCTACTCACGCAGCTTGAAAGGGTCGGTTGCGGCGGCGAAGAACATTTCGAGTGAGCCAAAGCAGAAATTGAAGGACACCGTCACCGAAGAAGGTTTGATTTTATCTCTACGTGATGATTTTAAGTGGACTAACGTATTGGTGTGATCAAACACATAGGTCCATCGTGTAGCTTTTGACTCTCGATTTTTCTTCTTGACTTGTTTCTGCTTTGTGGTTTATGTGACTATTGTGATGTTCCGGTTCTTGTTTTAATTAAAGCTCTCCGGTATCATAGTTCGTAAGCCTAATTCAACTGTCGGAAGGAGATATTAAAGAATTAAATTGTGGAGCTCACTATGCCGAGACTTCCAGTTTCCAGTACTACAAGACAAAGGCTCACACAAGTAACTCGTCAGGATGTACACAGTACACCTTGCGACTGATCATGGGTTTACGCAAATTCATGAAGGAAAATGCTTTCATCGAATGGATTGAAGTGTTGCAAATTTTCTTTTATGACTAGAGATCCCATGTTTGGGGTAATAATCCCAAGATCGTTAATCTATGATCTTCGTGGGTCTCTCCACTCATTCTACAAATTGGTTTTGAGTTGGATGTTATGTTAGCACAAAGTAAAGAGGCCCGCAAGGTTTTTTTGATGAACTGCCAAGCATTGTTTTCCTCTAAATTCCAAGTGTGTGATGAGTGGACATGCATTTGAAGACTGCAACATGAGCGTCGGTGCACAGGATTCAAACAATGGATATATGCCATTTTAAGTTCAATATTCAGAAATTTAACAGGAAAAGAAAACAAAAAACAAAAAAGTGATCCCCTATGGATATCTTAACGAAGAGTTATTATGCTGGTTTGGTAGTGCATGTGTGAACTTTTATGGTTTTGTCTTTGCATAATGCAAATATAGTGTCACACTCCAACAGAGAATAAATTTAGGGTGAACACTGTCTGAACATTATAAAGACAGTACATTTAATATGACTTTCCGTGCTTTATGGTTTAGGAGGTACAGATGATCTGATTTCTTCCACACATGAGGCTGCATCTATTGCCTCGCATATCAAATACCATGCCGAGTTTACTCCATTGTATTCTCCAGAGAGATTTGAGCTTCCCAAAGCATTCTTTGCTACTGCACAAAGTGTTCGTGATGCACTCATCATCAACTGGAATGCAACTTATGAGTATCATGAAATGATGAATGTAAAGCAGGCATATTATCTGTCCATGGAATTTTTACAGGTTTGTCTCATTGCTTACTGTATGTGATACTTTAAAATCTTTTACTTTTGCATTATGATCTGCTGGTGTATTGTATGAATTACATCTGACCGGTCTGAGTAGCTCATAATGCACACTGTTGTGCAACTGTTGGTTGTATCTAGAATGAATGTCCTATCGTGTGTATAAATTGTTGGTTTGGCTTGTATACTGCTACATTAATTTGGTTATCCATTAGTGTTGCATGATGATATTGTTTTGTAGGGCAGAGCCTTGTTGAATGCCATTGGCAATCTAGAGCTAACTGGTGCATATAGTGAAGCCCTGAGGAATCTTGGACTCAATCTTGAGAGTGTAGCTTGTCAGGTGACATTCTCCTTATTCTATGATTCTGTTATCTATCCTGTATTGGGCGTTTTTATCTTAGTGCTTGAACTTAAACTTCTACTGGTACTAACCAGACTAACTACCCACTGGTTTGTGTATTGTGCCAAATGCTAGAGTCGTTAGTTTATTACCCTAAGCTAAGTGATCTAAGGAGAAGTTTAATTTACAACCTTTATCAATTTAGCAATCTGTAAATTTGATATGGTATGGACATTAAGATTTGACTTCAAACAAGCAAGTTGTGGGTGAAGTGTCCTCTCCCTGGTTCATGCTGTGGTGATTTGGGTTGACAGTAACTTTGTAATCTACTGGAGCCCAAAAAGGGAGAGAAGGGGTGTCTGTGTGTGTGTGTTGTGGGTGGGGAAGGGGAGGAGGGCGTTGGGCAACTGTTAAAAAAATCCAGACACTATACGCCGGGGGGGCAACTGTTAAAAAAAATCCAGACACTATACATTACAAGAAAAAATTTCTTAGATAATACATAATTTTGTTCTGGGGTCTCTTTCTCCCTTGCCCGCCCCCCCTTTCCCCGCGTGGTTTTGGATAGTTAACAAGAGACATTAAGTTTACCTTGCTTTTGTAGAACCCTTTTAATGTAGCCTGAAGTAGCTGTAGAGTTGGTTTTATGAAGAATCATTTTCTTTTTTCCTGTGCTTATAATATACTTAAATGGCGCTCAGCGCCCTGTTTGGTGGTGCTAAGCTCGTGGATCAATCAATAACAGGAACCAGATGCTGCTCTTGGAAATGGGGGTCTTGGTCGGCTTGCTTCCTGCTTTCTGGACTCTTTGGCAACATTAAACTATCCAGCATGGGGTTATGGACTCAGATATAAGTATGGTATATTCAAACAAAAGATTACGAGAAATGGTCAGGAGGAGGTTGCTGAAAACTGGCTCGAAGTATGCATTGCTTAAAATTTTACGTTTAAGTTCATTTACTTTCTACAACTTGAAATTTCTTCAAATATGTAAAGCTGATGAAACTTCATTTTTGTTCTCTCTTTTAGTGAGAGTCAGCGCTAATTTCTCTGAGTTACTATATACAATAAGCATCTTTCATCTCCTGATTAATTCAACTTTCTCCATCTAGATGGGAAATCCATGGGAAATCACGAGAAACGATGTCTCCTATCCCGTGAAATTTTACGGAAAGGTTGTTGGGGGCTCAGATGGAAGGAGACACTGGATTGGTGGAGAAGATATTAAAGCTGTCGCCTATGATGTCCCAATACCAGGATATAAAACTAAGACCACAATCAACCTTCGACTGTGGTCCACTAAAGCTCCATCAGAGGACTTTGATCTACACGCTTTCAATGCTGGAGAGCATACTAAAGCATGTGAAGGCCAAGCAAATGCTGAAAAGGTTTTGCTTCATGGCTTTATATAACTTCTTCATTATTATATTGCTTTTTCTCCCCTTCTTAAAACTATTCTAAATGCAACTGAATATTGGGGCCATAATTGTGTAGAAATACTGAGAGCCTAGAACATGGGTGTTGCACAGACCGAAAAAACTAATGTATTTTTTATCGGTTTCTATGCAAACTTATGGTTATGGTCTAGTGCATGATATTGGTCTGGCCAGTGAAGTCGAGGTTTTCGTTTTTTCTGGAAAAGTAAGCTTTATTAAAATCAGAGAAAAAGGAGTGAAGTCCAGAATTGGCCAAGTGGACCAAGCACAGTTTTTCTTTCACTTTTAGTTTTCTCGCATACTCATAGACTAACAATATTATTGGTAGCATACATGGATTCCATACATTGAAACACTGACATGACGAAGATGTTTGCTTGGTGTAAGAAGGCTAAAACTTTCGCTCACTTTACCCGTCCCAACTATGAATTTCCCCTAATCCACGGCTCAATCCTATCATCAAGTTGTAACCAAAAAAAGAAAAGAAAAGAAAAGATAAGATCCTTTTGTCAAGTGTATTTACTCATTATTGATTTATTACCACAATGCACATTTAAGCTAGAAATATTATTTAAAAACTTCTTTCTTCTGGTATTAGATATGCTATGTACTCTACCCTGGGGACGAATCAGTCGAGGGAAAGATTCTTAGGTTGAAACAACAGTATACTTTATGCTCCGCTTCTCTCCAAGATATTATTGCACGTTTTGAGAGGAGATCGGGTGGGCATGCAAATTGGAAAGATTTTCCTCAGAAGGTTGCAGTGCAGATGAATGATACCCACCCAACGCTCTGCATTCCTGAGCTGATGAGAATATTGATTGATTTGAAGGGAATGAGCTGGAAGGAAGCTTGGGATATCACGCAGAGGTACCTACATATTACCACATTTTCAAGATGCATAGATGCTTCTATTTGTGCCATTTTTGTCAAAGTTTAACATGTCTTGGTTAGTAAGTATTGTCGGCATGCTTTATGCAAGTTGATAAATGTGACTAAGAGACGCTGAGCATTTTCACTGAATCTCATCAGTAATTCGTTCAGTCAGCAAAGATTGAATTGATTTAGATGGGTTGAAACTTTATCATATTGTTCGCAGTTTTCTCATTCATGTATCTGTTCTATTTTAGCATTCGTTTGAGTCATAGTTCGGCTAGTATTCAACTGCAGTTCCTCATCTAGGTAACGGCAATCGCAGCTTAGCATTATTTTCCTTAGTTCCTTCCCCACGGATATCTTATTTTCTATATGATCGAATTGGTCTGCATGTCAAAACTGTTCTATTGTTGGCAAGTCCCCACCACCTCATCAATGCCATGTAGCGGTGACATCCTACTAGAGCATGCCACCAGAGCTAGGTGCAGAGTTGGCGAGGCTGTGCACCTGCAGCATGCAGACAATGTTTGCCCCCCACCCCACAAAACCACTTTATCTGCACCTATGCTCGATCATCGGGTGTCAACAGTCACCATAACATGGCATTGATGAGGTGGTGGGGAAGGGGGACTCCCTCGCGCCTATGAACTTCTCCTGCACTGCATCACTGCCCCAACTGTTAAATCATTATCGAAATAAAGAAACCCGAACATGGCCTCAGCACTACATGCTTTTTAACGTGAGTTTGTTGCTTAATATTCAATTGATATATCTTAAAGTTGTAGACATTGGCTCTGGCTCATCTGCTGGTTTACATTTGTCAGTACTGTGGCCTACACAAACCACACTGTTTTGCCTGAGGCATTGGAGAAATGGAGTTTAGAACTTATGCAGAAACTGCTTCCTCGACATGTTGAGATTATAGAGATGGTTGATGAGCAGGTAATGCAATATAATTGCTTTAAATCAGGAAAAAGCTTCTCTATGGTGTAGGTTTTATTATGCTAATATATACATCCACAATTTTTACAGCTGATTTGTAGCATAATATCAGAGCATGGTACATCAGATCCTGACTTGTTAGAGAAAAAATTGAATGCAATGAGAATACTAGAAAATTTTGATCTTCCTGCTTCCATCGCCGATATATTTGTGAAACCAAAAGCAGACACTGCTGTTGATCTTAGTGAAGAACTTGAAGTTCCTGATGAAGCTACAGCTGCTGATGCAGAAGATGAACTTGAAGAAAATGACACACAAAAGAAGGAAGAGGTGGATCAAGAGCCGGTTCCTAAACCACCAAAGATGGTCCGTATGGCTAATCTTTGTGTTGCCGGTGGGCATGCAGTGAATGGAGTTGCTGAGATTCATAGTGAGATAGTGAAAGATGAAGTCTTCAATGACTTTTACAAGGTAGACATGTCGGTGGGATTTTAGTTAATTTGTGTAATTATTTAACAATACGTTTTATGCACCTTCTGCACTAGACGGTTTTGGGATAAAAAAAAAAATTCCTCATGGATATTTTACTCAGCAATGTGCTTTCCTTTGCCGTGAACGGACTTATATAACGCAACTTGAGCGGCCTCATGTTTTATGATTTTGAAAGAAGCAGCTGTCTTCAGTTCAATTTTAACTGTGCAACTCTTACATGTTCTATGTGTAACACTCGCATGTTCAGTTTCTACACCACTTACGTGTTCTATTTCTCCAACTACTAATGCAGCTATGGCCAGAGAAATTCCAAAACAAAACTAATGGGGTGACACCCCGAAGATGGATTCGATTCTGCAATCCCCATCTGAGCAACATTATAACTAAGTGGATTGGTACCGGAAACTGGGTTCAAGATACTGAGAAGTTGGCAGAACTACGTAAGGTAAATCATGTTTGTCTTGGGCTTTTTGCTAGGGGTTATGTTTGCCATCTCTCTCTCTCTCTCGTGTGTGCCCTGTCTTTTTTTTCCGCCGGTGGTTGTTTGGGGGGGGGGTTGTTCAGGTTGCGAAGAACTTTTGATTTAACATAGGTACTGGCACAGAACCTCTGCAATATACTAATTTGAGGTAACAAATCAGCTATTTGATTTTTGAGCTACTGTGCTCTATTGTCCAAGTCAAAGAAAAGAGACCACCAATAAATAGAACCGAAATTCTCGGTAAATCGTGATTTATGTGAGTGCCTCTAGTAAGAAAGTGTTAGCAAACCAAGCTAGAAGAAGAAGATTAGTGGATGGCAGCCTGGTTGTCTTCCCTAAACATACTAACTTTCACATCTAAAATTCTGGCTCATATCTGCTTATAGTAGGTAATGGGATAATTACTTCTACCTAATGGCATAGCATTACTTGGAAAACTGTAAATATGTTGAGTACTATGTACCTGTGTGAGATACTCGGTAGTCCATACCTGGGCAGGCCTTTGGGCATGTCTCTTACATGTCCAATTGGATATGCAGCAATCAAGCATGCCCAGAAACTTATATAATGTGCATAGAACTGCATAGTTTTTTCAAATAGAGTAGAGTGTTCATTATAAGATGTCCATGATACATATACCGGTTAACCCATCGAGATAATAGAAAACTATGAAAAGATAGGACTATTTGGCATCCCTTTATTCTTGGACTTTTGGGCTTAATGTTCAATCTGAACATTTCACGTACTTGCGCAACTAAGTGCTTCTAATAATGCACTGTAGCCATTACTAGAAGTCATTCTGAAGCGAAGATAACTTAACACTGAGAATAGCTCAATCTGAACATTTTATGTACTTGCGCAACTAAGTGCTTCTAATAATGCACTGTAGCCATTACTAAAAGCGAAGACAACTTAATAGCTTGGTGTTGACAATAATCCTTCAATGTTATTTAATCATTCCAAACGTTCAGCAGTAGTATTTCAGTACCAAAAAGTTCAGCAGTGATTTTTCAATTCAACACAGAGGCCCTTTGACACATAGCTCTCCTGCCACCCGAATTGAGTCCATGTAAGATGGAAAATGACACATATCGAGGCTGTCTTCAATTTTTTGCAGGCTTGCTACACTAAAGTTTACTAATGACAGGCTGAACAAAGATATGCTTCCTGTTTCGATAAGTACCCATTAGAATCCCCTAAATGACCCAATTTCATATATCAGTTGCTTAGTAAGCACATAGCGCACTAGGAGGACTAGTCTGGTTTGAATGGGATATCATGATTCTGGGACCTTTCTCTTACAATAACCTCCTGGTTCGAACTTATCTAGTCTCTTGTTATTTGTCCCAAACCAGCATCAAAATGATATCACATGATGGAAGTGGACCAAGCCAAACCATGGATAAGGGTTGGATTCAGTAATGGGGTTAAGGTTTAGACGGGTGTCCAAAATTACGACAATCATCCCTGCAACCAATGATTTGCTTTCATCTCTCTAGTTTGAGGAAATGTAAAGCATATGAGATTACATAAGTCCAGACCACTATCTAATTGAGTTGGAGCTAACGTCCATCGGCAGCTGGCCCTCATATATGAGAGGATAGTTACCTCATGTAAGCAGCATAAGGAATCTCATTATGGCTACGATTGATGATCAAATTAAGCAGCATAATAATGTACTGGATTAACTTGCTCTTTCCACTCCCCGTCTTGAAGTCTGCATCTTACTGCTTTCGATATTAAAACAACATCCAACTGTTGTCCAAGGTTGAACGTCTGCAGCCTGCGCTGCGGTAGGCTACTCAATTGTGGCCTCAAGATCAGGGCTCACAACGCAGAAACAGGATATGGCCGAGTGGGCAGCTCTAACCTTCCCCTATCACCACAATGGTTGGAGCTTCATACATTAGGCTAGCCCTTTCCACTAGTGTATTGTTAGTGGAGTATTATGCTTTTCTTCATCCTAATTTTGAGGTAGCTATATGCAATTATAATCCCTAACCTGATCATGAAAACTTTGATAGTTTGCAGATAATGAGGATCTCCAGGATGAGTGGAAGGCTGCAAAACGAAGCAACAAGATTAAGCTTGTTTCATTCCTCAAAGAAAAAACAGGGTATTCGGTCTCCCCTGATGCAATGTTTGATATACAGGTCTTCTCCTTGCCTTTAAAACTCAAGTTCTCTTGCGGTATTACTGTAGAAGGTACTTCGTATAAATTTAGAGCAGTTCCTCGTGTCTGCTCACTGCCTGTGTGTTTTGAATTGGCAATGCTGAAGCTGATCTATTGCCTTCCTGAACATGTCCACACATTTTCCTATTCAAACAATTGTGTAAGCAAACAACTTTTCCTTAAGGCTTATATCATGGACTGAGATGCTTTTCTTCAGGTGAAGCGTATCCATGAATACAAGAGACAGCTGTTGAATATCTTGGGAGTTGTTTATCGCTACAAAAAGATGAAAGAAATTAGTGCAGTGGAGAGGAAAGCGAAATTTGTCCCGCGAGTTTGCATATTTGGGGGAAAAGCATTTGCTACATATGTGCAAGCCAAGAGGATTGTGAAATTTATCACAGATGTTGGGGCTAAAATAAACCATGATTCAGACATAGGTGACTTACTGAAGGTACAATATTCTTTGTCACGTATGCTCATATTCTTACAAAGTATTTGCATCATTCTCTCAACAGTGACCATCTGCCTCCAGTACTTCTGCAAAAGACCCTCCATGTACGCGAATGTGTGCGTGTTTAAAGGAATAGGTGCATCCTATTCTGAAATTATCGTATCTTGATCCTTTGCATGGAGTGACCCAATTATCTAGAATACCACAGCTTAATGTAGTTTGGATATTCTCAATTCTGAAATTTCTTCTGGCTTAATTGAAAAGCTATAAAATCTGCTGAAACAGGATACAACTGTCACTCCACAATAAATACCCCCAAACATGAAAGTTTATTTCTCGTGGTTAGTGTTAGGAGTAGCTTTGTCGCTGTTCATTCACATTGCATCCATCAACATAAGTGTTACTTTATTGACTAATTGTATGCATGTGCTGCTTGAAATCTCAACTATCTCAACTATTCAATAACCTCCCCAATACCCTTCCCCTGTGGTATGAAAAGTTTTCTAAAAACTCCCTGGTTAAAATGAAATATCATGATTCTAGGACCTTTTTGTCCTTCTACAGCAGTTGACACAGTTTCTTGGTAGCAATTTAACCTCATTTGAATCGTAAAGATGCTTGAGTGAAACAGAATGACAGATGTATGTCGAGAGAAAGCAAAGGCTTCTGTGAGTTGGACCATTAGCCCTAATTGCTCAATTCCCTGGCTTTTAGATCCTTAATGACTATGGAACCCGGATCAAGGCTTTAGGGCTCTACTGACCTAGGCTCTTTAAGACCTATCCCTACAAGCTAAGGCTTGTGATATCTGCATATCAAATTGCTATGTAACACTGGCCAAATTAGATCGGCAGCTTTCTGTAAATTAATAACTGAAGGAGAAAATGAAGATGAAAATAAGAATTAGGCTGGCAATATCTATCGCAATCAGTGTCCAACTAAGAGTAGACGTCATGAGCTATAAGAGCTATGTGCTGCCAAAGCCTCGTGAGAGAAGGACGGTGGACCCAAATTTTAAAGAAAGAGTTGGCTTTATTGAACCAAGTTGTCAGCGGAAGTAATGGTAATAGTAGAAGAGCTGATTAACTGACACATATTCTTCTCATGGAAGAGATACTGGTTTTGAGGTGAATTCCAGGAAGTCCACTTACAGACTTAGACCTACAGCTCTTCACATGCCTTGTTCCAGAGAACTTTTGTTCATCATTCTCGGAAGGACAATTAAGTGGTGATCTCATTGCTGTGGTACAAACTTTCACATGTTATATCAGATGCTTGCTGCCTACAAGCTCAGCTACATCACAAGTGGTTGACTGTATTCATTATTTGTTTATTTAGGTTGTATTTGTTCCTGATTACAATGTTAGTGTTGCTGAGTTGCTGATTCCTGCAAGTGAGCTTTCACAGCATATCAGGTATTTATCATCCTGCCCTGATGATCCAATAAGGTTGTACACTGCCATCGTTACTAAATTCCTTGAAAAGCTAGATGTAGTGCACAACTGCCCTAGATTCTGCTGCCCTTTCAAATTTGTTAGCTGCAAGAGTTTTTTCTATAGTACTGCTGTAAGGTTATTGACTCTCTCCCCCACTTTTAAACAGTACTGCAGGGATGGAAGCCAGTGGAACTAGCAACATGAAGTTTGCAATGAACGGATGCATCTTGATTGGAACCTTGGATGGCGCCAATGTTGAGATAAGGGAAGAGGTGGGAGAAGACAATTTTTTCCTCTTCGGTGCCAAAGCTCCCGAAATTGTGGGGCTCCGACAAGAGAGAGCCGAGGGAAAGGTATCCCTCATTGACCACTCTCTCCTTCCTCATCTGATGTTTTGGGGTCTTGAACATAGAGCCTTGCTGTTTTTACTGTAAACATTTAACTAAAATGCTTGGGGAAATGTGACGCCAACTTCTTCTTAATTCAGAAGAAATTAAGAAAAAAAAAAAAACCATGAATGCAATTGTTGTTCTTCATCTGATCTTAATTTTGGCCTCGTGTAGTTTGTGCCAGATGCTCGTTTTGAAGAAGTCAAGGAATTTGTTAGGAGTGGGGTATTTGGACCTTACAACTACGATGCACTAATGGGATCTTTGGAAGGAAATGAAGGTTATGGCCGTGCAGACTATTTCCTTGTGGGCAAGGACTTCCCGGACTACATAGAGTGCCAAGAGAAGGTTGATGATGCATATAGAGACCAAAAGGTGAGAGATTTTATTTTCGATCAGTGTAATAATTCCGTGCTCTGACCATACATCACGATACAAAGTTGCTCTCGCTCATTTTTTCTGCCACATTCTTGGTCAAGTTGACACATCTATTCACAAGCATGCTAGATTATAGTCTGTCTCAATACTTTTGTGCCTAAAATAGTGCAACTGGTGTTGAGCAGAGATGGACCAGAATGTCGATCTTAAACACGGCAGGCTCGTACAAGTTCAGCAGTGATAGAACAATTCATGAGTATGCCCGAGAGATATGGAACATTGAACCTCTCGAACTACCTTGAAGAATCAGGAGAGACTAATTTTGTCAAACCAGCCTGAGTTGCCTGAGTTATCAAATTGTACTTGCTTTCTGCTCTGTGTAAAGATAAAACTGTAATGACATCCAGTGCAAATAAAGCTCTAATGCAAAAAATAAAGTATTTGATTAGACAGACACTCCTGTGCATCCAGAGACCTACTTACATTCTTCACGTCAAATTTGTGCGGTAGCGCACAATTTTTTGTAAAAATTGTGACAAGTCCCAACTGTTGTCTTGGCAATTTAACCCAAAATATTGGCTTCTGGTGTTGCTTAGAAACAAAGTTGGGAAAATCACTGATGTACATGCGTTCCTTATTTGAGGAGGCGAAGGTGGTGGTGGTTGTGGTGGGGTTGTTTGGTTGGTACATCGTCGCTTAGCTCCATCAGAAAATGCTACTGGTGTTAACCAGGATAATGACATTGCAGTTAAATCTCTTGTACTCCTCAACGGTCAAAACTCATTTCCTACAGAAATTGATAACAAAAATAAACAAACCACGAAAGACATATAAAGACTAATCCTGTTACGTACTTCGAATGGAATCTTTGTAACAGAACATTTCATCATTGTTCATTGTTAAATCTTGAATGATTTTGCAGAACACTGTTGAAACAACTGATGAACTGAAAGACTAAAACTCCTATGTACCTTCACAACTGGATCCATATTTAGATGGCACTGGTCATACCAGTACCAGATGCATGTTTTTTCATCATGGAAACATGCTTTTGTCCTGCAAGATGGTAGTTGAAAACTGTTTCACTATTGCAAACCACATTACAAATTGCGCATGTCCTGACAGCAGCTGCAGCTGCGCCACCTTCCAAAACTTTCCTTCTCTTCGTCTCTACATCCTCCACAGTCTTGGTTGCCTTCTTCTTCGGTTTCTGCCTGCTGAGAGCATTCTCTTGCGGTCCAATTACTGGATTAAATAGCGTTGGGGCAGGCGCAGTTGCTTCTTTTAGTTTCTCCAAATTCTTTTTGTGCTTCTTACCCACTTTATGCTTGTCAAGGACATCAATGCTGTTACACTCAAGGTTGCAAACTTGGCACCATGCAGATTGTACAACCTTCAACTTTTTCGGGCCTTTCTTCCAGGTTCCATTTCCACTAGGCCGAATTGTCGGATAACTAGAACTGAAAACTGCAGGAACCAACTGCTCTGTACCATTTGGAGGAACTGTTCCACCCTGCCGGAAAATTTGCTCATTAACAAAGATCCAAATATAAACTAATTACAAAAGGAAAAAGACGTTCCATTTGGAGAATATAAACAAGGACATTTGACAATTGAAACCACTAATATCAAGAAACAACTAAAGCAGCGTTAGCAATATGCTTGGCTGTAATTGCTTAAAACCCAAACAATTAAGCAATAACTTTATTAGGAGCGTCTGGTTACACAATTGATGCCATGAAGTGGGCCAGTGCATGATTCCCCCCCCCCCCCCAACACACACAAGTGAGAAAAGGATTTAACATCAACTATCTCCTCATATTTCTCTGCACTGTTATATTAAGAAAAATACGTTGCATTGGCTCTTCTTTTCTGTCACTCACATCTTTCCAGCAACTATCTTGCTATATCTTTTACCTTATTAAAAGCTCATAATCTGAGTCCTTTAAAATTACAAAGCTGTTTACGTGACTTGCAGGAATTATGTCTTGGAGACTTCTGAGATTAAGCAATGATGCCCGTCCAAATGATAAGATGAGAGGTGGCAACTTGAAGCATCCACTTAACCTAATCACACAAACAGATACTGCGCCAACCAACTTACTTGATTGTGATGTCCAAGATCGTTCCCTTCAACCATTGGCAACTCACCATATGATCCAACAAAATCTTTCATACTTACTCCGCCACTTACCACCCATGATTGGCAGGAGGGGCAAAAATTGGTATATAAACCCTGATCGAACTGAAGTTGCAAAAGCAAGAAATTTATTGCACATTTCTTAAGAATTTTTTTAGTTTTATCCATCAAAATCCCCATTCCCAACAAGGATTAACTATGACCTATTATAAGGACACTGAGCACATCATACACAAAACATGGATACTATTATGGCAAGGACATGTCAATAACAGTAAAACCTTTATAAATGTTAAAGTAACGAATAAGACATATTTTATTTTTGTTGCAAGTTTATCTAACAAACGTGAAATAAGTATAACTAAATGGAAGTCTCAACTTTCAAGGCTCGTTAGTGACGCTTTTGTGAGGATAAAGATAATGCCAAACGTGTCTAATCAATTCATGTGAAGAAGTATTAGACATGACCTGATACAGACACGTAATCTTTTTCGAAGTCACCGTGCCTACTATAATCACCAGCATATGAGGTATGGACAACTTTAAGACATCCCTAGAAACAATGTACAATGAAAAGCTAAAAAGACACTCTCCCCACTCCCCCAAACCCCCAACCCCTACCCCACACACACAAACACAGGAAGATGAAAGAGTGTCCCTTCCATCCGGACAAAGTCAGTAGTCAAACATTTGGATGAATTGTAACATAATTTATCAAGCAACATTACAAGTGACTATGTCAACCGTCTCGGATTAATTAAGCTCCAATGCCATTATGACTTTCATAAGGTTGTTCTCTTTATTGTATCCTCGAGCAGACATTTAAAGCATTAAGCAACTCAAATAGGAGATTTAAAGCATTGGGCAACTCAAATATGCATGCCTAAAATCCTCTCACAAATGGGCCTTAACAATGGGTGGTCAATCCATTCCCAAGTTAGAAGCAACCACTTCATGCTCAATTTAAACGCTCACTTGGGATTCATTCCAGACAATCTCATACTCCCTCGGGTTCATAGTTTTCTCTTGCTTTGACTTCATGTGAATTTCTATGAAAGATTCGAACATCTAAGCATTGAAATGAACACAAACAGATTTTACAAATCAAGTAAGTACAATTTCACAAGTCAAACTTGGGGAAAAAACAACGAGTAAAGCAGATATTCACACGTTCAAAAATCTATTCTAAGCATTAGCAAAAAGTCAAAGAGAACAAAAATTATGAGAAGGATGAAAGATAAGATTCGTATGTACGTGATTAGTGTGTGACCAACAAACTTTGAATTCCACTCACCCCAGGACTTTCTGCGACTGCGAGTGTACCACTTTTTCAGCACTTTCATCAATTGGTCAATTAAGTTTTACGGGCTAGGTAGGCATATTGGCTCTCCTAATGGCTAATGGCACTCCCTGCATTGCCTTGCAGGATTGTACTTTCTAAAAATAATGTGCATAAACTAGTCGTAAATGGAGTTCCAAGAGCCAATGTTAGAGTGCCAATAGGGCTACAAAGTTCAACTCAATGTCTAAAGACGTCAGCAACTGTTAGTCATCTTATAAACTGATGAGCTGCATCAACAAAAAACAATTCCACACATGAATATTGCAAGAAAATCAAACAAAGAAAGCACATACCGTCACATAAGGATTAGCAGAATATTGCCCCCACGCCTCCCGATTCTGCACTGCAGTACCGCCGCCATTTGACACTGGGTAATACACAGGCGGCGGCACCGACACTGGGCCGGGATCAAGGGGCTGACGATGAGGGTAGGCCAGCCCACTGGGTTGGAACGTGTCGTCGTACCCACCAGCACCATGACTGTGTGGGTACGAGGTAAGAGCTAGATACGGGTCAGGCCTGACGCCCAGGCCCACGTCACTGTATCTCTCACCTGTGGGTAGGTGAGATACTGGACTAGGGTTTTGGGGGTCAGAGTAGTAGGGGGTATGGCGGGTGGCGTAGAGATGACGGGTGTACAATGGGTCTGTATGGATTGATGGGCTAGGGTTCGGTGGCTGCATTACTGCAGCAAATTCAACTTCTCCAGAAGAGAGAGAGATGAAACTTTCTCTACACTTACAGTCTCTGCTGAAATTGCACAGTACAGACCAGAGAGAGAGGAGAGGACTATAGAGAACCGGGCTTATTGGGTTTGTATGTAAGGCCTAACGTCAATCAAGCCTGCCTCACTGGGCCAAGGCTCAAGATTTTGACTTTCAAATATTTCGTTTGACCTTCCAAAGTTCTTTCGGATGGGCTTTTTGTTCTTTTGGGTCATTGTTGACTATCAATGACTTTTTGTTTGTTGCACTGAATAAAATAAGTTAAAATAATAGATTAAAGGAGAATGTCTTTCCTAATGGGACATCGGAGGATAAGAATTTAATCTTATACTACGTTTGGAATGGCCATAGGCCTACAAGCGCGGTAACAAAATTTTATGTTTATCTTTTTTTTTTTTTCAACACCTTCTATTTACATGTCACAGTCGTCATTACGCCATCCGTCGAAACATGAGTATCAACTGAACAAATCCTCACAAAAGCAGATCGAGAGAAACATTGAATCATCCCAAAATTGAATAATCGTGGTCACTCCCATAGCCATTCACAAAATTCAATCACAATGAAAGCAGACCAATAAAATCGAAGTTGATGCGACAGCGGTGGAGGTTGTAGACGGCATTGTATCAAAGCCCTCTAAGCTAGGGATTTGTGGGGGTTACGAGGGAAGAGGACCAACTTCGATGTTCTTGCACAGGCCAAATGACCTTCGATGGATCAAAAAGAAAAGGTTGCACATCCCACGTTCAACCTTTTTTTCAATTTCCATGTTAAACACTTGTATATTGGCCTTGGTAAAGCAAATTTCTCCTAGCAGAGCACAGTATCAACAATGGTTTCAACGCACTAGTATATGTATGTCCCGTGCCAACGGAGAAGAATATGATACCTACCATGACCATTTCAGTTACAATGACAAGAAGCTCAACGACCATTTGTATCAAGATTGCTGGCATTGCATGTTTGTGGCCCTGGGGAAATAGAAATCAAGCTAAGCATCACAGCACAATGAGCTTCAGTGCCACAAAACACAGACCAGTGAATCAACTCAAATGAGCTGAACATCATCAAAGTTTGAGCCTTTCTACAGGTCAATTGTTTGTCTAAATATGTCACCACTCAGTCATGCATCTGTTGCAAACTTTTAACCAGTATTTGCGCTTTGTAGCATGTAGGGGACCTTTTTCCTGTCAACAGAAGAAGGTGCTAAAATTGAAGATCATCCAACCCAACCACCATGCCCATCTGCTTAGCTGCTATAAACGGAAGAGTATTTACTTTAGCCAAAAACCCACCAAAAGTGCTAAGAGTGTGAGGGAGAAAGAGCGACATTGCATCGAAAAACTTTCACAAAACACCGAGCGAATACAAGGAAAAGACAGAGAAACATGGTATGGTCCCCCTGCCCGACTGTTGCACCTAAGTTGTCTTGTGGCATTATATTCAGGGCCAAGCTGTATTAAGCCATTGAATAAGGTCCAACAAAGCTTAAAAAGTGGCCAAGCTGGAGCTGCTTGTACATATACCTCACTGCATGATTTGGTCAATATGAAGGAACTACGCCTTACAGATGGCAAAACTATTAAGGTACTTTTTTTCTTTTGGTTAAAGTGTAAAGCTACTTTAGGTACAACTTAGCTAGGTCCCTTGCCTAATTTTCAGCATAAGAAACTCAGTAGAGAGAGCGCTAAAAATGAGAGGAACAAGACATGGAACTGAGATGGCTGTCATGTTTATATGGGAGGTGACTAAACAACCACCCTCAGCTTAAATACCACCTTTCACGCAATCTTTTATTCGCTCAAGGGACATAAGTATGTTTCCTCCCAACTTAGCAACTTGATCACTTCTGATTAATCTGCTTAGTCTTAAAACTCAATGTCCAAAATATGATATGTAAAAAGTTTGAAACATAAACAGGGAAACTGAAGATGAAATTCTATTACAGTATAGAGGTTCCAGCAAAGGATGGATCAAACAAGCTTAAGTTTTGCAAAGTTTAAGACTGGCAGATTAAGAAATCCACAAGCAGTACCTGCTACTCAAAGCTACAGGAAGAAAAGGGAGTATTTACCTCTGTATGAATGTTATTCCTAAAAAATGTACTCAAATCAACCAGACTACCTCCACACTTACAGAAAGTTTCTTCAGCTGTAGGTAACCAGTGGCTGAACGTCATGACCACTTCCAACCCACCAAGGGTTCAACCCAAAATCTTCGTCGTCGCCTTTAGCATCCAGATTTTCCGGGAAATTGAGATCGAAAAGATTATTAATACCAGGAACCTCTTGCTTTACTAACATGGCCTCTTTGGCTCTGCTTTCAGCCATTTCGACAAAGTGAGCCCTCTTGTGACCACCCAGTGCTTGACCAGATACAAAAACCTTGAAGCATATCGAACACTCGTGCTCCTTGCCTTTTTTCAACTCATAACTTGTCACCACCATTTCGTTGGTCTCCTGCTCAAGGGAATTCACATTGCATTGCATCTTCGAATCAGCTTCTAAATCGGACAGAGGGTTCGCCTGAATTATCTTTTCCTCGCTCTCCACCTTCCTCACAAGGCCACTGCCATCTCTCTTATGCCTGTTTGTGTGGCCTCCAAGTGCACGAAAAGAATAAAAACTCATGCCACAGGTCTTGCACTTGTACTCGCGCTTCGTCACAGAATCTGTCAAAAACTCCTCATCAATTCCCACAAACTCAAATTCCTTCTCCACTTCTGCTTCCACAGAATTAACCCCCTTTTCAATTTCAGTGTCATAAACCAGCTGATATGCTAGTTTATCAGCAGAATCTTCCAATTCAGCCTTATTTTCAGTATCACTACCAGAACCAAAATTCCTGACTTCAGATGTATTCTTTTCAACTAAAACATTGGGAGAACCTAAAACGAAATCCAGAAATTTTCTTCCACCCCACTTTTCACTATTTCCTTCAAAAAGTACAGAATCACTAAACCCATCCCAATTCCTGACCCCTCTAGACATCATCATCAAACACATAGCAACTTCTTCCACTTGATGGTCAGTCTCAGTCGCATCACATGAAGATGCATTCAAATCAGAATAAGAAGGACTGGGAGTAACCTTATACCTTGTCTTCGATCGCTTCCCCCGAATTGGACATATTGCTGCCATCTCATGCCGTGATTTGCCCTCCACAAAGAGTTCATCGTCATCACCTTCTTCATCAGCGACTTCAGATTTTTTGGGGTGACTTCTCATGTGACCAAACAGAGCTCTCATTGAATCAAATACTTTGCCACATTTCTTACACACACTTTCTCCCCTAATCTTTTTCACCGAGTGACATCTCAGATGACCACTTAAAGCTCTCTCTGATGGAAACACTTTTCCACATTCTTTACAAACATTTTCTTTGGTCGAACCAAGAAATTTAGGGTCTGAAACTTTCCAAGATTTCTTGGGATTCTCTCTGAGGCCATAACTGAGCTGCTCATCATCTTGAAAACCCATGCTTAGATTCTTCACCTTTTTCTGCCTCGGAGCAGGATCAGATGATGGCCCTGAAACCCTTAAAACCTTCTTGGGATTTCCCCTAAGCCCATAACTAGTGCGAACACAACCTTCAAAACCCAGGTTGTCATTTTCGCTTTCTTCAACTTTTTTACTCGAAATTAGGTCTAAATGACACCTCATGTGACCCCCTAAAGACTTCCCAGTAAAGCAATTCTTGTTACAAAACTTGCAAACGTACCTCTGTTCTTGATCCACATCCATCATATGATCATGTAAGAGAACCCCAGTAATCAAAGAGCAAGAATCCCAGATCAGAAAGTTAAGGAAAACCCTCGATTTTCCCGGGAAAATGCTGAATCTCCACTAGCACATTCGTAGGATACGTCAAGACTTCTGAAGAAACAGAGGCCTCAATTTTGACCCCAACTGCAAAAAACCGATCTTCAAGAAAACAAAAACCCCAATATTCCAAGAACAAGACCCGGTAATCGAAGAACAAGAAAGCCAGATCAGAAAGCCAAAGAGAACCTCAACCGTCCCGTAAAATGCTGAAATTTTCAAGAATGGCAATGAAACAGAGGAATCGTGACCCGATCAATTCTGGTTAGCAAGTTCAGTGAGAGCACGAGGCCAGTTGGTGCTTCACATGATCACTCTGAAACGAAGTGTGTATTTCGGGAATATTGGGGGGGTCAGAGTACTTGTAAAGCAAGAACAGGATCTGGGTGCCTCAAAACCGCACTGAAATTGGTTTTGCACTCTGCTCGTCTGTCATGTGTGTGTGTGTGTGTGTGTGTGTTTGCGTTCTCACTTCTCACAACCCAAAGGAAAGCAAGTATATCAAAGTGAAGAGAGGGTTGGTGGTATGACGACTGTTCTGCCAGTGATGGCTCCAAATATAGGCACCATCAAATATAATCTCCCCCCGTCTCTGTCTCTCTCTCTCAATGGCTTTTAGGCTTATATATTTAGCTAGACGGAAGCCTGGCATGGAAGCAAAGCCACTACACGCTGCTCTTCTACTAATTTCATTTACTCGCACATTTGCTGTGAAATCTCAGTATATTTTTGCAAATTTCTTGCAACTCGCCTTAAGAGTGTACTTTTAACGATCAAAAATTGAGTGAAAAAAATATATTCTATTAATAAAAGTTTATTGCTATAGATTTCAACAACAGACAAATATAATGTAACGACGATATTTTATCACTGAAAATGACTCCCCAAAAGCTCTCTATTTGTGCCCAACTTGTTAGCATTTAAGTTCCACTTTTAATGCTAAAGTCTATAAAAAGTGTCTCCACATAGTCATTTTAACGACAGAAATAGAGCTCAGTTAATTAAAGTGTATCTCAAATAACAATTTCTAAGTGTTATTTTTTTATATTTGGTGTCCAGTGTCCACCTCCTTTGTTGAGGGAGGCCAAAGTATTTTGCAAAAAATCCTTTTTAATATTGTGTCACCTACCAGATTTCATAAGTAGATGCAACTCCAAGCAATGCAATATAAAAAGTTATCATTCACGTCAAATAACTACGGAGTATATAACTACACTAATAACAATACAACCAAGCGATAGGCTATTTTCACTCATCCCATATGCTAATTCACCCTCTTATTTGTTGCAAAAACCTTAATACTTATCATTAAAGTATAGTTTTTAAGATACGAGGATAGAAAATAATCATATGAAGGGGTGGAAATAGCATTATTTTTAAACTAAATGCCATCCAGAATTAAATAGTATTCACAACCACAACTAATTCAACTATACAATAGCTTTTGACTAAATTTTGTAGCTTTTAGCAACCAAATCTTGAAATGGTTTTAGGGTAACGACTACTTTCGTTGCTGATCTGGGATGCCATCCTTAATTGAAAGCTTAACTGAGGGATGCCAATACATGAATAACAACATATACGCATCAAATTTGCATAGAGATTTGTGATGAATTCTATGTAGTAAAGTTTATCTTTTATAGTCCTCGAAAATAAATTTTAAGAACCAACTTGTACTTTTCTAGTTTTTCTCCGATAGATATTTTCTATTTTTTTTTTTTTTTTGTGACGTTTACTTTTACTTTGTATTGGACTTGACTGGTATAAAAAAGGAAAAGACAAATCAAAAGAGAAGTACAAGGTCAGGACGTTAACAACCAAAAAAAGTATGGATATGGATTAGAAGTCAAAGCTTCTTGTTACTTTTTTTATCTTATCTTCATATGCACGCCAAAGACTATATGTAACTAATTCACTAAATATGTAAAAACAAAACTATATGTACAAAAACCTTGTCTGGAAAAAAAGTTTTTTAAAGTGTTAACTCTACAGAGTTAGTTTGATGGTCAAAAAGAGTGTCTTTTTTAAAAAAAAATTGACGTCCTGCGTTCAAACCATAGAAATCAGCAAACAGTCCGTGCAGTATTTTAAGAATACTCCTTATCGTTCAAAAAACAAAAAAGTATAACAAAAATTAGAGCTGCCAATGTTATTCTAATTAAGTTAATTTCGTTCATCAGTTAATATCACTATAATAATAGTAGCGAAAAGTTTTCTCAATTTTGACACTATTATTCAGCGAAATTGTAACTTTGAAAATTTTCATTTGTGACGAAAACTCGTTCATTTCTATTTTTGAAGATCGAAGAATCAAAAGATAATCCAGTTCCATTAGAACGGCCATGATTGGTTCACCCGAGTACGTTCTTTGGGTATGAGCAAGCACACAAGATGTAATTCTTCTTTTTTTCTTCCTCTCCTCCTTCTTCAAGGAAGGTAACACTGCTCTTAACTATTCTCTACTGTCTTTCTCTATGCCTATGGTCTATGGACTATGGTATCCAAAACAAGAAGTTTGACCATCTTGGGGGGCCCACTGGATCCTTTGACCTTCCTTTTGATGGAACTGATTTTGGAATCAGGTGCAGTTAACTGGGATCACTAGAGGTGGATCAAGACCTATAGGTGACTTTAATCACGACGTGATTTATTAAATTGGACACCTCAACCGACCTATGGCATAGAGGGTGATAAGGTTATCGATTTCTTTTGCCCTTTTTTAGGGAATTTAGAACATATATAGAAAAGTTCAAGTACGTAGTGTCATTACAGAATTACAGGCAAAAAAAAAAGAAAAATAAGACATATATACAAAACTAGTCGAGAGAAAAGATAAAAAAAAAGAAAAAAAAAACAAATAAAACACTTCACAGGCACATAATACAAAAAACAAAATAATGCAGCGCTGTCCATCATCAAACTATTCTTGTCGTCTGCCAAGCCCTGAAGCTAAAGCAAAAGAGGCTAATGCCGATGATAAATGCAATACATAAGATGTGCCTTGGGCAATGTGCAAAGTACGTGCCTTCTGGCTGGAAGCGATTTCTTTTGCTAGGGAGCTATTTTGTGATCCTTTTGTCACGAAAATTCTAAACTTTTTTTTTATGGAAGAGAAATGACAAAAAAACCCCAACTTGCAATCTGTTTGTGTCAAGCTTAAGTTTACAGAATGTTCGGTCATGAGGTCAAACAGCCGTGACGAAATATTGACATAGATTTCCTACCAGTAGACACCTTTGTACAAACCTACTTTTTTTGTGATATACATTCCGCTAACATAGATATCCACAATTACGGTTTATTAAGGAAGGATAAAGACTTGTCTAAAATGTTTATTTTTCTTGCGAGTGCAGCCTCTTCAGCTAACAAAATAAAGACTTGTCTAAAATGTTTATTTTTTCTCGCGACCGCAACCTCTTTAGCTAATGAAAATATACAGCATGAGTGGCATGGCCTCCACACTAATAATGTATATCACTACTGATGCAATTACCCTTCCTTTGGAGAAAACAAAGAGGGCCTAGTACAAATGAGATGCACATATCATGCTCTTGAATTATTTTCACTGTCAAAGAAGAAAGCCCCCTTGCAAGGGTTATTTTTATGAGATAACAGTCTATTAACAACTACTTTTTGCATTACGATCAACTTTATTCCTTGCCAAGGGTGATTGTACTTAATAGTCTCCCAAATGCATCCCTATTCACACACGCGCAAACACGGAGAAAATGAATAACGACGAACAAAAATTAGTTTCATTAACCAACATACGGTCTACAACATCACTCGTACAATCACCTCTCATAGTTCTACTGTACAACAAAAACATGCATAGACCACGTCAAGATAGATCCTTGACAATATTTCACCGGTCATTCCAAGATTCAGATCCTCGACAACAATTGTGGAAATTTCTTTAAGATTTGCCGAATAGCATACAAATTGAATTGGACTAGCTTCGCTCTCCAGAACCCAAATCACCTTGACCACAAGAATTAAGTGTGATTTTCATACAATGTGCACGAGTCATCTTGAATATCCTGATCTTCTCTAGAAACATCATTTAAATTACCTTCGTCATGTTCACCTGTTACACATCTACTATCCACAAAGTTGGCATCATCTTCAAAAGTTTCTGATCCATCCTTGTTCTCAACATCTTCAAGTCGGTTTTCTTCACAATCTCCTGATTATAAATAGTAACATCCTGATCAACCGAAGATTCTATTACAAAATCATCGTCTTCCTCATTTATCCCTAGTTCACTTTGCCACTCATCGTTGTCGCTGTCGATGTTTAGCAGATCACATCTACTCTGCTCAGCACGCTTCCGAAGCATAAAAACATTGAAATAATTACTGATCAGTTCTTTCTTTGTTCGTGAAGGAAATGTGACCGAGAGACGGGACCAAATTTCTTACCCCGTAATG